>PVKB01000127.1:671355-1111889 GCA_004027205.1 Ctenodactylus gundi
GTAAACCAGCCCCCAAGTCCAGGAGAAACAATTGATTTTTCTTACGACTGCTCCTCCCTTAATACATCTGTATACCCTTTAGTTACAGGTTTTCAAAGTGCTAGGGAAACAACCCCTCACAACTTACTGTGGTACAATGGTGTGGATGCTCTTTAAAATTCTAATGTTGGGGGGCTGGAGGAATTGTACAGATGTTAGAGTGCTTGCCTAACAATGCCAACACCCTGAGTTTGATTACTCATAATCCCAGAATTTGGAGTCACTGTTGTGAGTTTGAGGCCGGCCTGAGCTACATAGTGAGTTCAGAAATAGTCTGTACTACAGAGCAAGAGCCTGTCTCAAAAACACAAAACAAAAAACCAAAGTTGGGCTAAGAGTAGTTCAATGTTTAGAGCACTTGCTTAATGAGCACAAGGTCCTGGGTTTGATTCCTCAGCATCACATAAAAATTAGCTGGGTGTGGTGGCACATGCCTATAATCCTATAGTCCCAGCACTCAGGACACTGAGGCAGAAGGATGCTGTGAGTTCAAGGCCAGCTTGGGCAACATACTAAGTTCAAGACTAACTTACATTATAGAAGGATGTTTATCATTCCTGCCTTGCAGGAAGAAAAGCACAAAATATCAAGCAGCGTCTATCTCTACATGCCTCCTTGATAAAGCTGTGGTATATCCTGTACCTTAACTTTTTAGGGTTATCTTTCTCATTTGCAAAATGAAAGATTTTAAACAAGACCAGCAGTAAGGTGACATTTTTGACTAGTTATGCATTTGATAATTTTTAATTAGAACACAAAATCTGATATTTCATTAATATCAGTCTTAGGTTATTGAAATTTTAAAAATCCATCAATTTTAAGAAAAAAAAAGGAAACAAGTGGTATGCAGACAGGGCAAAAATAATGAGGAAAATATGCAAATAAGTGAAATTGAAAATTACTCAGCAAGAGACTTAAAAATACACTCTAAGTATACAATTCTTTTGCATTAGAATAAGTCTCAAAGTAAAAGACAGATTCACAAGGGCGTGGGAGTCCAGAACAACTTCTTTGGACAGATTTCAGCAATACGTGCTTGAAGAAGGTTTCAGAGGGAGTTGGGTCTTAGTGACATATTTTCTTTTCTCTCATTCTCATTATAAAATTTCTATGAATAAACTCCAGTATTCGAACAGGGCAGAACTGCTCTATTAGATAATACAGTCTTGACATCTGCTGAAAACGCTCATGCTACACAGGTGTGCTTGACTTTAAGAAGCACAAATCACCTTCTATTTGCCCCAAACTTTTCATTCTGTAATTCCTTGCTACATTTTGCCTCACTTCAAAAGTCTGTTGACTTACATGGAACCGGTTTTTGATCCTGAAAGCATGAAATCAAAGCTCTGTCCTTCACAGTCACTTCCTAACACTCATTTCTTAACCATTCTACCATTTTCTTTTATGTACTATTTTACAGGTTCAAATTTGTAATATGAATAAAAAAGTCAGGTAGAATTTTTCACAAACATACCAGAATGCCTGCATCCAAATAAATGTGGTACTTCAAAATTGCAATGAGCTTTAAGCAGTTTGGAGACACTTTTATTCCCCTGCTTCTCACGGTCTCATATTTGGAGACCTCTATTTATAACTAATATAGTTCTAATTAGTGACTGTCGACCCTGTGCCAGACATAAGTGCTCAGAAGAAATCTGTGAGATATGGTAATCCAGGTGAGGAAACCGAGCTCCAAACGGTTGTTAATTTGCACATGGCAAAATCATATTTTTTCCGCTCTACAGGATTTTGGTAGCGAGCCCTGTGACATACCTCTGTTCATTCTCTCCTTTTCCTACCTCCCTCCAGCACCTGCCCACTTAGTGTCCAAAGGGAACCTGTGCTGACAGTGGCTTAGAGTCAAAAACAACAAGGAAAAGAGCCCTGTGGCAAGAAGGGCTATGAACCCAGAAATAAAGGGCATCAGGAAAGAGAAGTCAGCTTTGCAGCTGCCTGTGTTGGTGAATATAATGGCCTGACTGAGCCCCTTCATCCTGGATGGTCAGACTTCAAGTAGATGACTAGAAGCTGAAGCCCTGCATGCATGAGTGAGGGGAGGATGGATTTACATGTCCATCCACTATGCAACTTACCTGTCCACAGGTAGGTGCTATACAGGGAGCTGTACAATAGAACAAACACCAAAATTTGTCCAACAAAATTTTTTTCTTTAACAAAATTCCATATCATCATTCCAGCACAGACAATAGACTAAAGAAAAAATTATTAAAGACTTTGTAAATAGCTATGAAAAACATGATTCAATACTATCACAGATAGTAACTATTAAGCTAACAATACTCATGTAAGTTTCATTAGAGTAAATATAATTATTTATATTAAATTAACACTGATTAGCTGTTGTGGCTTGGATCTGGCATGTCCCCCAAAGGTCTCATGTACCTATGGATACTGTGTATTGATGGGAGGTGTGGCCTGGTTGGAAGGGACAGATGCTTCAGGCTTGACCCAAAGGGGTATGTGCTAGTTCTGTCCTTCCTTGTTGACTTGGTTCTGTTCTACCTTGCCACGAGGAGCTCTAACTCCAGCTCCAGCTCTGGCCGTGCCATGTGATTCCATGATTTCCATCTGCCCACCCATGAACAGACTGTGACATTCTGAAACTGAACTAACATCTTTCCTCCTTGAAGTTGTAGATGTCAGGTATTCTGTCCCAACAATAAGAAAGTAACTAAGACAGAAATTGGTACCAGAGAAGTGGGGTTGTTGCTGTGACTTTATCTGATCATGTGGTTTGGAAGCCTTTGCAACTAGTTTGCAGGAGGAGTTTGGAAAGGTCTGAGGATGCGGGCTGGAAAAGCCTTGGAACGTTCTGAGCTGAACTTGATGGGAGATTCTAGTCAGAGCTCAGAAGACCAGAATGCTGACAGAAATGCAGATTGGAAAGACCAAGCTCAAGAAGTTTCAGATGGGAAGGAGAACTGTATTGACAAGTGGTCTAAAAACCATGTGTATTATCCTTCAGCAGAATGTTTGTTGGCATTTTGCCTTGTCCAGAGACTTTGCCTGAAACTGAGATTAAGGGCAGTGAATTACTTAGGTGGAGGAAATCTCAGGGCAACCCAATGTTCACACTGTCACTTGGGTACTGCTTGCAGCTTTTATCCAACTCTATGGTGAAAGACAGGATAAAATGGTAGAGAAATACGATACAAATATGAAATGTTTCAGTTTTGCCAAACTGAAAGGGCCTGCAGTGGTGTGGCAAATGAGCACAGGGAAGTTAAAGAAATTCGAATTAAAAAGAAGCCACGTACTTATAATCAGGGTTCAAGGAAAGATGCCTTAAGGACATCTCAAAAATCAACAAGACCTCACCCTTTACCAACTCAAGGGTGGAAAGACAAAAGACTTTGCTCTGAGAAGTATATCCCAGGGCATCCTGTAGTGCCAAAGAGAGAGTCACGGGGAGTTCAGTCATCTAAGACCTCAAAGATCTCTACAGAATTTGTCCAAGGGGACGAGGCTACTGCTCACGCCAGTGGTGGTAGATCTTGGAGACATCCACTCAGTCCTGGATTTACAGGTTTGAGGTGTGCTAGAGTTATGGGTTCATGGAGGTTTCCGCCCAGATTTTAGAGGAAGACCTTGAAAGCCAGGCAGTGCACCCTGGGAGAGCAGTGCACAAAGTTGTGAAAGAAAAACCTAAGGTGCAGTGGGGACCCTAAAATTTGTAGAAGTCAGGAGCATGGATTGTTGGCTGAGAAAAGCTGCAGGCTATGAACTGATCCAGCCCAAAAGAGAAAAGATGGAGGCTGCAGCCAATGGCAAGGCTATAGGGGCAGGGCCATCCAAGCCCTTGGGAGTTCACATCTCACCAAAGTTCAGTTTACCCTGGGTGCTAGACCTGAAGCTACAGGATTTAACCTTTGCCCTGCTGGGTTTAGAACTTGCTTTGGTCCAATTATTTTCTATCCTCCTATTGCTCCCTTTTGGAATGGGAATATTTACCCTATGCCATTGTGTGTTGGAAGTGTTTACCTCTTTGGTTTTCACAGGGACTCATAGCTTAAGAGTTTGCCTGGTGTCTCCGAGGAGATTTTAGACTTGGAATTTTTGGCAGTACTAAAACTGTTAAAACTTTGGCAACTCTTAGAGAAGGACTAAATGCATTTTGCATAAGGAAGTAGACATGAGTTTTTTGGGGGCCAGGGGCAGAATGTAGTAGTTTAGATCTGGAATGTCCCCTCAAAGAAGCCTCATGTACTTATGGATACTGTGTACTGTTAGAAAGCAGAGCCTGGCTGGAAGGGATGGTTGCACGGGGCTTGACCTGGAGGAGCTTGTGCTAGTTCTGCCCTTCCTAATTGACAGGGTTCTGTTCTGCCATTCCATGAGGAGCTCTGACTCCAGCTCCAGCCCCACCATGTGGTTCCACCATTTCCAAACACCATCCTGTCAATGGACTGTGACTTTCTGAAACTGTGAACTAATATAAATCTTTCCTCCCTACAGTTGTAGATGTCAGGTGTTCTGTCCCAGCAGAGAAAGACACTAAGACAATTAATATATATTAATTATGCTTAAACCTCAAGATTTATAATAAAAACTCCTATATATACAAAGCCTTTAACATGTATATATTGAATTAAAACAAATAATGACCACATTCTAAATACCAACTTTATGCCTACCAATGGTATACATGAAAAATTGCAAAAGTTCTACTAGGATTTCAGACAAGCAAAAAATTTAACTACAAAAAATTGTGAGAATTCAAGAACTCAATTTTTAATAATTCCATTGTTTCTATTAAAAAGTCAAAGTTATTACCAAGGGTCCTTTTCAGCCTCAACTTAAAGTTCAAGATGTATTGCAATATTTACTATGTAAGACATAAACTACTGTACTTCTTAATAGTTTTGAGTTACACTAGAAAAAAAACTAGCAAAGTAATTTTCTCCAATATAGTAGAAGAGTCCTTAAGAAAAAGCACCATTGTAAATATCTAGATGTATGCTAACCTGAGCAATGAGTAAGTTGGTTGTAAGCATATGAGGAAGCTGCTTATATTTCTTACTCAAGAGAAGAATAGCCAGAGACCAGATCTGGAAAACAAAGATTGCAAAATTATTCTTTTTTCTTAATCTTTATAATTACTTATTAAATAACACATTGATTAACACTTTTTCCCCCTGTGGGGATCGAACCCAGAATCTTACTCAAGCTAGGCAAGTAGATGCTGTATGTCTGATCTATACTCCCACTCCCATCATTAGTATCTTCAAAGAATCTCCTTTTGCTAGCTCATAAAAAATTCCAGTATTTTATTTACTAGTTCCAAACGGTATTAAGGTAAGTTACTATATCTAAAATAAAATAAAAAAAAAAACATAAAGAGATCTTGTAGTAACTGTCTACAACTTACAGAGTTTCAAAAACTAACCATGGCCATGTTTCAACTAGGACCACCTTCAGTGGCTTAAGTTCACAGCCAATTATTCAGGAAAGGAGTTTTATGGGAGAGGCAGTTGTGATACACTGTATTATGTTCTTCCCTTTGAATTTTCACCATCCCGGCTCATGAAGTGTCTAAATTCCAGACTGTCTTTTACTTAACACATAGTACCCACCCTGAGATTAATCTTCCTGTGCTCCTCACATTTGCATTCTTTCTTTTTTCCTTCCATGCTGGGAATTGAACCCAGGGCCTCATGTGTGCTAAGCATGCACTCTACCAGGGACTTACATATGCTAAGCATGTGCTGGGGATATAGCCACATCCCCAGCTCCTGGAATGGATTTGTATTCTACCTACACTGTGGCCAGGTAAGTATGCCAGTTGATTTTCATCTTTCTCCCTTCATGGCCAATAGAAATTTACAGTTTCTCTCTCCTAACTTCCCTGTTATCAATGGGCATAGATCTTAAGAATATGTACCAGACATGGGATTTCTTCAAATTTACATTAATCATGTCCATCTCCTTCCCTTTAACAGTCACCATTGCCCCCTCCTTTTCTGTTGGAAAGGAATTGTGAGTACAGGATATGCTGGTTATCAGATGCTTAATTATTTAATTTGAGCTAGATAACCAATCTGGGAAGTAACCTAAAGTCACACTGACATTTAAGTGGACGGCTGAGTTTGATCCCAAAGATCTCTTCTGATGCAGTTAATCTGAAGAATTGTATTTTACAATCAGGCTTTGTTTTTCTCTATTTCATAGGAAGCCAGAGTTTTCAATCCTTATTACCAAGCTATTTTCACACCCGTTTTGTAGTCTTCATTCAATTTAACACCGAAACATACTTACCAAGGAGACCAAGCTAATAATACTTATATCAAAGCTGACATTTTGTATTGCATATGCCAGTGGTTTAGGGTCCATAGTGGGAAAGGTCAGTAACCAGGCAGAAACATACATGATCGGAGCAGACACAAACGTGCTTATGACCATTCCTGAGGTAACCTACAAAATGATATGAAACTGAAGAGTCACAATTTCACTTAAACAACAGCCTTAATTATAAATAACCACAACACACCAAGGCATTCTAAAATAAGGATGAGTAAAAACATTGTAGAATCAGTGTATTGTTTAATATCTTACTTGTTTTTGTCTGAGGGTTATTAAAAGAAACCATAGCTAAGTTGTCTTTTCCAATCTATGTTCAACAGATATTTATTATATAACAAGTACTAAAAGTTGCATTGTTGATGACTATGTTCTAAGTTCCAGAAAACACACTCTTTCAATGATCTACTTAAATCTATTAAGTTTCCTTTTATACTGTTTCATAAAATATAAGGTAAAAAGCAAATCACGAAGAGAAAAATTGCCATGTGAACACTTTACAGATTAAATAATGAATCTGACCTGCATCAGATAGTTTAGTTCCTTCAATATAGTATTTAGAAATTATTTAATGATATGAATGAAACACATAGACAATGAGTAACTTGGTGGTAACTGATTTTAGCTGTTTGCTGCAATTAATTATATAGTATTTTGCATTGGTGATTGAATTATCAAAGATTTTCTTCTTCAAAAATTCAGAAGTCACCTTTTGTAAATAACTTGTAAGTATAGAAACAAAATACATGAAACTATAAAAAGACTAATAAAAAGAAAGGATAACGACCCCAGATTAAATAACTATTGTTACATAATGTTACACAATACCTCCTTATTCACAATGAGGTAGCTTAGAGATATCAAATTCTCATATGAAGAATGTTTTCCTTCTGTATTTAAATATTCATTTTTCTATTAACCATAGAAACAATGAAACTCAGTAGATACATACAATCTCTACTTCCATGTTGAACTGTGTTGCAAAGATAGCCACTCCCGGTGCTACGGGGAAAACCCCATACAAAAATGCATAATTTGATAAACTTGTGTGGTTCACTACACTGTCTCCCTTGTCCAAGAGTTCCACCATTTCTCTGCACAGAAGTGGCAGCACCAGGCTGAAGAAAGAAGAAATGCATAGTTTACTTAATATCAAAACATGCTTCTCACTAATATGTGGAATCTAAAATTGATGACATGGAAATAGAAAGGAGACTATTATTAGACAAGAGGAAGAGACCCAGGGGAGGAGGGAGAGTGTAAGGAAGGGTAATGGTGGGCGGGTATGATCAAAAAACATTACACTCTCTCCTTCCATGCACAGGGGCCAGGAAATTGGCGTGGGGGTGGTGGGAAGGCAAAGGGAATACTGGCTGGCAGGCCACAATCTTGCTCCAGTTAATAAAACTGATCCTTTGGAGGAAAAAATTATAGAGAGAGAGCATGCACTGAAACCCAATATTCTGTAGAATTAATAGGAACTGATGATAAAAGGGGAAAAGATAATATATAAAGAGTATAAATAAGTATTAAAATTGCACGGGCTTTTCTTTTGTATGGCATGACATATCATTTGTAGTAACACAAGAGAACGTCTGTCCCTAAATAGTAGTGTCCTAGTGAACTTGGCATGACGTTATCTTTCTGTTCTAGCCCAGAAGCTGTATTTGTAGGCATACATTCTAGGGAACATTTTGGGAACATTTTGCTGAAAGAATTGTGAACTTGGTTTGGAGTCATTTCAAGTCTAGCAATATTCTGGCAATAGTTCAAACATTAGGGATTATGGGGGAAAATGATCTTTAAATATTTTGTTTCTGAAAATACTTTTCTTGCAAAAAATTGAAGCTGGTATGGTTCATGCCTACATTTTCAGCACTCTCAGAGGCTGAGGCAGGAGGATCATGACTGTGTGACTTTGAGAGACTCTCACTCAAAATAAAAAGATAAAAAATCAGGGTTGGGGCTATTGCTCAGTGCAAAGACCCTGGGCTCAGGTCCCAGTTTCGAGTTTTAAAAAAGGTAAAAGTTGTAATTATAGCTGCTTTCTTGCTTCTCCTGTTGGCTCACTGTTACGAGGAAAATAGTTGACAGTGTAAGAACTACTCTTAAGAAAGCTATAGAACTCTTTTTTTAAAAAAACTTTATTTTGATTAGAAGTTTAAATGCTTCAGTTAATGATAACAATGTGGCTCACTAAGATTCTAAAAACCAGTAAAAATATATATCACATAATTAGCTCTTCATCTTTATAAATATAAAAGGTTTGGCAAGGGGAACCAGAACAACCTAGGTGGAGCAGAAAATTAGTGAAACCCAATTCTGGTTAAGAGTCAATTAATAAATTATTCAAATTCCCATAGAAAGAGCATACTACCAGCAGCAAAGGCAGTGGGGTTCTTTAAAAGCAGCAAGACCAACACTGATAACAGTGAGAGAGCAGCAAAAGCGAGATGCTTTGGGATGGAGGTAGAACACATTCATATGTATATTCTTTACTTTAAAAGAACTAAAGATCTACAAAGAAACAAAGACTCAGAAAAAATTTTAATTAGAATAATTTTACTTTTTTGTGGCACTGGGGATTAAACTCAGAACCTTCGCACTGAGCTCCATCTCAGCCCACTAATTTGCACAGACTGGGCTGGAACTTAAAATCCTTCTACCTCAGCTTCCCAGAGTGCTTGCTTACAAATAGCTGATTCTACTTATAAATTAAAGTTAATAATATCATTATTAGAACTGTATTTCTGCAACAAACTAGTTAATACTGTTTCTAAGGAACATAATGGCATCATTAATAATTTTTAGGACATATTTGCTTTGAAAATATAAATATCATATTATACTTGTTTAATGAATTTACTTATTCAAAAGATAGAATTCCATAGTTAAGGTATGGTTCAAATACCTTGGGTTAATACTGTAGTAAAATATATCATCTGAACCATGAGTCAAAGGAGTCAGGCTTGGTGGCCCATGTCTGTAGTCCCAGCACTCTTAGCCTAGCCTGGATAACTCAGTGACTTGGAAACACCCTCTCTCAAAACCAAAAATAAACAGAGTTGGAGGAATAGCTCAGTGGTTAAAACGCCTGCCTAGCAAACTCAAGACCATGGGTTCATTTCCCCAGTACCACATAAACCAGGCGTGGTGGCACGCAACTGTAACCCCAGCAATCAGGAGGCTGAGGCAGAAGGATTGCCATTAGTTTGAAGTCAGCCTGGGCTCCATAGTGAGCTCAGGATGAGCCTAGACTACACAGCGAGACCCAGTCTCAAAACAAATAAAATAAAATAAAATAAAAAATGGGCTGGGGATGCAGCTCAGAGTGAGAGCCCTGGACACAATCCCTAGTACCATAAAAGCGAACAGTTAAGGAGTTAAGGGAACTTTGTGACAGGCTAGGATCACAAGTCTAATATTCATATATCCAAGAAGTTCAGCCAAATACTGAATATAGAATATTTTCTCCAAATTCATGAAAAGATATTTACATTAAGAAGCATCATTCCCGTATGACCATATGCTCAGGACCTTAAGATTTAATGGATTTGGGAGTGCTACAAAATTTCTTTGAGAAGTATGATATACCTGGGACATTAGTAAATATTAAGCAAACTTTATATAAAAGTGAATGAAAAAATGCACCAAAAAGATGAAGCCAGAGTCTTTATCCTCTGTTAGTAAAGTGAAAATATACATGGAATAAGGAAGTGACACTTTGCAATCCACCAGTATCTCATTTTCCTCTAAATCGCAACTACTCTACAAAAAAGGATTAATATTCAAGGAAAAATATAGTTGCAGACACCCCGGTGAATCAGCTAAACAAAGTTTTTAGAAACTACAACTCCCAAGGTACTTACAGTTTAGCCGTGATGAGAAGAATTAATACAACAAATGCTGACTTCTTCAGCTTCTTTATTTTTCCTACCATGGTAAGACCAAGATAAAACAGAGCTGATCCAGAAAAGGAATTTCCAAGTCCATCCAGAAAATTTTCCATATATACAGGCACCTTTTTATCAAGAATAAAATTGAAGGCAATGCCAATGAAGACCATAAACACTATTGGGTTCTGTAATACACGCAGAAACCCAAGTCCCACAATTTTTATTTTATTTTGAGAAGTACTTTGAGAGTCTCTCCACTTCTGGATTTCACAAAAGATAAATCCAATGGGATTCAACATCATAAGAGATATGGGAGCCACCAGATAAATGTACTGAAGATATTCTGGGTATGTAGTTTGATATAAAGCTTCAACTGCAAAACAAGAATATTGATTTAAACATGATCACCATGGAAATATATAAATGTAGAATATTTATTGTATTCATGAAAACACGTTGCAAATTAATCTAAATAGTACTGAATGATCTCATAAGCTGATTTTTGGAAAAGTAAATTTTAGAAATAAGTCCAGAGAGGCAGAAAAATTACTATTGCAAATATGTAGCTTATAAAATAAAAATCAACTTTAAAATTATTTTTAGTGAAACCTAATTAACTTTTACCATCTAAAGGCTAAGACTAGTGTCCAAAAAGGAGTGTCAGAAATCATGTTCTTTTTCTTTTTTTTCTTTTTGAGACAAGGTCTTGCTTTGTAGCCCAGGATGGTCCTGAACTCAATGGTGTAGCCCTCTGGACAATCTGCCTGCCTCAGCCTCCTAAGTGCTAGGACTACAGGTGTGTGGCACCACATTCAGCTTTATGTGGTGCTGGGGAAACAAACTCTGGGCCTTGTGCTTGCAAGACAAGTGCTTTAACTGCTGTGCCACTCCTTCAGCCCCCAGAAATTACAGTTTTTAAAAAATTATAGTTTTTAAAAAGAAAAAATTCCAAGTAAAATATCCAGTAACAAACTAAATGTTTAAGTTGTTATAGCAACAAGATGGCCGTTGTATTCATGAATAGAGCTGTTTCACTGGAGTGATAAGCCAGAAGTCAGTTTGCAGAGAACTCAGGAGGACAGACAGGACAATTGAAAACTGAAGTCACAGAGCCCACACTGTGCAGGAAAAGGAGAAGGTGGGAGTTGACTAAGGGTCAGAAACTGGAGGTCCCCGTGAAGTTCCTGAACTATGTAGGGCTACGATTTTCCAAGTTTGGAGTAAGCCGGATAATCAACTATTGAACTTATTTCCCAGGTGACCAGTCATGACTGAAAAGGGAGTAAAGATGTCACTAAAATGAGGAAGCCAAGAATTTGTGAGAGCGGAATGTGATGAGTAGTTCCCAAGGATGCAAAAGTCAAACAAGAGAACGGCAAATTTGCAATAAGAGGACAAGAGATCTGGACATTTAAGTCTTCAGTGAATGAGGTGAAATCACTAGAAGGTGGCAGCAATGAGGATTAGTGGACTACTCAGATAGCATAATTTCAGAATAGTTAATGGAGCAGAGTGATGGCCTAGCAGTGGCACATGTGGCTATGGGATGGGATCTACTTTTATTCATGTGGTACGTTTGCTGTGGGAAAATGAATCACGTCCATCAGCTAAACTGAATGCAATGAATGCATTAAGAAGGAAGGATCAGTGAACATTCTAAAGGAGTAGGACAGAAAGTTAGGTCTAGGCCATGGCAGGGAGAGGCACACACTGAGTTACACAGATGTATATGTAACTAATGCACTCGTCTACATGCTCTTGGGAAAACAAAAGCTTCATTTTCTCATATAGCAATGTTTCTGGCACAAACTAATAACTTCACCTGATGCTTACCGAAGAACAACGCTCAAGATTAAAATCTAGGCATGGTGCTCGCTTTGGCAGCACATATATACTAAAATTGGAAAATCTGGGCATGTTAGATGTGTGAGAAATGGCACCACACCAAGCATGAGTGCTGCGTTCTGTGGCTAAGAGCCTTTTCAAGAATTTGAGTACACATGATGTCTTCAGATCTAACCACTGCCTGAGAGACGTTTTTCCTTGGCAGGAATTAAGTGGGGTTGGATCAGACTTCTAGCAGTTTCCTGAGGGAGGGAGGGGTTGTTGGCTTGGTCTGGGGTGACCAGGGCAACCTAGAGCTGTGGATTGAACAACCTGGTCTCCAGGTACATTTTTGGCAATGAGTCTCAAAAGTAACCAATCTGAAACATGAAAGCTGAAGTTGAGAAAGAAAGATAAAAGTGAACAGCCACAATCCCAAGGAGAGATGCAATCATGTGGAAAAAAGTGTAAAGATTAGGTTTCTCAATTTACATTAAGATAAAATGACACAAGTAGGAAAATATATTTGTTTACTTACTCAGGATACATTAAGTTCAATTAACATCATGCATGTGAGCCGTTAAAAGTTATGTAACCAGGTTATATAACCTTTATAAGTTCACCTTGATCTCATTAGTTAAAACCAACTTTTTTCTAAATATTCCTTTTTTTCAGCTAAGCACATACAGAGGTCTCCAGTATCTCCAAACAAGTCAAAGGTTAAAACATTTGATTATATAAAATTTCATTAATTCCTTTCACTGATTTCTAAATCTGATATGCTAGTTTTATCATTCCTAGTTTTCTTTCATGTTTCATAAGGTTTCATATTTTAACTAAAAAGCTGCACTTTTAATAACTATTCCTATGTACATACACTTGAGATATTCCAAAGGGCTGAGGCATAGCTCAGTGACTAAAACACTTGTCAAGTAGCTCAAGGTACTGGGTTCAATCCTCTAGCACCACAGAAAAGAGAAAGGTGTTCCTACATACCATACCACACAATTTTTAAGTAAAGTTGAAGTTACTTTTTCAATATAAGCACTAGAGTACTAAAGATTTTTTCTTTAGCAGTCACAATACAGTGCAAAGGTGTTTCCTTTGAGAACTTGCAACTGTAGTTCCATGACTCCCCAAACTTCTTCTGTTAGTTCCCTTTTCTGAAAATTCACTTTCCCCGGACATTAGAAATCACATATGATGAATCTGATAGTTTGAAAAGCTTGCTGGGCCTGGTAGAGTAGCATATACTGATAATCCCAGCACTAAGGCTGGCTGAGGCAGGAGGATTCCAAGTCTGAATCTCACCTGAGCTCCTTAGCACAGCTCTGTCTCAAAAAAAAAAAAAAAAAAAAAAAAAAAAAAAAAAAGAAAGAAAAAAGAAAGAAAGAAAAAAAAAGGCAAGGCAGGAGGTGGGCTAAGTGGGTGGTAGAGCGCCTGGGTCTGACCCCTTGTATTGCAAAAAAATTTAAAAATTAAGAATTTAATGCAAATTTGACCAATATTTTTATTACTTAATGGCTGGCCAATTTTGAGCTTTCTGCACAGTCAAGATCAACATCAAGAAAGGTGAGTTCAGTACAATCACATTTTGAAAGGCAATTTTTATTAGATTGTTTTATTAGTTATTGCTATTAATCTCTTGTGTCTAACTCATCAACTTTATCTTCCTGTCCTTAATTTATAAATTACGTTTTATCTCGTGGTACATAATTTATAAATTAAACTTATATGTGCACATGCATGGTAAAACAGTTACATAGGATTCAGTGTTGTCATTGATCTTGGGCATCAATGGAGGTTTCCGGACATATTACCAACAGATAAGGACTACTGTACTTACTTCTTACTTCACTTGCTGAATGAAATTAACGGGTACAGCAGTGAATGTCAAAGTCTTTGAATATGGTACAAGTGTATTTTTGTAACTCAGTGGGGCTAACTCAGAGCATCTGCCTAAGTGCATGAAGCCCAGGGTTACATTCCCCAGTACCATGTAAGCCCAGTGTGGTGACGCACGCCTGTAACCCAGCATTTGGGAGGCCAAGGCAGGAAGACTGCTGAGTTCTAGGCTGGCTGCCTGGGCTACATGGTGAGTTCAGGATCTGGCTGAAGTACAAAATAAGATCCTGTCTCAAAGAAAAAAGTATATTTTGTAATGCATAGCAATTTATATCTAATTGTTATCCATTAATTCATCTCAAAGATCATCTTTAACTTTTTTCAATTTTAAAATTAATTTGGCAAATAAAAATTGTTTTTATCATGTACATGTTCTTTTGAAATATCTGTACATCGTTGAATAGCTAAGTCGAATTAATCAACATATATATTTGTTCACATAATCTTTGTGATGAGAAAACATACAATCTACCATCATCAATTTTTCAATGAATAATTGTTATTAACTGTAGCCACCATGTTGTACAATAAATCTTTTGAATTAATTCTAACGAAAATTTTGTATCTTTAACTTTTGACATATCCTGAGTATTTATAGAGCAAGTTACAACTGGAGTTTTTTTTTAACTCTGCTGAGCAAGGATACAAAGGCAAAAGAAATATTGTCTAGTGGGAGAGGAAATAATTCTAATTAAATATATACTTGTTAAATTACCAGAAGAATAGGGTTCAACATGGGAATTTCGGTCTATTTCTGCCATTCATTTGCATAATTACTAACATTACATCTTTATCTATAAATTGGCAGTGCTATTCCTTTGTTATCAGTTTAAAGATGGTTTTCAAATCAAAAGGAAAATACAAATGAATACAGTGACCTATGGCAACTAAAATTAGATTTATAATAATTATATCAACTATTAAGTTTTAATTAATTAATGCTTATAAATAAGCTTTTGGAGGGAGGGGGCATCCCATTATGAGGAGTTATTATATAGCTTTGGAGAACTAAGAGATAAAATTAGCCACCCACTGTGGCTCCTATTTTGATTCCTGCAGGGTTTCAATCTCTAGCAAATAACACAAAGACTCTGACAAGATCATTCTATTATTTAATGGCATATAGTTAAATGCTTCATTTCCTTTCTGTTTACAGCTTAAGCACTAGAGCATAATTATGATTAGTCAGAGTACTTATGCTATCAGCATTGTTTGAAGAATAAATTATAGGACTTAACTATGCCCTATTAGTATCTTTTAATGACAGAGGCAGGGAACCATTCTGATTTGCTGAAATCAACATTTAACCTAGGTAGATTCTTGTTTTCTTCTCACACTTGGATTTTTGAAAAATAGTTAGAAAAAACAGTGAGTTTTTAAAAAAAATTCTGTAGTAATGCATGATTCTGTCCTGAGTAAAGAGGAATCATTTTAATGTAATCTTATACAAGATTATATTTGTCATGGTAAATAGAAAAAAAGAAACATCTCTATCCTTTTTCTTTATTCATTAATTTAGGTGCCTTGTCCCTGCCAGCATTTCCTGAGTCACTTCTAAATTGGAAAAACATGAAACAAATACAACCTTAAGAAGGAAATTTCTTGTAATTCACTATTAATGCTTCTCAGTGAAGAGGAGAATGGGAATTCCTAGGAGTGGCCACTGAACGAAAAAAAAGGAAAGGCTCTCGGGAGACAGTTTTTCTGTTCACCTTGGTAAGGCCAGAGGGAGATGAGCACAACAACCTTACAGGGCACTCACACTCAGCCATACAGTTCTCTACCACACCTTCCAATCTGCAGCCATAAAACGAAGCTGTTTACACTAATGATTTTTAGTAAATTCATAAGTCTGCATTCTAATGTTACAAGATTCATCCTATATGAAAACAAAAATATCACAAATGAAAACTGACAAAAATACTCATCAAGGAAATTTGAGATAGCATACTGCTAGGAACAGGATTGTTACAGGATGCCCTGATCCAATGTGGGATATGAGAAAAGCAAGGATGGAAATGGCTGCTTCTTTGCAGACTTTTTGCCTTGATATGAAAATTGACCAACTCATCTAAAATGTCTTTTTCCACTATTGTGATTTTATGGGACTATTTTTAGAATGCTATAAAGACAAAAAATTGAATCTGTGTGAAACTGATACCTTATAAGAATTGTAAGGTTGGGTCTCTTAAGATTAATTTGATGTGCTTTATAACTGTAATTGTGTGGCATAGAGGAATGACTCAGATTTAGAAGCTGAAAACCTAGGTTGGATCTCATCACTTGTTAGCTGTGTGACCTGGAATAACACAATCTTTGTAAGTCTCTCTCCTCTGGGAAAATGACGAGGCTGAGGCAGGAGGATTGCCTTGAGTCCAAGGCCAGCCTGGGCTACATAGTGAGTTTAGGACCAGCTGGGCTAGAGTGAGACCATCTTAAAAAAAAAAAAAAAAAGCTGAGTATATAAGAAAGTAAGCTGTAAAGTTACAAATACTAACGCGATTTATTTATAGGTCTACTAATGAATGGGAGCATGAAACTACATATGTGTGGTTCACGTGCAGGGACACAGCCATATTTACTAAATATTTCACACTGTGTCCTGAGCCATGTCTACAATCCTCCTGCCATGAATACCTTGACCAACCCATATCATTAACTTTCCTGAAATGGACAAGCATGTTAAATCCTTGCTGTTTTATTTTTTTTAAATCTTATTCATTTTGAAGTTAAGTAACCTTAAAGAAACACCTATCCAGTTTCTCACTATTTATAGCTCTGTTACCTAAGAGCTTCAGTTTTTCGCTCTCAAGTCTCCTGCTTTAATCACAGTTATTTGATTTCTTTAGTATTTTCATATGACTAGTAAGCAAGATGGAAGAAGGTCATAGGTGGAGAAAGGTGAAAAATATATTCCACTGGAATCATTTTGATTCCAAAGGAGAAGGAAGTTGGGCATGGGAAGAGGATAAAACTGCTGGAAGAGAAACTTGAAAGTTAATAATAGATATACTTGAATATTGTACACTTGAATATTCCACTTGAGTCTCTGCTCCAAAGACATCGCATCAGAGAAGCTAACAGACCACCCTGCCTACAACAGCACATCATTCTTCTTGCTCCTTTATACTATTTTTATGGTCCTTGTCACCATCTGATATCATTTTAATTTTGTCTATTTTTACATTAAAATGTAAAATTAATATGTTTAAGAACTTCGCTCACGGTGTATTCCTATCAGCTGCCACATTCACTGAAATGTAAGAATCCTTTATGAATAAATTCATGAAGGAGGGAAGGAATGAACATATCCATAACAGTCAGGTCTTTACTTTGTGATACATGATCAAAATATACATAATTTTAGTTTTAAAATATAAAAAGGTAGTTACTATCAATAGCATATATATTTTCTTGGTTAGAGAGTGTTCTGAAAAATAGATGTTTCCAGGTAGTGGTATGTATAATGTTTTATCAGGAAAACATATGCACAAAGAAACATAAAATATGGCTGCTTAAAAAACTGGAAAAGTAAAATGTCTGCATCATTTTTGTTTATCAGAATTTAAGTTTAACTACTGCAACAAACAAACGGGGATGTTGTATTGACAGGATATTTTATGCATAGCATATCACAATTTGAGGCTGGAGGAATAATGCAGGGGTTAGAGATCTTGCGGCAAGTGCAAGGCCCTGAGTTTAATTCCCTAGCACCACATAAGCCAGGCATGGTGGTGTACATTTGTAATTCCAGCACTCGTGAGGCTGAAGGAAGAAGATTGCTGTCAGTGAAAGGACAACAGGGGCTATGTAATGAGTTCAGGTCCAGCCTGCAGTACAGAGCAAGAGCTCGTCTCAAACTAAATAAATACAATTAAATTAAGGAGGAAAATCACTCACAAATTTCCACTGCTAATATTTAACAATGACTGTATGTATATATACATAGCCTATACTTTTTACATATATCAGAATCTGATCCCATCTGAAAATTGAATTTCTTTCATACATTATTATAGAGAAGAAACAGAATATTTTTAGAAAGACTAACTCACAAAGGATATTAAGAGATGACCAGGTGTTTCAGGTAGATGTTTAAAGGATTTTTAAACTCTGAAGCTGAGAAAAATATATAATCCATCTTACTTGTATACAAGAAAAAAAGGTTTCTTAGATGAAAATAAGAATCTGTCAACTAACAAATATTTAGATAAATCAAAAGCTTATATTTGTTACCTCCTAAAACATTTGTGTTTTTGTTTAAACTTGGAAAATAAAAAATTAACTTACCAATAGGGTATCCCAGTGCAAAGTCATTACTTTGTGTAGCAAAAATAGGGAATAGTCCAGCTTTGCTAAATCGACTGTCAGGACTGGCAACCAACAAGGTTAATACACAAACAATGAAAAACACAGAAGCTTTGCCAATTAAGATACTATATAAGAAAGCCCAATCCACATTGGAAAAATTAAGTATAACCATGTTTTTGAATAATAGAGCTGGAAGTGCAAATCTAGAGACAAAATTTCCCAGTCCTTTGGCCTGTGTTGATGTTATGACATTGGCCCGTCCTGCTACGTAGCCGCAAAGGACTATGCCAAAGCATTCTAATAAGGCTGGGAAAAGCCTTGTTATTGACATGGAAGGTGACTCATTAGTGGCATTAAATCCATGTGTTACTGTTGTGGGCAAAGTCTCAGTCATATTGACTGCACCAGTTGAGTTTCCTGCAGGTAAAGTAGAAAACGGATCCATTTTCTCTCAGCCTCCAACTCCAACCAGATCTCTGAAGAGAAAAAGAGAAAGATTCAGTGTGACAATCAGTAAAAGGAGTTCGAGCAAGTTGAAATCAAACACTAAAAACCTAGACTTCCTTACTTGTTAAATGGTCAAATAAACACAGGAACAGTCTCCAACTCCACTCTTCAGGGGAAAATATAATGGGAAAAAAGGTAGGTCAGCTCAAAAGTCTGTGCTGCTGCTCTGTGCTCGGTGTGAGACAAGGGTTTAAGTAAGGCCCTGAAAATACACCAGCGTGGTGATGCCTGCGGTTCTCTCCATCAATCTGCAATCCAGCTTCGTCTGAGGATGGATCAGAGCATGGGGCCCACAAAGTCTCTGCTGAGTGCTCATCTGCATGCAGATTCTCTGGAAATGTATTCTCACCAAGAAGACACTGTTGGGTGGTTAGTGCGCTTGCCCAGCAAGCGTAAGGTTCTGGGTTCAGTTCTCCAGCACAGCATAATAGCTGCGTTTGGTGGCACACAACTCTAGTTCCAGAACTGGGAGGCTGAGGCAGGAGAACTGCTGTGAGTCTGGGGCAAGCCTGGGCTACACAGTGAGTTTAGGATAAGCCTGGACCACAAAGCAAAACTTGATCTTAAAAAATAAAAGACACTCTGGAGGGAGTTCTGTTCAATATGAGAAAGAAGAATATAGTAAAACATTACTTAACAAATTTAAACAAATAACTTTAACTTTTCTATGCCTTTCTCCATTTGTGAAATGACAATATTAGTACTTACCTCATAGAAACTTGAAGTTATTCAAGTAAAATCCTTATTATCTTGTATAGCACACAGTAAACATTTAAGAAAGGAAAAAACAACTTTTGGTAGAGTATGAAAGACAGCCTATTCCTCCAAA
This sequence comes from Ctenodactylus gundi, assembly GCA_004027205.1. Lineage (NCBI taxonomy): Eukaryota > Metazoa > Chordata > Mammalia > Rodentia > Ctenodactylidae > Ctenodactylus > Ctenodactylus gundi. The sequence goes on from PVKB01000127.1 coordinate 690,985, forward strand.
TTATTTGTTCTTCTTTTTAAACCTGCCCACATGATAGTCCTCACAGTTCTTCTATGCCACAGAGACTCTGCACATGCAGTTCACACTGAACTCTTGCTACTCACCCATCTGCCACTTTCCAGAAAATTAATACCTAGTAATCCTCCATATCATGTAGTTTAGTCATTTAACCAGGTAAGGCCTCTCTAACTTCATGCTTAAATAAAATCATGAGCCTTACTTTTAGGAAACGTTTTCCTCAATTTGCAATACTATACTATGTATTAGAGTGTCAATCTAACTTCTGTCTGTCTTCTTCATTAAACTGTAAATGCCACAGAAGTAAGCACCATGCATGTAAATACCAATATAGTACCTGATACATAGGTATTGATATATAGGATACCTAATACTGAAAAAACTTTTTTAAATGAGTCACTAAAATAATAACTTAGTCTTAAATAAACCTTCTCCCTTTTCATGGGTCAATGATCTTCATGAACATTTTTTTTCTCTGAATGATATTTAAAATTTTTCACTCTAACAAGTCCAAGAACACAAAATGTGCCCTAAAATGTTCTAAAGATGTTTATAGAATGTTAACACAAAATATGCTGTAAAACGTTCTAAAGATGTTCATAAAACAGTAAAATGAGGAACAAATTCTGTATGTTAATGATGAAAATAATTATCAGACTTCTCTCTTCCTGCCAGGAACACAAGGAACCTGAGGTCTGGGCAATTCCTGAAGCTGATCAGTTTTTATTGGTAACTGGAAATTCATATGAAGACAACTGCTAGTTTTTAAGTGATTACCGTTGGTTTACCATCTAATTGGTTTTACGTAAGGCAGAAAGTAAAGAAGTCATGCTTCCTGAAATCTACAATGCCCCAGTTCAGCTCTCAAACACCCATGTCACATTAAAACGACTCACTGGCAAGCCAAAGATCACCAACTGTGACATGGGGGGGGGGGGGGCAGAAATTCTTCTCCAAACTACCCTAATACAAACCAAGCCATTTAAAAGCCTTGCATTTAATCTGGATTAGGACAAGGGTTTTTCTATCAGGATTAGATAGGAGTGGTCAATATAAACAAAACCTACAATACTTACATACTTGAAGTCTACCAAACAAGGATCAAATTATATCCTGGGAAAGCTAGCGGCTCGAATAAATAGCCATACATGAAGGAGCTGGTAAACAATTACAGGGATTACATATTTGAAGCCCTTTGAAAGATGGACTTGGAAAGGTAGCGGCAAAGGTGATAAAACTAGTGCAGATTTTTAATGTTTTTCAAAAGTTCCCTTTGAATTGGATATTAATAACTCATATTGCTCAAGACTTGCATCATATAAGCATATTGAGATAGTCAAATGATCTTTTTATAATACCCAATTAATTAAGCTAACAAAAAGTCAGTGTGGAGAGTAACTGATTCCTGACCTTAATGCTTATCAGCTCCTTGGGTCAGTTTCCTTAAGCCTTCCCAAACTTCAGTTTCCTCAGTTATAAAATATGAAGAAAAAACTTTCTCTAATGAGAGGCAGAGACAGGAAGATTAAAAGTTCAATCCCAGGCTGGGCAACTTAGAGAGACCATGTCTCAAAATTTAAAAAATTTAAAGTGTGGAGATACAGTTCAATTTCCATCACAACAAAGAAATACAGTAACAAAAATATCCTTATCAGAATCTTCTGCTAATGGGACATTTTATGCATAGCATCTCACAACGTTGGCCTTCAAGAAATTCAGCAATTGCTATTAGAAGCTGTATTTTTAAAAAGAACAATAACGGTAACAAAGGAAATAAAATCCATTGTCCTCCAGCTGAAAGAGACAGGAGGTGTCAAAGTTATCAGTTTCTGTTTTATAACAAACAAGAAAGTCTGATAAGAATTGTTAACAGGGGAGTGATGGTCACATAGCTGTACAATGCTCAGGTTTAATTTTTGATTAATTTAAAATTTTAAGAAAAACTTTGAAAAGTAATTTGCCCCTTCCCATGAGGTTTCTTTTAACATTTTTCATTATTATAAAAGCAAAATGTGATAACTGAAGGGAAGTTTAAAATAAATCACAAGCAATCCTTTTATATCATTAAGTGAAAATAAGGGGTAGGGGGTGTTAGCTTTTTTTTTTTTTTTGAGCTAGGGTCTCGCTCTGCAGTTCAGGCTGATCCTGAACTTACTACAACCCAGGCTGCCCTCGAACTCAGGGCAATCGTCCTGACACAGTCCCCCAGGGGAGTTGGGATTACAGGTGTGAGCCACCTCGCCTGGTTTATCCAGGGCCTTGCGCTTGCTACGCCAAGGGCTGTATCCCCTGAGCTACATCCCCAGCCCCGGATGTTAACTTCAAAATGAGCTAAACTCTTAGGCTATTTCTCAAACACCCAACATCATTTACCCCGTGGGAAAGCCCAAGACAGGGTGGTACTATTAAGGCACTTTCCAACATTAACAGTCACACCATTCATCCACTCCCACCTACTTGGAGGGGACCAAATGTCCTCCAGAAACACATGGTGGGGAGGAGCACGGCGCCCTGCCTTCTTCCCTGTCTGTAGGGACAGACTTTGGCCTTCCAAGATAATAAGGGTGCGTAGAGTCCTTAATGAAATCGATTGCCCAGAGCGCAGCTGCCACATAAAGCCATGGAAAAAGCAGCCTGGGGTAAAAGAAAGGTGTTCGCAGGGCAGGAGTCCCCACGTCACAGTAACTCACGCTTCAAAAAGGGGTAAGACAACAATTTGGCACAACGCTCCAGATACCTGAGCTGAAGCTCTCAGGAGAGGTAGATACTGAGGCCACCCTGGGGATAAAGCGAAGAGTTGACAATGACAGGATGGACGCACGTGCAGCGAGGCGCTCCCACACTGGGGCTGGCAGTACCGGCACCCGGGTGGAGGGACAGGGCGTCCCCTTCTGTCGCGCAGACCTTCCCGGCTGGTCCTGCACGCCCCGAAGGCAGGCGCTGCGGGGCCGAGGTGGGAAGCGCGAGCGCCAGGGCGCAGAAGACCGGGCGCTGCCCACCCGCCCAGCCCCGGAGGGCGGGGGCGGGAGCACCGGGTGCCCGCGAGGCCGAGACAGGAGCCGGCGGGCAGGTCCGCGCCCCGGGGGCCTATCTCACCTGCCTCCTCTGCAGCCCCGGGGCCGGCAGGAGAAAAAAGGGAGTGGGTGCTCGCAGAGGGCCAAGCAGCGAGGAAATTACCGTCATCTCCGCCTCAGCCCTCCTCGCCAAGCGCGATCGGGAGCCGGCGGCAGCAGCTCAGTCCCATTCGGAGGAATGAGGCGGGGGAAGCCGCAGCGGCGCTGTCAGCCACTCCGAGGGGAGGCCGCACGGCCCGCCCTCGCCCCGCCTCCAGGACACGCCCCCGGCCTGGAGCTTGAAGCCGCACGGCCCCGCCCCGCCCTCCAGGCACCGCCTCCAACCTCAAGCCGCACAGCCAACGTCTACTTGTCGGCCCCGCCCCTGGCCTCCTGGCGGCGCCCCCTCAGGGCCCACTCCCAACCTCCCGCTGCACAACGCGCTCCCCGCCCTCAGGCCCCGCCCTGAGCCTGGAGCCTCCCAGCCACTGGCGGCCTAACCCTGCCTCCAGGCTCCGCCCCTCCGGCCGCCTGCTGCCTGGCTTCTAGCCTTGAGGGGGACTTCCGGCCCCCGCCCCTCGCCTCCGCTCACTCAAGATGGCGGTCGCCCTGAGGATTTTCAGTGTTGATCTCCTCTAGCTCGGCTCAGACGCAGGGAACGCTCAACGATTTGGCCGACCTCAGCCTCTAATCTGCCCGCTCCGCTCATGGTTAGCCTCTTCTTTTCATAGCATAGAGTATGAAACCAAGACTTAGAGATGGGTTGAAATCCTGCCTTTCATCTTTCCCAGCGCAGTGTGACCTTGACTTTCCTTAGTCAAAAGCGTTTAAAATGTAAAATTTTAGACCTATGTTGGATTTAGGATAAGGGCGTTATCGGTGACTACTTCCGTTTCTGTTGTGGGGAAACTATTGGCTTATTCCCTCGTATTGGTGGAAAACATCGAAAGCTTCTTGAGTTAAAAGTGTCCCGGATAGAATATTCCATTTTGGAAGCTGAAGAAGCCCCTGCCATTGAATTAGCTTTTTGGAATGAAAATTACTTCAAATTTAAAAATATTTATATATACTCCACTTAATGTCTTCACAGAGATAAAACTGTTTTGCATCTTTAACTGTTTATCAACTTCAGTGTTTTATCTCGGCAGTTTCAGAGCAAAGATATGAAACTTTGGCTTTCCAACAAAAATGACGAGGTAAGGGTAGGTTAAAGGTTATGACAAGAGAAAATGAACCGAATTGAAACTATCAAAAAGGCATTACATAGGATGAACAAAAATACAATGAATCTTTAAAAAATTATTAAGTAAAAAACATTCCATTATTCTGCTTCAGAATCCTCCCTTCCACTTCCAATATGCTTATTCCCTTATTTATGCTACTTTCTGAAGCAGTTCTGGAAGTCCTCATTCATCAGTATTTTTAGGAGATGTTATCAAAAATATGGTGAATGCTGTGGTTGCATAGCATCAATGGAAGACAGGCTCTTAAAAACATTATATTATGAGGCAGAGGCATAGCTCAGTGGTTGAAACACTTGCTTAGCATGCAAAGGGTTCTGGGTTTGATTCCACAGTACCACATAAAAGATTAGCTGTATGTGGTGGCACACACCAGTAATCCAGCACTAGGGAGGCTGAGGCAGAGGTTTGCCTTGAGCTCAATGCCAGCTGAGACCATACTAGCCGGGGGTACAGGATGAGACCTTATCTCAAACACAAAAACAAAACAAAATGAGACTAAACATTACTGTGTATCCTTCTTACCATATCTGTCAAGGCACAACTTACGGCTCTTCTCCAAAGTCAAAGTGTCCATGAAAGGTAAACATTTTGAAGTGATACAGGATGTGTAGGCAGCCATACTAGTGTGACTAAAGGCACTCATGAAGAAGGACTCCCAGAGCTGCTTCAGAAAGTGTCAAGAGTGATGGGATAAGTGAGATCAGAGCAAGGGAGGAATATTTTGGGGATTAATGGCAATGTGTCTTTTACTATGATCAGTTATTGTTAAAACACACTTTTTCAATCATACCTTGTATCCTGTCCTGTTCTCTTGTGTTTTTCTGTTTGTTTTTTATCACTACATTTTTTTTTTTTTTCCTTTTTGGAGTACTGGAAATTGAACCCAGGGCCTCAGGCAAGCATTCCACCACTGGGCTACATCCCCTCCCCTTTTTAAGTAATTTTGAGACAGAGCCTTGCTAAATTACACAGATTGGCCTTGAACTTGCGATTCTCCTGCCTCAGCTTCCTGACAATGGGAATTATAGGGATGTCCCACCATATTTAGTATACTGTCTTCATTTTTAACTGTTTCTTTTGGAGCTAGAGGAATGGCTTAGCAGTTAAAGAGCTTGCCTAGCAAGCACTAAGTACCCCAGTTAGATTCTTCAGCACCACATAAGCTGGGCATGGTGGCACTCACCTGTAATCCCAGCACTCGGGAGCCTGAGACAGTAGGATTATTGTGAGTCCAAGGCCAGCCTGAGCTGCAGAGTGAGACATTCTCTCATAACAACAGCAACAACAAAAAAGTAATTAAAACTGTTTCTGTTTCTTTTGAACTTTACCACTTTCAAAAAATCAGAATGTATTTGTTATCAAAAGAATAAAAGGGTTTGCTCAGAAAGTGTGAAGATTAAGTAAGTAAATACAAGCTTTGATTAGTATGGGATTACTGGAAGATAGACCTAGAAATGTAAGTTAGGGTCAAACTGTAGGAGTTTCTTTAGGTTAGTTATAGAGTGTGAGGCTTTTGACCATAGTAAAACCATTAGTTTTTCCTCACAGGAACATGTCATAATGATCACACTTTTTCCATGTGTGACTGGGAAGTTTTCTCAGGATTAAGTGAAAGAGACCGTAGGGAGTGAGAAAAAAAAGACTACTAGGTGCTAGGTGCTGGATGTTGTGGGGCATACTGATAATGATAGCATTTGGGAAGCTGAAGCAGGAAGATCTTGAGTTGGAAGCCAGCCTGGGCTATATAGCTAGCTCAAGAGCAGCCATACAAGATACTATTTCAAAAGAAAAAGAGAAAGAAAGGTGCCTTTGAGAACAAGATAGAAAATTAAGGCCCTACTTGGGGTGTTAAGAGTGAAAACAATGGAATAGGCTGTAAAGAGTTTTTATGAAAAAAGGAACTGATGGGATACAGCTAAAGAAGAGGAAGGAGTTAATCTACATATTTTCTCATCTATTGCAGTAAAGAAAAGGAATTGGAATCCAGCCAGGTGGCACAGGCAATGCCAACACTCTGGGAAGCTTAGGCAGGAAGCTCCTCTGAGGATTTATCCCCAGTACCACAAACACTCTCTCTCTCTCTCTCTCTCTCTCTCTCTCTCTCTCTCTCTCTCTCTCTGCAAAAGAGAAAGGATAAAGGATCAGGGCCGAAAGCTTCTAATACCATTTCTAGTCCTAAAACTGCATGATTCCATGATTTCCCATCATTCTATTATCCAAGGCCCTATGAGATTAGCAGTGGGTCCAAGAACACTCAGTTTAATCACTGAGAGAGAAGAAAGATATCACTGTCCTGTGAGCTGACTGCTCAGGGAGGCTTCAGGACGTGTAGACATTTCTGGTAGGTCATTTAGAGATGAGTGCTGGGATTACAGGCCTGTGCCTTTACACTAGCACGTAAAAGTTCTTTTAGAAAAGTTTCTTTAAAACTGTCCTTCTGCTCCTCTTCTGCGTTTGTCTGCCATCGTGGCTCGTGCTTCATCCTCCTAGTCTCATCATGTCTTCTTACAAGACTTTCAGCAAACGATTTCTGGCTAAGAAACAAAAGCAAAATTGTCGTATTTCTCAGTGGATTCGTATGAAAACTCATAATAAGATCAGGTACAACTCCAAGAGGAGACACTGGAGGAAGACTAGGCTCGGGCTCTAAGGGATCATTTACATATGAGCTACAGCATAGTTACTCTGTGTGAAGGTCACCATATTTGGCTGGGGGCAAACATTTATTTATTCAGTATCCTATAATGACTATCTCACCAAATCAAGTTAAAAGTGATTATTTGGACAGTTGTTCTCATTGAATAGAGAATCTTGGCCTTTTTTATCTGTCATCAGCAATAAATGCATGAAACCTTTTTTTAAAAAAGTTGTCCTTCTTCCCAGCAGCACCAATTTCTCTAAAGATCCATAGTCTTCCGGAGAGGTTAACTTCACCTTCTTTGGGGTAAAAACTAATCTAGTCTATCCCATCAGTATGCAGGGACCCTTTGGACTTCAAGGTGTAGTGAGATTGGGTGTTGACCCAAAGATTGTTCAGTAGATTGAGTCTCACAGCTTCTTCAGAGAATGTTGATGTTTCTTTCTTACAGGACGAGAGGAAGATGCTGGCAGCCATTCTGGAACCATGAGAAAAGCCAGGCTTAAATGATAGAGACCAAGGTAGGTACAGAAAAGAAAAGAAATCTTGATGACAGACTGAGTTTTAAGACCAAGCTTCAAATGAAGCAAACACACTAGACTATCTGTAGATGTTGTTGTATTCGTTTGGACAAATCCGGGTAAAAGAAATACCAACCATATTATAGCTGATTGAAAAACGAGTAATGACTTTTTTCTGTGTAGAGAAAGTCTCAAAATTTCTACAAACAAGTTTATAAATTTTGTCAGGAAGTGGGGCTGGAGGAATGGCTTAGCTGTCAAGTGCTAAGTACCCAAGTTAGATTCCCCAGCACCACATAAGCTGGGCGTGATGGTGCATGCCTGTGATCCTAGCACTCAGGAGGCTGAGGTAGGAGGATAGCCATGAGTCCAAGGCCAGCCTGGGTTCCATAGTGAATTCAGGACCAGCCTGGAGTACAGAGACAGACCCTGTCTCAAAAAAAAAAAAAAAAAATTACCAGGAATTATATAAAATAAGTGACCAAGTATATATTTTGGATTTATGTAACTATTGAACAATACATACTAATGAATATTCTAAACCACTTATATGTATGAAATAAGTAGGCATACAAGATCCACCCATGAGGGGCTGGAGGAAAAACTCAGCTTTAGCTTATCTGTTAAATAGAACAATTTAAGAGCACTGATACAGCACAGTATATAATTTTAGAAAAAAAAACAAATCCTTGTATTTGTTAATGTCTGTATACTAAGCTCTTAGGCTCATGCTTTTTCAATTGTATAGTAGGCATTTTGTAAATGGCTTTTGGATGACTGAGTAAAACATAATTTCCCACCATGTATCCATGAAACTGAACTGTACTTCTATTTAAATAGGAACTATTTGGGGCTGGGGTCATGGTGAAGTGGTTACAGTACTTGCTTAGTAAGTGAGAGGCCCTGGGTTTCATTCCCTGGCACCATATAAACTGGGTGTGGTAGTGCACACCTTTAATCCCTCTTAGGAGGCTGAAGCAGGAGAATTACTGAGTCCTTGAGGCCAATCTGGACTACATAGTGAGTTCAGGACCAGCCTGGAGTGCAGCGTGAGACCTTGCCTCAAAATAAAATAAAATAAAATAAAATAAAATAAAGTAAAATAAAATAAAGAATTACCAATATTTGATATAAGCAACTGTGATATAGAGCTCTTTCACAGTAACTGGATTTATTCTTTCCAGCTTTTCATTTGGCTTAGGTTTATAGCCTTACGTAAGTATTCCTCCAAATTTTCATCCTTTTTGTTGTTATAAAAACATAATTTAATAATTTAATTTCCATTCTAAGATAAAGACCTGAAAACTTTTGGTTTAGTAATGCACATATAGAGCTGAAGGAATAGCACAGCAGTTAAAGAGCTTGCCCAGTAAGTGCAAAGCCCTGAGTTCAAATCCCCCAGTACTACATAAGCTGGGCAGGGTGCCACACACTTATTATCTCAGCATTAAGGAGGCTGTGGCAGAAGATTGGCTGAGTCTTCTGGGCTAGCCTGGGCTACGTAGTGAGTTCAGGACCAGCCTGGACTAAAGAGAGAGATCTTGTCTCAAAATATATTCGTACATACACAAACACACACACACACACACACACACACACACACACACACACACACATACATATGTGAGTATTTGCATAAATACCTAATAACTTTCTTTTGTGTTCTCCTTTTGCATTTGCTACTGAAGTAGTCTTAACAAAACAATGGAAGTACAGCCTATCTTACCTCACCTGGTTTTTCACTTGGTTACTGATCTTATTATTGACCTAAGCTTAGCTTCAAATGTGACTGGGCCAGCACCTAAGAAGTTAAACAAAAACAATGAAAACCATCATGTTACGATATTATAAGTTAAATTAGTGACTTAAATAAGATGGTACGGAAACCACACAACGGGAGAGTCTAGTGTTGGGGCCGAGCCAATCTGTTTCACAACTTATCTTCTCTACGCTGTGGTTGTGTTTTGACCACTTAGTTTTTAAAGGTCAGATACCAAGAACAAAGAAACGAAAAAAAACACTCGTTTTTAATTCTTATTTTGTTCATGTAAAATTGGGCTCACTGACAAATTTAATAAGCAATCTTTGATGAAAAATATTTACAATTCTAAAACATTTCCTAATTTGAAAAATGTCTCAGATTAAACACCAAAGCTAACTGAGTCTGTACAAAAGAAAGAGGAAGTAGATAAAACCTCAGATTTTAACCTTGACCTCAGAGTAAGAGATTTTTAGCTGCTTCCAGTTAGAACATGGGTAGAACTGTTAAGTAAATAACTAGGAGGAGAAAACAAAAGAAAGAAAGAAAGAAAGAAGTAAAAAGAAAGCTCTCACATCTTTGGCCCAACAGTCAAGCCCATATCTCAGAAGCATTCTCCTAATAGTGTATATATTTCAGGAGTCCCAGTCACTTTTGCTTTGTTTTGTTTATTTGAGACAGGGTCTCACTCTGTAGCCCAGGCTGGCCTTCTACTCAGAGCAATCCTACTGCCTCAGTCTCCTGATTGCTGGGATTAGAGGCGTGTACCACCACACCAGGGTTATGTGGTTCTGGGGAATTGAATTCAGAGTCTTTGTCTTTCTTTTCTTGAAAGAGCACGTCCTCTACCTGAGTGGATTTCTGTAGAATTCTCGTGTCTAGAGAAGTTTTTGGCACATAATAGGCACTGGATAATGGGCAGTTGATAAATATTCAGCATTCTAATCTTTTAAATACAAGCTAAACAAGTTGTAGTTTCTGTGTTAGAAAGGTCTCTTAAAAACTGAAACACCTGTGCTTCTTAGCCATCTTTCACCACTAACAAAAGTAAGTGACGAAGTATCACAACTCAAATCTCTATGTGGCAGCAGAAGAATCAGATTGTTTTTGTAGTGGACAAAGACTGAAACTATAAATGATGACGGGCTGGAGGGATAGCACAGCAGTTAGAGCACTTGCCTCACAAGTGCAAGGCCCTGGGTTTGATTCCCCAGAACCACATAAACCAGGCCTGGTGACACGTGCCTGTAATCCTAGCACTAGGGAGGCTGAAGCAGGAGGATTGCCATGTGTTTGAGGCCTGCCTGGGCCACGTAGAAGTTTAGGACCAGCCTGGACTACAGAGCAAGACCCGGGCTCACAAAAAGAGAAATAAAAATGAGAGGAATTATCGCTGTTTGTGACAGACTAAAATATACTAGTGTCCCAGAATTAATTCTACGAATATTTAAATATCCCCAAGATTTTAAATTACTGAGACTTCCTTCCATCCTCTATACAAGCTTTCCCTAAACCTTTCCAAGAAGTTGAAATAAAAAAGAAAACTGACAACTTCAGCAATATGTAATTGTTACCCAGTCACAAAGGCCTGGACGCTAGGCTTGGGGATTGTTGTTGAATTAAGTTGCTAAAGGTAACTGTCTCAGTGCAGTGTCAACTGGGGCCTAGATTTCTATGGTTTGTAGCTAACAGCATGAGTAACTATATCTGGAAGACTAATTTATTATTAGTTCTAGCAGCCTAGCCCAAACCCTCCCACAGAGGCTTAATATATACTTGTATTTTGGAGATAGTGTAAAATTTGGTAAAATTCCTAGAAAATTCTTTAAAAATTCATTACATATATTACCTCAGTAACTGGCCAAGGGTTTCCTTTTTATTTTCTTTATTTTTACCCAACAGTCTTTAACAAATTGAGAACTAGATTAAGATTCCCATCCTTGGGCTGGGAAGGTCAAACTCCCTGGTAAAGGCTGCATCAGGCATGTGTGAGTTCCATGGTAAAGCCTGTGCTTAGCATGTGCAAGGCCCTGGGTTTAATCTTTAGCACCAAAAAAAAAAAAAAAAAAAAAAAAAATCAAGTCTGCATTTGCCATAGTGGACCAAACTGTTTTTCTTACAGGCAAAAGAAAATCATACGTTTTATTTTATCTTTAAATTTTTAAAAATTTACACATCACATTTCTTTCTCCTTACCACCCTCTCATCCCTCCTATTTTCCCATTCCCTCTCCACAACATCCAGAGGGTAATCACTTTTAAAGGCAAAGAAACATTTTTAAAACTCTTCAAATAACAAGCAAATATTCCAGTAAAATTGAAATGTCCCTCTCTGAAGGACTGGAATTTCACTCATCCAGTCCTAAGTGTCAGGAATTAGAGTGTGAGCTGGGTGAAGGGGTACACGCCTTTGATCTCAGCTGCTTGGAGGTGAGGCAGGAGGATCAGCAGCTTGAAGTGAAGTTGGGTAACAACACATTGAGGCACTCTACTGAAAACAAATCAGGGTATGGAAGACATGACCACATTCCTAGTTATTTGGAAGGTTGTGATCAGGGAAGGAGCGTGGCCTTTGCTATAGGGAGCTTAGCATGGGTGAGGCGGATGGAGAGGGAAGGGTCTTCGTGGAAACAGTTGGACGCTTCAAATGATGTAGAACATTAGTGAGAGTGATTAGAGAATAAGGGAAATTTGTCTTTTCAAGTCTTGAAATGGGTAGTGGGAGCAAATAGGATGGAATGGGCTTGGGGAGTAGTCAAAGGATTGGAGGATGAAGTAGCAGTCAGGATTCTTTTTTTGGGAGGGGGAAGAGCACATTTTCCCCAATATTTATTAGTGTGTGTGTGTGTGTGTGTGTGTGTGTGTGTGTGTGTGATGTACAGTGGTTTCATTGAGTTTGGGTTAGAGGGAAGTTGTAGGAGGATCCAAAAAGGGGAGGGAAAGGGATTATAATTTTGTCAAGATATATATGTGCACAAAATGTTCAAGTTCTATGTAAACATTATGTATCACATATATGAGTTACAATCCCTCCCCCTCCATTATTGTTCGTATTTAGAGCAGCACAACTAACAATAGCCAAACTGTGGAAAATATCAAAATAACCCATTAACAGACCAATGGATACAGAACTGTGATATATGTACACAATGGAGCACTACTCCTCCATAAAGACAGACAAATTCCAGGCTTTTGTAGGCAACTGGATGCAGCCTGCGACCATCATACCGTTTGAAGTGAGTCAAACCCAGAAGGAAAAATATCGCGTGGTTCCTCCAATATGAGCAACCCAGCATATAGGCATTTTATAGAACTAAATGTGAGTAATGGGGGGTTGGGGAGTATGAGGGAGGGCATGAGTGGAATAGCACATTTTAAGTTCCTTTTGGGGTTAGAAATGCATCTTTTAAAAATTAGTTCTTACCAGAGAGAGACCTGGAACTAGAACCTGCCCTTACTGTCTCTAATTCAGACTTGAGTTGTCCTGTCATGATGTCAGCTTTTTGTTTTACAGTAGGGAGGGAGGGATTATTGGAGTCACTAATTTAAACTGCTTGGAATTTTGTGTGACACTTGGCAGTGTTACAGCACGTTTATATTCACTGTTCTTCATGCTACAAGAGGGTGACAAACCTCCTTGAGGTAGAGATATCCTTTAAAACTTCTTCTCTTTTTTCTTTTCTTTTCTATTCTGTGTTCTGTTCTTTCTTTCATCAGGGACTGAGGGCATATAGGGAAGGAAAAAACTTTACTACTCCTGTTTTTTTTATTTTAAATTTAAAAAATGTTTGTCTAAGTGCCTCCAAGAGTTAAATTGACATAAAACAAATGAACAGGACAAAAATGTATGGGTTTAGTTTACAGGACACAGGTGCTTTCACAAGAAAACCATGACCCAAAAAAGCAACTGGCATCATAGCTTAAAAAGGGAGTCAGACAAAAAAAAGTTATAAAATGTGATAAGACAAAGGCATTGGAGACTAGGCAGAGAAGTTACTGGGGAGACCCAGCCTGCCTGCTTCATTAGGTTTGTTTGTCCAGATGGCCCTCAGCTTCCACTTCCCATCCTTTTTTCCCCTTGTTTCACCCATTTCATATATATATATATATATATATATATATATATATATATATATATGTATGTATGTATATGGATATGATACGTAATATTTACATTGAACTTGAGTATTTTGCACACTTATGTATCACGACAAAATTACAATCCCTTCCCTTCCCCTTTTGGATCCTCCTGCAACTTCCCTCCAACCCTCCCACCAGCTCCCTCTATCACCCCCATGTTTTCCATGTTTTTTTTTTTTTTTTTTTTTTTTTTTGCGAGTTGTAAAGAGAACACTCTATTGGGAAGATTACAGAAGGGGAAAAGAAAATAGAAAGGGAAAAGCTCCTGCTAGTCAGAAGGGGAACCTAGAAATGTGGGTTGCCCCCCTTTTTAACATACCACCTTCCTTTCTCCTTCCTTCCTTCTTAGCCCCCCTTTCTCTTTTCCTCTCTACAAAGTCCGTCTTCTTACTTTCTTCCATGTCTCTTACATTTTTTATGGTTTGATTTTCTCCTATTAGAGAAAGCATATAACATTTACTATTTGGGTCAGTCAGGATTCTTAATCAAAGCCAGAGATCCAAGCAAGCATCTGTCACAGTAAAATTTCAATATATGTATATAGTCTAGGGAATATCACAGTGATTAGAGCACTTGCTTAGCAAGTGCAAGGCCCTGAGTTTGATTCCCCTGCCTGACATCGACTGGGCATAATGACACAGGCCTGTAATCCCAGCACTTGGGAGGCTGAGGCTAAAGCAATGCCATGTGTTTGAGGGCAGCCTGGGCTGCATAGTGAGATAGTGGATAGTGAGTTCAGGATCAGCCTGGTCTACAGAGCAAGAGACGGTCTCAAACAAAACAAAGCAAACAAACAAACAAAAAGCAAAACAAGTAGGAATAATAGTTTTAGAGGTGGACAGAGTTTTTCATGAGTCTTAGCTCATTTCTACGGGAAGAAATATGTTATAGGAAAAAAGGCATATTGAATCTGGTTTCTTCTTTCAGAAATCTGTTTCAGAGCTGAGGATGTAGCTCCGTGGCTAAAACACTGGCCTAGCAAGTGCAAGGGCCTGAGTTCAATCTGCCAGGACTACATAAACCAAGTATAGTGGTACATACCCATAATCCCAGCACTCGGGAAGCTGAGACAGGAGGATTGCTGTTATGTTTAAGGCCAGCCTAGCTACATAGTGAGTTTGATACCAGCTTGGACTACAGAACAAGACCATTGTCTGAAAAAAGAAAAACCAAAAAGCAACCCCGCCCCCCCCGCCCCCCCGCAAAACAACCCCAAAAAACAAAACAAAACAAAACAAAAAAAAACCAACAAAAAACCCAGAAGTCCATTTCAGTAGATGTTTTCCTTTCTTTATAATTTATGCTTTGTGGAAGAAAGCAAAATAAAACAAAACTGAGCATTGCACTGTCTTCATTTCTTGTTATATATACCATGTCTTCACTATGATAAGAGTTTCCTTTTTTTTTTTGACAGGATCTTGCTCTGTAGCTCAGGTTGGTTCAGGACTTGCAAGCCAGCCCAGGTTGGCCTCAAACACATGGCTTTACTCTTGTCTCAGCCCCTCGAGTGCTGGTGTTACAGGTGTGCACCACCATGCCCAGCTATTACGTGGTGCTGGGGAATCAACCTGGGGCCTCATGTTTCCTAGGCTAATCTTTTCCTTTGTAATTGTGCATTTGCTGTCTTATTTAAGAAATCTTTTCCTGCATCCAGGTCACAATGATATCCACCCACTTTCTTTAAGGAGTTAAACAGCTTTTAAAATTGTTATTCTTGGTGCTATTTTTTCAAACTCCTATTTGTTATCGAGTCCCACTTGACATCCGAAGTGTAAAGAGTATCTTCCCGACACAGAAGAGAGGCTTCTGTAGCTCCTGCCACAACCCGATCCACAGAACCTCCATGTAAAACCAAATAAAATAGGAAGGTACAAAGAGATCTTAAAAATCTTTAAAATGTGTTCAGAGAATATAGTGGAGCTGTATAAGCTAGTGGAAATAAAAATAGAATTATCTTAAAGTCAGTATATTTTCTTTTATACTGAAGAGATAAAGCCTCAGCCTGTGTGGGGAACCGCTAGTAATCGGCTAGTAATCACCCCTGGTGTGGGGAGGCATATCACATGTTTGTCAAGTGTGTAGCAATGATTTGCTTATCATGCATCTCGGGCCTCGGTGATGCCCTTGAGCAAAAGTCACTTCAGATCTCCAAGTCAGGTCAAAAAGGAAAAAAAAAAAAACCCCAATCACCTCAAAGAAGAAAACCTCTGGATGACATTCCTGGAGAGTGTTCCCATGAGGAATCCTGCTCTGGCCCCTCACACTGTCCTGCTCCCTCAAGACTTAGGAACTAGTGGTTGGGGGTCAGGCCACACTGCTCTCTGAACATACATCCTCTCCTGTGTGCTGCCTGCCTCCCAGATTGCCTCAGATGCCCAGTTGTGCCACCTGGTGTTTACTTGGCTCGCTTGTGCACTGTGCGGTAGCCGTCAGAGCAGAGAGCCTCCATATGTGATCCTTGGTCTCCTCTAAAAATAGTAAGGATGGCCTCCATCCTCCGTTTCCCAGCTGCTGCCTTCTGGAGACTTCTGCTCTGACTAGCAAAGCCTGACATTTACAGCACTCTCCACATTCTCACACAGTGGCCCAGCAGAGAAGGCATCTCTGCTTCCAAAGCTGTGACTTGGTGGACTTCTCTTTGTGCGAGGATCTGGATTCGTCTGCCCAGCTGATTCTGAGGGTTGGATGGCCCCAAGGGTGTGATTCTCTCCTTCCCAGGAGCAGCTTTCCCCACTGTCTGCCACAGGAGCTGTCACTGTTTTCCCTTCAGCCCTACCCAAATTAGTATGGACCTCTGGACCCTGCACATCAAAACAGCTGATTCAGTTGTCTTGGCTGGCAAGACGGGGAGTTGGGGGTGGGGGATCGGTGATAGTTGCTTTCTCACCCTGCGTACTCTGCCCCGACTTTGTCTTTTCAGTAGATACAGCCTAACGCCCTCACTCTTCTTCAGAGCCTAGAGAAACCGGATAACCAGATGGAGGCACCCTGGGCAGGCAGGCTGGAGGCAGACATCCGGCCAGAATGATTCAGTGTTTGTAACCCTGTACATGAATGTATGCTGGTAGATAATGTGTTGTGCCCTATCCACATATGAAGGTCACTAGGGGCCCAGTGTTGCCTTTGTTCATTTGCGTATAGAAGTACCCATGTCCTCCTAAGGGGGGCTCTGGAATAAAGCAAGTTTCGCTCTCCCTTCCGAGGCTCATTTCTGCCTTCAGCTCCTGGACCTAAGGCCTCCTGAATTTCTAGGACCTAGCCAAGACATGTCCTTGATGCCAGGTCTTTATTTTGCATTGGCCCAGGAATCAGATGACTTCCGTGTTAGTTACTTGTTCATTGCTATGACTCAATACTTGAAATTAACAAATTTAGGGGAGAAAAGGTTTATTTTAGCTCACAGTTTCAGAAGGTCACAGTCCATTCAGGGGTGGCCGGCAGATGTCGAAGTGTATGGCAGAGACAGAGATGGAGGCAGCTTCTCACAGCCTCACAAGCAGGAAGGCTAGTTGAGACTAGTGGTCCAAGGAAGGCAGGAGGCAGCTTATATATCCTTCCAGGTCTTCTCCCAGTGATCAGCCCCTCCTGGATTCAGGTGTGGAAGGTGTGATAACCCCCCACCACATGCCATTAATCCTAATTTACATGCTATTGATCCAATGTACACACCATTAATCCACGCCTGTAGTCCACCCCTTCAGACCAGGCCCCAGTCTCTCAACAGCACATGGTTCCATACATAATCTATAACATTTAAATACACAAGACTTTTGGGGGACATTCCAGATCCAAACCACAATAACTTCCCTCCCTTTATTTTTCAGACTGGGTCTCGCTTTGTAGTCCAGGATGGTCATGAACTCACTGAATAGCTAGGCTGTCTTCAAACTCATGGCAGTCCTGCCTCAGCCTCTTAAGTGCTGTGGTTACAGGTATGTACCACCACACTCCATTAATTTTTATGTGGTGGGGGTTTGAACCCAGGGCCTTGTGCATACTAGGGAAACGCTGTCACCCCCAGGCCCTGATGTCTTAGATCCCCCTCAAACTGCTTGCCCTCATTGGCACCATGCTGTGAACCACCCCCTGGGCGGGGCAGTTAGCATTCTACATAGAGGCAAGGTTCATGACTTAGAAGCTCTTGGCTGCACAGACGTCATCCGTCACCACAGCCCTGCAGCAGCCTCGGCTGCCATAGAGAAGCCACAGCAGCTTAGCTTCAAGAATTATAGGTCTGGAGTTTTCTTCTGGCTTTCTTCATCATCCTAGGTGAGCTCTTACCATATCCATGGTTCCCTGTATGCAGGTAAACTCAGCCCAGCCAAGACCTGAGTTACCGGACTCCCCAAGCCCCTTGGGGCGCTCCAGTCACTTCTGATGGGGCACTCCAGTCACTTCTGATTTGAAGGTCTGTCCACAGTGAAGCCTGCACCACTTAAGAGTAGCACCATCACACAGCGGGACATCCTCAGTGGTTGCACACTTCTTACACAGGGAAACAGCTTATGCTGCTGGCCCAGGTGAGTGGGGTAGCCTTTTGCCACCTCAGATATTCCCTGGCTATAGCACAGAGGAGCTCACTGAGGAGATGACGATCCTGAAAGGAACATGGCCTTAAAATGGTCCCCTAAGGACTCTTCAGAACCACTGAGCCTTTTCATAGGCTTTTTGTGTCCCTCACCATGTGGGAAAATATGTGTATTGTTATAACATGTGCACATTCCATTTGTTTCCTACTGTAAGTGTAATATGTTGTGAAAAACTGAGTAGCTTAAAACCATATAAACCTATTATCTTACGGTTCTGGAGGCTAGAAGTCCAAAAAGTCCGTCTTAATAGGTTAAAGTCAATGTGTCAGCAGGTGTTGTATAGCAAGTCCTCAGAACTGGGATGCTTCCTCCTAGAAGAAGTGTGACCACTGGTGTTGCCTGGTGCCTGTGTTCAGGAACTCTTGATATAATGAAGGGGAGTTTCTTCCTCTCTCTCTCTCTCTCTCTCTCTCTCTCTCTCTCTCTCTCTCTCTCTCTCTCTTTCTGAGGCAAGGTCTTGCTCTGTAGTCCAGGCTGTTTCTGGGTTCACTATGTAGCTCAGACTGGCCTCGAGCTCAAGGTAATCCTCCTGCCTCAGCCTCCTGAGTGCTGGGATTATAGATGTGTGCCACCACATATGTGGTGCTGGGGAATCAAACTCAAGTACTTAGTGCTTGCTAGGCAAGCACTTTACTGCTGAGCTATTCTTCCAACCCCTCAATATGATTAAGAGTAACCAGTTGGAGCTCTTGGAATATTCAAAGCAAGAAGTTTATTGGTACCTTTGGGGTCACCTGTAGCTGGTAAGCAACCCCCACCCTTTAGGTAGCCCCTCACCCATACTCCTATAAGAAATCCCAAGTTGGTTCACCAAGTTGGACTGTGGAGCAGTTATTACTTTGACCCATCTGCTGTGCCCTATCTGGAGTGAAGAGACTTTGGTGTTTACATCAGGAGTGATTGCATGGCTCCTGCTATGAGTGCTGGGATATGTAACTGAGGTTGATCTGCTGGGGGACTTCCAACATGGCTCATACTGTAGGGTGGTTGCATACCTCCTGATATCAATGACAGGACAAGCTGTAGGTTTACTGCATTCCCAGGGAGTAACATGTAAGGGACAGGACATAAGGGAGGAATCACAATGAGAAAAGGACTCGTGATTGCTAGCCCCCATTAGCCTCTGGTTTGCCGGGGAGAATGAGGTGGAGGTGTGCTGGGTGAGTGCCTTGGCAGCAGCTCTTCTGCAGTAGCCAGGGTTGCCAGCAAGTGAGGGCCATACATGACAACTAGAGGCCTCATGGAAAATTATGTGGCCTTCTACTAAAGGGCAGAATCTTGGGCTTTACTGGGTATTAGAACCAAGTGTACTTTCATGTATGGTAATCCCCAGAAGCACCAGAGGATATAGGTAGCAGTGGATGGGTATGGAGGTAAATGGTGCAGATAAAAGGACTAAGTTTTTCTTAGGGGTGAACAATAAAACCATCAAGGAATTAGAAAGAATACGTATTATTTGCCCAGCCTGAGGGTCTTTCAAGAGCCCAGCATGGCCTGCAAAAAAAGCCAGGTGGCTCCTGGAGAGTGAGAGGATTACAGAGGACTAAGTCAGGTGCTACCCTCCATCAGCACTCTGCACCCAACATCACTGTTGCTGGAACAACTGGTAGAAGTGATGGGGTCTTTCCAACGCTGTATTAGAACTGGCTAATGCATTCTTCAGTGGCCCTTAGTCGCTGGGTCCCAAGGCCAGTTTGCACTCACTGGTAATGGACAATGTCTTAGTTACTTTTTTGTTGCTTTTTTTATTTGTTCCCTAGTATTGATTTCAGTGCCTTGCACACCATAAGTGCTTAAGTAATGTCTTTTTACAATATTTACCACTTGGTTGTATACCTGGAGATGAATCTCACAGAAGTGTGGGGGCTCCCAGTGACAGAGCCCCTCTGGAGATTTTACCTCTCAGACTTGTCCACACCAATCATTTAGGCAGGGGTCCCTAACCCATGAGCCATGGGTACTGGTCCAAGGCCATGGAAGGACTGGGCTGCCAGGAGAGATGAGCTCCAGTCAGGAACATCAGATGCCTCTCTCATGCCATGATATAAACCAAAAATTCTAGTTACCTTATTTTTGCAGATGATCATGCCTTTTCTTTTTACCATACTTATAGTTTGGCATAGGAATTTTGTTGTTTATTTTTAGTACTGGGGATTAAAGCCAGGGCCTTAACCGTGACCTACATCCCAACCCTTTATTTTTTGAGATAGTGTATGGCAGGTTGCTGACTTGCTTAGGCTTGAAGTTGTGATCCTCCTGCCTTGACTTGGGAGAGTGCTGGTTTAGATGCATGTTCTACCATTCCTGACTAATTTAGGTTTCTGTTGGGTCAATATGTTAACCTTTAAGAGTCAGGCTGACCTCATCTCTACCTCTCCCTAGTCACTGGTCCTGGAGAATGCAGGAGTAGGAGGAATCTGTGGATAGGAATGGAGGCTAAAACTGTGAGGGTTAACTAGTTTACATACAGGGCAGAAGTGTGGGTACAGCCCCGTGCCTTCTGGTTAATTCCTCTGTAGTCCAAGAAAGTATCCTAGTGGCTCTCTCAAGAAGTGAAAAAGTTTCTATCCAAGAAGTCTCGATAAACCCAGTGGACAAAGCTAGAACAGATGCTGTGTGAGTTGCTATATGGCCCGAGAAAGGACATATTGTAGTTGGATTAGGTCTGGGTTGGATTCCAATCACTGTGGAAAGAGGTATGGGATAACCTAGTGGACGTCCACTCCTAGAACTGGAGATGTAATCAGTCTCCCTACATGTGTGGAGAGGTAGACGTCTTACAGAATGCCTGGAAACCTAGGAACAAGGGTGGGGAAAGTGGATGCTCACTAAGTAAGCAAAAAATGCACACTATGCTTGTATATGGTTACTTCAAAAATCCTAATAAAGCATCATTTTTATTTTATTGTCCTACTTCTTCAGCCTAAGGGCCAAATCTGATTTGCCACCTGTTTTCATAACTAAGGTTTTAATGAAACACAGCCATGCTCATTTTTAAAATATTATCTATGCTTTCACAATACAGTAAAAGAGTTGAGGAGTCATACGGCCCATAAAACTTCAACCCTTTGCTATCTGGCCCTTTCAGGAGAAGTTTGTTGACCTCTGAGCTAGAAGATTAAACTGATTCTTGATTTCAAAGTCCTCTATCGTTTGCCTACACTTATCTGACTTGACTTTATTAGCTTTCTTCATTTCATACAGGGATTCTGATCCAGTAGGATTAGTTTGTTTACCTGCCCTAAATACTTTGCACATTATTGTCCTCTTTTCTCCTTCAATTATGCTAAACCAACCTGAATGATTTTCTTCAATCTTATTGGATTTCAAGTTCCTGAAGCCTTTCTTGTGGTCTTAACCTGCACCAGAGCCTTCTTTTCTACATTGATTGCTTCTGTCTCACTATGAGGCATTTGAGTTGGTGTATGTTTTATAGATAAACATACATGTCATAGTTTGGATTTGTCTCCAAAGGCTCATATGTTGGGGACTTTGTGCCCACTGCAGCAATGTTCAGGAGTAGGGCTTTTGGGAAGTCCTAATTTTGTCAGTGAGTCATCTGTTATTGTTAATCCACAATTCATAGCTCATTGGGCTTATTAGGAGATATGGCCTAAAATGATGAAGTAGGTAACTGTGATCATGACTTTGAAGAATATGTTTTGTCTCTATATTAAAGATCCGTAAGCTCTGGGACATTGACCAGTGCAGATCTGTGGCCTTGGAAGTACCAGGCCTCAGGGAGAGAAGAGTAAGGAGCTGGAGGTGAGGGGTAGTGAAGCCCACCTCCTGTCAGAGTGCTCCTGTTAGGTTGTACTGTTGCTGCTGACCAGAAAGGAGGTGGAGCTTCACTCCCTGCTCCCCTCCTGCTCCTGCTCACCATTGCAAAGCTATCTTCCAACTCCTGCTGCATAATAAATATACCCCTTAGGCTCCCACCTCCACCCTTGGGAGAATGATCTTCAGCTAAACTGTTCCCTGGTGTCAAAAAGGTTGAGGACCACTGCTGTAGATGCTTCCTTGCTGGCTCTCTCTGCTTCCTGGCCACTGTGAGGCAAGCAGCTTTCAAATTCCACATCCTTCTGCCCTGTTGCTCTGCCTCACCACAGGTCCAGAAACCATGAGCCATGAACTGAAGCTGTGAGCACAAATAAATCTTTATTCCTATACTTGTGTTAAGTGTTTTATCCATAGCAATGGGAGAACTAACCCAGCATACACTTTAGGATTTTCCCACCCCAGTGCTGGGAATTGAATCTAGGGCCTCACTCTTGCTGGGCAAGCAATCTACCACTGAATTTCAGTCCAATCCCATAGTATACATATTTTCTGTTTAATCAAATACAAAGCTCCTGGGTATAAGTGTTGGTAATATAAATTTTTTTGTATCCTTAGTACAGTTTCAAGTAATGGTGGTACAAGAGTAGGAATATAATTCTTCACTCATTGTGCCAAACTCTACCATACATATATTCAGGATTGGTCCACTTCTAAGTGCTATGGCCTAGGTACAGTTTTTTCCCCCTAAAGGTTCATATGTTGGATCTTTGGTCCCCATTGTGGTAGAGTTGAGTGTGGCCTCCTAGAGGATAATTAGGTCATGGGGCTTTGCCCTCTTGAATGGATTTATGCCACCTTGCTGGAATGGATAGTTTCATGTGGCTGGTTAGTTCTTCCAGAGCAGGCTGTTATGAAGTGAGGCTACCCCTTGAACTTGGCCCGTGTGTATGCAGTGTTCTCCCTTCCTGCTTCTCTACCATGTTGTGATACAGCCTGGGAGAGGAAGTACAGGTGCTCTTACAAGATGCTATGTGTTATGATTTGGATCTGGAATGTCTCCCGAAAGCTGCATGTATTTGGATGTAGTGGGATACCTCTGGAACCATGTGCTGTTGAGAGGCAGGGCCCAGCTGCAAGTGGCAGATGCTTGGGGCTTGACCTGGAGAGATTGTGTCTACTTGTGCAGATTAGGAAACATTCAAGGCAGAACTATGGGTGTGTGGGATTGACCTGCAGGCCAGGAAAAGAGAAAAGAACACCTACCCTAGGTGTAGGCTGCCTAACTGGCAGTTTGAATTAAATAAAGAAAGGAAGAAGAAGCATTGTTACAGCTTCTTCCAGGGAAAGCTTTTTGTGGGAAATCTCTGGCCTTTGTCTTAATCTCCAGACATCAACCAGACTTGCTTCTCTTTCCCTTGCCTTTCTGTCTGCCATGCTGTGAAGAGCTTGTCTCCAACTAGACCTCTGCCATTGCCTGCACTATTGCTGAATACCCATGAATGGTCTGTGTGAGACCTTCTGAAATTGTGAGCTAAAATGAATTTTTTCCCCTAAATTATGCATGTTGAGTATTTTGACACAACAATGAAGAAGTAACTAAGACCCTAGGTGTGTATTATTTGGACTTCCAGCCACCAGAATCATGAGCCAAATGAATTCTTTATAAAATTCTCAGCTTCAGATACTTTGCTATAGCAGTTTACAGTGGACTAACACTAAACACCTACTTACCACTTCAAGTTTTTTACATACATGTGCGTGTGCACACACACACACACCTCTGCTTTGAGGAGTTGCAATACTTTCCAAGAGCAACTGTTTCAGAGTATCACAAATTGAATATCTTAAAACAACAAATACATATTTTCTTCATTCTTAAGGTCAGAAATCCAAAGCCCTAGTGTACGTAGGGTGTCTTACTTCTGGAGGTTCTGAGGGAGAAATCATTCCATGCTTCTGACTTAGCTTCTGATGATGCCAGCAGTCCATGGTATTCTAGTCTGCCTGCATCTTCACAGTTCCTTTTTCTCTGTGTGTGTCCTGTTTATCTCTTACAAGGACACTCATCGTAGTGATGGTCTACTCGAATCCAATAAGATCTTACCTTGAACCATAACAAATTCCATCTGCAGGGTCACATTCTATGGTTCTGGGTTTCAGGGGAACTACTACTCAACTTAGTATGAGGTCTCACGGTACAACACAGATTCTTACAATCTACTCTTGATATAGTGGTGTGCAAGTATCTTTTTTGGGTAGCTAGCAACCCTTCTGTCTTCCCAGGAACACAGTTTTCTTTGCTCACTTGTAGGACGTCTTGGTGGGGATACAAATCAGTATTACTATTTCTCATCCTGCTGTAACCAAGGAAGTATATATCACCCAAGGTAAGACAAGTGGACTCCTAGAATATGTTATTCTGTGCACATTTCTGATATTTTTAGCTATAAACCTGTGAATGCGCAAAATTCATTAATGCTTAGAGCTTTTCATCGTAACTGGATGCAGAGAGATGGGGGAAACACAGGATGTGCATAGCACATCTGCAGCGACGCCAGGACGAGATCTTGAAGCTTCACTCCTTGCCTTGGGTCCAACCTTGGCTTTCCCAGTCTCCTGCCTATCCTGTGCCTACTTGGCTAGCACTTTGCTGAAGTTCTTTTTGGCTTGAGTTAGCCAGAATCCATTCCTATCATTTACATCCAAGAAAACCTGACTGTTAAACAGATCCAAGATTTTTTTCAGTCCTGTCGCTGTTTTGCATATTCAGCTCTGAGTTCTGACACACTGAGTTTACTACTATATGAGATACTACCTTCAAAATGTCAGTTTCATCCCAAACCCACAAATTAGTGCAACTACAAGACAGCCTATTAGCATTATTATAAATTTATTTATAGTCCATCTTGTTCCCAAAGGATTTCATCATGTTGAATTATTCTGCAAAGGTAGAGCAAGAAAAAGTACATTTAAAGCAAGGAGGTAAAATGAGACAAAGGGAGATTAAGGATGTAAAAACAAGATGGGGCCAGAAGAGCAGCCAGCCCAGCCAAGACCTCTGCCCAAAGTTGGACTGTTGGAGAAGGCAGCTGCTGTGGCACAAGAAGATCTATGGCCTGTGGTTACTGCTATGGCTTCTGGCCCTGACATTTCGTAGTTTTACCTATGCTTCTGTTATAAATTTAGGACCATAAGGCCATTAAGCAACTGCAAATTAGAACAGCCTAAGAGCAGAAAAGACAATGCATTTTCTTAAATCTTCATGCTGTTAGTTTAAAGATAGTGAAGCTCCTGAGGTATCTGCTTCATTCCTTCCCCCTCTTTTCCATTTCTTTGTTATTGCTACTCACATAGACTTCATGGTGTAGTGGCTGATTCTACATTCATGATGACTTCTTTTGCTTTATACTGCAGATGGACCTTGGAATATATAACTTGTAATCTGCTTTTACAAATGGAAATATTCCAAGGTGGATAGGATGACTATTTTTAAAGACATTGGTAGTCAATCTGTGTGTAAATTAAACATTTCATTTTTGTTATTTGAGTAGTATAAGGTTTTCATAGATTACAGAAATGTTAGTTCCCTTCTTGCAGTTTTTATAAAGCGAAGCCCACGTTTTAAATGCAAGTGCTGAATAAAGATATAGCTCATACATAGTAACATAGTAAACACAATCATAAGATACGGATCTTCATTATTATAATGATGATTTTCCCACTTTAATATTTATTGCATTTTTTTTCCCAACAAACCTTTTCCAAAGAGGCTCTAGGCAACTATTGAACACATCACAAGTGCCATCTAGTGCTTCCTTTGAAAATAACATTTTTTTTTGCCTTCAGAAACAAGTATAAGATGTAGAATTCTCATAATTCTAGTCCAGAGAAGATTTAAATAGCTCTTCTTGCTAAAAATGAAAAAAAAAGGTTTTAGTTAAAAATGAGTTTGAAAGAATTTAGATGTGATTTTCCTTGGCTATCATCAAATCTCCTGAAACTACTTGATGTTAATTTTATGTGGATATAGACAGAGTTAGATAAGAGATGATGAAGAAAAATAAAAATAAAGTAAGGTGTTTCACTAAGGAAAAAGTAGCAGTACGGGCTGGAGGAATATCACAGTGGTTGTAGCACCTGCCTAGCAAGTGCAGAGCCCGGGGTTTGATTCCCTAGCACCACGTAAAGCCGGTCGTGGTAGTGTATGCCTGTAATCCCAGCACTTGGGAGGCTGAGGCAGAAGGATTGTCTTGAGTCCAAGGTTTGCCTCGGCTTCACAGTGAATTCAGGACCAGCCTGGACTACAGAACGAGACCCTGTCTCAAAAAAAAAAGTAGTAGCAATTCTTTCAAGAAGTATTTTCTCTATTCAAGGAGCTGAGGCAGAATGGCAAGTTTGAGGCCAAACTGGGCAACTTTGAGAGCCTCTGTCTCAAAAAATAAAAAAACATTGAGGAAGTAGATCATTGGTTGAATGTCCCTACGTTTGATCCCCATTAAAAAAATAAAAAGTTTTCTTCTAAGCCCCAGCTGCAGCCACCATCTCAGTAAGCTGTTTCCATCATCATTATTTTATGCCCCAGTTTCCCAATTACTTACCTTTGGGGCATTGAATTAGCAGCAGCAGCCATCAGACATAGCGTTAGCCAAGTGCCTGCTACTGTAGGACCCAGTGCGAATGTGAAAGAACCAGAACTCACTTTGGTCTCTGCCATCAGAATGCTTAAAACCTGTGGGGAAGCAGAGGAAAGGAAGGAAGACAAGGGGAGAAGTGACCCCGATAAACTCATTGGTCACCAAGTTAGACCTGGGTACAATCTTCACTTTGGTCAGCCCCTGCACCCTCTCCAGGTGAATAGACACTAGTTCCTGTCATCCCAGAAATTTTTCACATGACATGTGACAACATTTGAACAGTAATATTGGATAAAAGCCTTCTCTGTTTTTTCTGTTCACAGACTTCGAAACCTTGGAACAATTCCCACCCTTTTCACCAGTCTTGGTACCTGAGTCCTCCCGAGTTTGCCTGTGTAATGCCTTCCTGATTGTTTCCCTCTTTGCTTGGGTTTATTTTCCACTTCCCCATGCCTGGGACATTGCAACAGACACACCCTCAGCTTCCTGCTTCTTCTACTGACATTACGAAAGTGTTCTTTTAAATCTTTCCTTCTCTTTCTCAGGAGGCAGTGATGCTCCTTGGGCTTGTTGGTCAAATCTAGACCTAGCTTTGAATATCTATCGTAATGTACACAGCGTGTTCAACTCCTGACCACTCACTCCACCCTCACACTAATTTTTATGCCTGGAGGTAGGTCAAGTCTCTGCACTGGAGCCAAAGGCCCACAATGCTCTCACTTCCTTTCTTAAATTGTGAGGTGATTTTTTTGATTTCCTTGGCATTGGCATTTCTTCTTTCTCACTCTCACTCTCTTGCTTCCTTCTCTTACTACTACCCCTCCTTCTTCCTCTAATTCTTCTTCTTTGTGAAATGGGGTCTCTCTCTGCAGTTCAGGCTGGTCTGAACTCACTGTGTAGCCCAGGCTGGCCTCGAACTCAAAGCAGTCACCCTGCCTCGACCTCCTTAGTGATGAGATTACAGGCATGCACCACCATGCCCGGCATATGTGGTGCTGGGGAATCGAACCCAGGGCCTTGAGTTTACTAGACAAGCATTTTAACCACCGAGCTATTCCTCCAGCCCTAGTGTCTTCAAAGTTTTTATCAGACACTTCTTTTTATTATCCTACAACTTGTAAGTATTCCTCTCCTTCTCGTACTGTCTGTTACCTGGTGAACTGCCTCCTGGGGCAACACATTCTCCTTCAATCTCCACTGATTACTCTTTCATCTTGTTGAATAGCAAGTCACAGTGAAACTTCCCTTTCCTGCTTTTTTTGGTTTGTGTTCTGTTTCTTGGGTCACTGGGCTTCCCCTTAGTTTTCTTTTGTTTTGCAGCAGAGTATTTGCAGGCACCTTCTCCAGTGCAGGCCAGGCCCAGGGAGGTAACCACAGGAAGTTCTGTGGATCTGAGCGGTTTTCATCTTATGAAAATGCTGAATTGCATTTGGGCATACTATTCTAGTTTAGAACCCTGGTGCCTGGGCCTGGGGGTGTATGTAGCTCAGTAGCAAAGTGCTGGCCTAGTGAGCACGAGGCCCAGGGCTTCATTCCCAGTGCCTGACTGTAAAATTAATTGCCAGAAAACCTTTGTTTTTATCCTATGTTGCTGATGAGAAGTCTGATGTCGATATGACTGTCCTTTTGTAATATAGACAGTTTTTTCTGTATCACCAAGTCAAATCTTAGCAACCCATTTTCCATTTCTAAAACTGAGTTCCTCAGGTTGGCATTTTGTTTTTAATGCTAATGAATAATACTTCATACCCTAGCTCTGAAAATATTGAATTTTGCTATTTTTAAAAAGTCATAATTTTTTTTAAAAAAAATACTTGTTCTTCACTGCATTGCAAAGGGAAGAGACTTCTGCACCTTCAAACTTTGTCAAAAGACCCAGTGAATTCTTTTTGGCTGAGTACCGCCATGGTGGTAGGTATGAGCAAGCACCTTACAAATGGTGGTAAAAAAGGAGCCAAGAAGAAAGAGGTTGATCCATTTTCTAAGAAAGATTGGTATGATGTGAAGGCAACATCTATGCTCAATGTAAGAAATACTGGAAAAACACTAGTCACCAGAACTCAAGGAAGCAAAATTGTGTCTGATGGCCTCAAAGGTCATGTGTGTGAAGTGAGCCTTGCTGATCTGCAGAATGATGAAGCTGCGTTTAGAAAATTCAGGCTAATTACTAAGGATGTTCAGGGCAAAAACTGCCTTACTGACTTCCATGGTATGGGTCTTACCGGTGACAAAATGTGTTCCGTGGCCGAAGAGCGGCAGTCCATGGGTGAAGCTCATGTTGATGTCAAGACCACTGATGGCTATTTGCTGTGTTTGTTCTGTGTTGATTTTACTAAAAAATGCAACAGTCAGATATGGAAGACATCTTATGCTTAGCACCATCAGGTCTGCCCAGTCCGTAAGAAGATGATGGAAATCATGACCCAGGAGGTGCAGACAAATGACTTGAAGGAAGTTGTCAATAAATGGATTCTGGACAGCACTGGAAAAGACACGGAAAAGGCTTGCTGGTCTATTTATCCTCTTTATGATTTCTTTGTTAGAAAGGTAAAAATGCTGAAGAAACCCAAGTTTGAGTTGGGAAAACTGGTGAAGCTTCATTGTAAAGTCAGTAGTTCTGGAAAAGCTACAGGGGATGATACTGGGGCTGAAGTTGAACAAACTGTTGGATGTGAACCACCAGTCCAAGAGTCTGTTTAAAACCAGATTTTAAATATTTACAAATAAAATTCTATTTGTGGAAAAAAAAGGTGCAATGAGTTAAGCTCCACCTGTGAATTCTACAAAGAATATCTGTCTTTTGTTCTAGTATCATAGGAAATTTGGTGCAAATTGTGCAACCACTACCATCTCTTTTTATTCTCTTTTATTTCAGTCCAGCTTTGGAATTACTTGTTTGAACAAAGAAGGCTTTCAGATGCTAGAGATTTTTAGAAGTGGTTGCCATGTTGTGTGAACATAAACTTCACTGACATTTGTGATTCTGGCTTGCAGTTTCACTTGGTTTGTTGTCCTGGTGACGTTGTAATCAGCACTTGGGTCCCCAGTGACATAAACATCAGTGGTGCTGCTCAGTCACATCAGAAGAGGATCATTGGCCCTTTCCCCTTCCTGTTTACACAATGGGCAAGTAAAAACCTAAGAGTCAGAAGCTTAAGAAAGAGTTTAAAAGTTTTGTGCCATTTGCGTTTGCTTATAGATACCTGGGTGCTCCAGCACCATGGACTACAGTGGCAACTTCTCAAACCAAGAGTTGATTTTATGAGATATTTCATTCCTAACACATAAGCTGTAGTCACAGTGTGGTACTTTTTTCAGTAGTATTTACAGAATGTATTGTTCTAATGGCCCTCAGCCAGCCTCGGGAGTAGGGGTGGAGAATACTTGACAACACTATAAAAAGCAAAGTAGCAGTTTTAAAAAAGTTAACACCTCCCCTTTCTCCTTCTTCCAGACAAACACCAAATTCC
The DNA here is from genome assembly GCA_004027205.1 of Ctenodactylus gundi. Lineage (NCBI taxonomy): Eukaryota > Metazoa > Chordata > Mammalia > Rodentia > Ctenodactylidae > Ctenodactylus > Ctenodactylus gundi. The sequence goes on from PVKB01000127.1 coordinate 720,830, forward strand.
AATGGACAGTATCTCAGATATTTTTCTAATTAGGTAAAAATTCTGTCTACCAAAACCACAAGAATTTCCTATATTACTGCATTACTAAATCTTTACTAAAATCTATTATTACACAGAGTAACTGGCTCCATATAACATAGGACAGAAAACAATAGAAAAAGATAATATTGTGGGTAGGAAATTTTCCTATATCCATGTGAACCTCCGTGTCACTTTTGAAACTGATATAATATAAGCGAAATGGAATGAAATTCACAAATAAATGTGCAAAAAATGTACTACAGAGTCATTTGTTACAAAGGTACCAATGAAGTCCATTTGAAGTAAAGGGCCCTTTCAGTACATGGGGCTGGCTCAAAGGATATTTACATCTCAGAACTGCCGAGAGGCTATCATTTATTCACTAGGAAGCTTACACTAATTTATACTGTCATTGATTTGATTGAAGAGTGTTCCATGTTCACCTCATATAAATGTTTAAGGACGTTTGAAAAAACTGGGTATTCTGCTTACTGAGTACAGAGTCCTCTTTCTCTATGTATATATAATGCAAAGTGTTTTTTTTAAGCATCATATCTTTATTAAGTACTCCAAACACACTCAGGGCCGCTGTAGGCCTTTGGGATTTGGCCGAAGGCAAAATACATACTTCTTTGGAATTTACTTTCTTAAAGGAGAAGACATACTCTAAACAGATAAAAAAATCATATTATTTTCTACTGTTCTCATTTGTACAAGGAGAAAACTCACCCAGTGGAGGGGGAGTAAGGAGGCTGGGAGTGAGGGCTGTGTTTCAAATATGGGAGTGAGGGATGCTGCTCTGCTGAGGTAGTCTTCATGGTCAGGGAGCAGAGCCAGGCAGTCTGTAGAGAAGGCACAGCCAGCCAGCTAGGATCTTGGAGAGAGTGTGAGAGATGAGAGAGGTAAGCCAGGGTCGCGTCTTCTAGGTCTTGTGGGCCATACTAAGGTTTAGATTTTTTAAGGTGTAATGATAAGCCATGGAGGGTCTTCAGTCCAGGGACAGTGTGATCTGATTTATTCAAAATGTAATTTTGGTTGCCACAGGGAAACGAATTCGAAGGGCAAGAAGGGAAGCAAGAGGATTTCTGTTGTGCCCAGAGTGATGGTAGTGTGTTAGGTGGTCACTGGGGGAAGTGATAAATGTGGTCGGAACAGCCATCTCTGGATGACAGAAGAGGAATTGCCAGTGGTTTGGATGGTGGAGATAGAGTGGAGTCCAGGGCAAAAGAGAAACCAAAGAAAACTGTTTTAGGGCCCAGCAGCTGGGCCTCAGTGGTACCCCCACCACCACTCTGAGTATGGATTAGAGGGGAGGCCACGAAAGACTGGGAGGGAGAAGTTGTATATATGAATGAAAAATCCCGTGTAAATCAACAGATGAATGGATAAGCAAAATGTAGCCTGGGTTGAATGTCTGTAACCTGAAAATCTGAAATGTTCTAAGATCCAAAACTTCTGGGGACTCATAAGAATGCCTCAAGTAGGAAGTTCTGCACCTGACCTGAGGTGATATCTTGTACTCAGAACACAGGTACTCAATGCACAGTTTACTCAGGCTATCTTTATGAGGTGTGTGTAAAACATAAGTGAATTTTATGTTTAACTTGGGCCCCATCCCTAAGATTACTGGACATGTATGCAAAATATATTTCAAAATCTGAAAATAATGCAAAATCTGAGACATTTTTGGTCTCAGGCAATTTTGTTAAGGAATAGTCAGCCTGTGTTCCATGCAGTGAAATGTTCCTCAGGCCTGAAGAGGATGATGTGCTGATTCAGACTGCAATATGAATGAGTCTTGAAAAAAAATTTGGTAAATGAAAGACAAGAAACTGAGAAACCCACGTATCATATGATTCCATTTATATGCAGTGTGCAGAGAGGCAAATTTCAAGTAGGCAGAAGCACGTTAGTGTTTTCTAGGGGCGTGAAGTGCAGAAAGAGCAATGAAGAAGTTCTGGAGCCAGACAGCAGAGACAGGGCTGCAATACCGGGAATGTACTGAATGCAGTATAATAATAGGCGATAAAAAATAATCTGAGCTGGGTATGGCAGTGCATGCCTGCAATCCCAACTGCTTGGGAGGCTGAGGCAGGAGGACTGCAAGTTTGAGGCCAGTCTGGGGAGCTAAACAAGACCCTGTCTCAAATTTTTTTTTTTTTTTAAATAAAGGCTGGAGATATGGCTTAAGGTATAGCATATGATTCAACAGGGCTGGGCTTAATCCCCAGAACTGAGAAAAAAAAAAGATTTTATAAGATAGCTCTATAGGGAAACTCTAGGTTAGTATTACACATTACATTTGAGTTACCTATTAGATATTCAAGTGGAGTTGGATAAAGGAGTCTGAGGCTCAGTGAGACTTAAGAACAGGAGATGGCCTGGGATTCATTGGCTCAGGCATGGCAGGGAAACATGGAGAACTGGGGACATCACCTAGAGAGGTGGGATAGAGAGGAGAGACTCAGTGTCGTGAGGAAGAGCTTCAGAGAGAAGTTACCACAGTGGGCCGTGAACGAAAGTTGGACAGTGTGAACTCTCTAGAGCTGGTTGCAGAGAGATTAAGGGAAGGTGGGGTGGGTGTGTCAGTTGCTAGAGAGACACAAGGGGAGGTGAAATAGTTGAGATTTGTGTCACAAAGATCTTTGTGATCTTTACTAATTTATTTGTTAAATTACTTAAATGTGTAACTCAAGTATTCTTCCTGACTTAAAAGAATATTTTATCTATCAACTTCTGAAGCAGATGTATTATAGTTATCCATCATTATAGATAGATCAATTTTAATTCCTTCTTGTATTTCTAATATCTTTTGTTCTTTGATTTTTTTTTTTTTTTTTTTGAGACCAGGTCTTTGTCTGTAGCCCACGCTGGTCTTGAACTCGCTAAGTAGCCCAGGCTGGCCTTGGACTCATGGCAGTCCTCCTGCCTCAGCCTCCTGAGTGTGGGATTGCAGGCATGTGCCACCATGCCCATCTTATGTGTTGCTGGGGAATCGAAACCAGGGCCTTATACTTTCTAGACAAATGCTTTAACCTCTGTGCTATTCCTCCAGCCCCTGTTCTTTGAATTTTAATGTAGTATATTCTGTGAATAAAGTTTGATTCTTTTGTCTTGTTTGTGAGTTGAGACTTTTATCATTTGGGAATAGCCTTTTCCTTTAATATTTTGTGTTTCTGTTTTATAAGTAGCATATAACTGGATATTTTTAATACAGAACAGGATTAGGTGTTTATATAAGAGTGTTTAATTTATTTGTATTTATTATTGTTAGCATATTTAAATACAATCCCCTTATCTTGGTACATTTCTTACATTTAGATTTTCTCCCCTGAAGTTTCCCTTTTCTCCATTCCTTGTTTTTTGGTAGATGGATCAAATTCTCTTTGTTCCATTTGTTTCCTTCAAGGGTTGGCAAAGTTCATATTTTATGTCAATTATTTAGATGGTTAACTTAAAATTTCTGTTCCCGTGTTGCTTTCTGTCAGTATCTAGGATGAATCCATCTTTACATTGTAGGGGAGGCAAAATTTTACCTCCAGCTTATTTTAGAGCTTTTTGCTGGGCTGGTGAATAAGGTAACAAAAACGGGATTAATCAGAGAAAAGCATTCAACATTCATTTAAGCCTTATGTAATGAAGGAGTCCTCATAAAAGGATTAAGTAAAGCTAACCCTAAATGTTTTTATACTACGTGGGAAGAAGACAGCCAATTTGGGAAGTAACTAAACCATATCAGGTAGATGAAGGTAAAAATTAGCCTGCTGGGCATGATAGCCCACATTTGTCATCTCAGCAGTCTGGGAGGCTGAGGCAGTAGGATCACAAGTTCAAGCCCAGCCTGGGTAACTTAGCAATGACGTAAGAACCTGTCTCAAAACAAACGTAACAAAGGGAGCTAGAGATGTACCTCAGTGTGAAGGCCTGGGGTTCAATGCACAGCACTGAAAAACAATTATTCATATTTTACTAAAGTTGGTTTGCCAAGTCCCCTTGGCTGTGACACCCTGCCCCAGAATGGCTGTTCTGCTGGTACAGTGAGGACGTATTTACCTGGGAATTTTTATATGCTCTTTCCAGAGAGCAAAAGGGAGTTTAGAATGGCCCTCTTTATTTGCTATTTTTCAAGTGCCTTTAACTCAAAATAATTTTGAAGCCAAGGTGACGTATTTCAGGTAGCTGATTCTGTCACCTTTAATATCTTCCTGTCAAGCAAAAAAAATGCACACTCTTACTTTCTCTTTCCTCCCCTGCTGCCTCTACAGTGGCAGCAACTTGGCAGATCAACTTTATTTTCAAAGATGCATTTTCCTCTCTTGGGTTTTTTCATTATTGTTTCTTTGGCTTCCTCTTCCCATTGTGTCCTGAGTTATCTTTGGCTTTGGAATCTTCTTTTTCATTGTTCAAGTGCATTTTTGAGCATAGTAATTATTTCATTTTTACTTACTTCTTTTTGGTGTAAGTGTTGAACCCAAATTTACTCAGGACCTCATGCTTGCAAAGCACACACTGCACCACTGAGCTACACCCCAGCTCCTGTAGTTATTTTAGAGGTGGCACATTTGTGGCAAAATGTCTGAGTCCTTATATGTTCAGAAGTGGCTCTGGAGCTTTCACCGTGATTGTAAGTTCTGCTTCCACATAGACTTCCAGGTGCAAATGGGTTTTCCTCTCAGAATTTTGCAGATACTGTTCTGTCATCTTCAGCAGCCAGGATTGCTGATGAGACGTGGGGTGCCAGCTAATCTGCTCCTTGTCCCTTTATAGGTTTTATGTATGTAGCATTTTCAGAGTGTTTTTTTTTTTCAATCTGTGAGTTTATTAATTTCACTAGGGTTTGTTACGGATCTTTTTCAGTCTAAAATTTGTGTATTCTTCAACCCTGCAAAATTTTAATCTTTTTTTCTGATTTCATTCAGTTGTTTTCATACTTTCCTCCTGGAGCTCCTATTAGATGCATTTTGATCACCTGGATCGATTCTCCACATTAAGTTTTTTCTTGTATTTCCTATTTGCCTTCTTCTTATTCCAAATTTTGTGAATTTTTACCTCTATCTTTCAGATCACTAATTTGATTTTTGGTTATGTAGGCTCCATTGATCAGTTGGTCATTCAACAAGTATTTCATAAGTTCCTGCTATGTGCTGGGTGTTTCGTTGGGTGCTGGGATTCAGTGGTGAACAAAGACCTCTTACTGGCGCTCTGTTTTCCAAGAAGACTCTTTTATACTGTAAGAGTTCTCGTTGTATGTAGGCAAAATACTCTCAAATATCCCTAAGGGGATCAAATGGACTCTGTTGCTGTTGTTAAGATAGTTTTTCTTCTGATCCTTTTTTTCCCAGGCCAGGTCTATTTGTTTCTGAGCACTAATGCTGTTGATTTTCCTCAATATGATACCATGTTGGAAATGAAGAAGTAGGTTGATAGTAGGCAGGTGGCACGGGCTTCATCTGATTCTGTGTAGGGATGTTTTTAACCAAGCTCTGAAGGCAAGATCAGATGTAAGTGCTGGGCAGGTGGACGAGGAACGTCCAGAAGACAAATGGTTGTGGTACAGGCAAGTAGGAGATTATTATCAGTCAGAATTCTTCATTATCAGTGACAGAAATGAACTGTGGTTAATTTATTCAGAAAAATAGTTTACTCATGGGCTTTTCTGTTCTCACAAATATGATCAGGATGCTGTGGTTCAGTCTTGGAAAACCAAGAAGAGCAGAGGGGGTTGGGGGGGGGGACAGTCAAGACTGCCTTGTAGAAACAGGCTGGTTTGGGCCCTGCTGCCAGCTGAGGTGGACACCACTCCAGGTACAGGTGGAAGAAACAGTGGTCCAACTGCCAGAGCAGGATATGGGGCACTCAGGAACCTCATGTGATGGGCAGAATCAAGGCCTCTGAGCCCTGAATCCTGTGAACATACTCCCTACATGGCAAAGGTTCTTTGAACATGTGACTTAGTTAAGGAATTTGAGATGAGAAGATTAAACCCTGGGCTGTCCAGGCAGCCAGCTGTGGTCAGAGGGAGACATGACTGTAGAAGAAGGATCAGAGAGATGCAGCCCTGATGGCTTTGAAAATGGAACAAGATCACAACTAAGGAATGTGAGGGCCGCTAATTCTTGGAAAAGGCTCCTCTGGATCTGTAGGAAGGAATGCACCTTCTGGACATCAGGTTTCTTGCTCTTGGCTTCTAAATGTCTGACCTATGGACTGTGAGATAATAAATGTTTGCTGTTTTAAGCCACTTTGTTTGTGGTGATTTGTTTTTGTGGTTATAGAAAGCCATTATCAAGCCATTACTCACACATTTCATGTTTTCACTGCCATGATGTTTAAGTTAGGAACGGTTCAGTCCAGTGGCAGAGGGTGCATGTATCCTTCCTTGCAGAGTAGCCTTGCCCTCTCCTAACATGTCCTTCTGTGCTTGCGCCTCTCGTTCCCTTTCCCTGCCCATCCACCCGCCCCAGGCCAAACACAGGTGATGCTTTTCTGCTGCTAGCTTAAGGTCAGAGGAAGGCCTTGGGCCCCATGCTCTGAAAACAGCTCTTTAGTAAGTAAATGATCCTGATGGTTGATTCAGAGCCACCTTCTGTATTATTGTAAATGTCTGTCTGAGTTTGAAACCTGTCTGGATTTGCTCTTATCTTTCCATCATTTTGGTCACCTTTAGGTTCATTTTCTGTAGCCAATTTAAGGTTATGATTCCCCCCTCCCCCATGCTTGATGTTAATTTTTAAAAACTTCTATCAAATATTTCAAGAAACCTGCTAATGGCATCCTTTTCTATTTTCCAGGGCTGTGTGTTCTTTAAAAACACTTTCCACCTATTATTGCAAAATAAATAGGGGTGAAAAGGATACAGGCTTACGTAGGGCCAGTTGTTGATTACTATTTAGATTGAGTTCTGTGTCGGGTAGCTCGCACAGAGAGCAAAGGACTAGAATGTCACAGAAGAGTCGAACCCGTGGTCTAGTCTCAGCACCAGACAAGGGGAGGTAGGCAGATTGATGGTGGATCAACACCTGCAGACCAGGAGAAAGCAGAGGTTGTTAGAATCCGAGTTACCAGAGAATCCCTTCAATGGGAAAAAAAAAAAAAAAAAAAAAAAAAAAAACAAACCTAGATTCAAATACTGATGTTGTTTGTTGCTAACTCTGCAGACTTATTCCCTGAGTTTCAGTCTCTTCACTTGTAAAGTACAGTGACAGTGCTATCAGAGGGTCGCTGCGTGGACTAAAGGCGTTAACTCTGGTAAGGTGCTCACCCTAGGCTTGGCATACACTAGGCTTGGCATACACTTCTATTGCATGTTCCTGAGTGCATCTACATGGATTAGGCTTGTTTAATCTTGATTCCTAAGCCTATTAACATAGATCAGGAAACTGAGGAATAGATAATTTAAATAAGCTTCTCAAGGTGCTAACCATAAGTGACAGAGCAGGGATTTGAACCGAGGCAGGCTTTGTCTTCTCGGCGCACAAACACCAGGCTGCATCCCCTCATGGGCCAAAGTGTCTGGGCTGAGTGCTCCTTTCCAGTGTTTTCAAGTTCCTGTGCAGCTTTGAGATAGGAAGCTCGATTCATCTCAAGAACTGGGAGGGGAATGAACAAGAGAGGACAAGTCGCCCTGTACTAGGCAAGCTGGAGCTAGCAGGTCACTTGAGGTGGTTGTTTAGTATCAGTGTTTGTTCATTGGCTTATTTGCTTTTATAATGTGTTGACTTTTTGAGAAGATTAACATTTATGTAACAGCAAAGTACACAGATGTTAAGTATACAGCTCAATGTAATGTAATTAAGTACCTATAATAAAATTAACATTTTTTTCCCTTTGCTCCCATCATTCTCCTTTCCTAGTTAAAATTTTAAAATAGAAGAGTACATTCTTTGTGTTAAAATTTACCCAGGGGAAACCTGAATGGACCCTTGCTAGTTTTACCAAAAACGTTTTAGATATGTGCTTATCCTAGTGTCTTTTTGTTTGTTTGGACAAGGTCTCATTTTATACTCTGGATTGACCTTATACTTACTATGTGTAGCCTAGGCTGGCCTCAAACTTACAATCCGACTGCCTTGGCCTCTCCAGTGCTAGGATTATAGGCATGTGCTACCATGCTTGGCCCATATCACCTTGGTAGCTGAATTTTGAGTGTTGCTGTTTTTCCCAGGATGGCTTTGACCTCCTGGGCTGATGTAATCTTTCTGCCTCAGCCTTCAAAGTGCTGGGACTACAAGTTTACACAATCATGCCCTGTGGTAAGGACTGCTTTCAATATTGTTGTCATTGTTGTTGTTGGGGGAGATTTTGAGGAAGAAGGCTTGCCTGGCTCAAACGGGTTGAAACCATCATTCCTCTTCACCTGGATTTGCAAAAAGTATCCAGATGCAGATCTTTTGATTCCAGATGGCAAAACCACACCTTTCACTCAGGCTTATGCCTCCATTTTTCTGAACAAGAGTCCTGTGTAAAGCCTGTAAGTTTGTCCTTATTTGTGCGACTCCTGTGTTTTTTCCAGCTCCTAACTAACCATATCCTTGGAGACATGGATTTAGAGGCCGTGGACTCTCATCTCTTTATGCTTGGCTGTCTTGTGAATTAAAACTCTGTTTCAAAACTCATTTGGTCAAGGGATGGTTTTTTCTGGGCCCAGACAAGCCTGGTTGGATGACATAAATATAGGAAGTCCCCAGCCTGACACCCAAAGGTTCCCTGTCCTCCTCCCAGGCAAAACCTGTCCAAAGATGATGACTTTAATAACCTCTGTTACCATAAGTGAGTTTAATCTGTTTTTGAACTTTATACAAAGTTTGTGCTCTGTCACATCTGGTTTCTGTCACTCACATTCCTTCTTATTTTGATATAGAAAAGGATGCTCGGCAGGCCATGCCTCTATAAGCAGATGTCTACTGTGCATGAGCAGGTAGCTAGGTTTTCCTAGCATCACCCCAGAGGGCAACTGACACAGGTTTAACCCTTGTATGTCTCCATACATAGCAATGAGGAATGGGAACAAGGAAGAAAAACCGGACCAGGCAGGGCTGCCATCTGACTCAATAACTCCCAAGGCTCTTAATGTTCCCAGGGCCCTCAGGAAAAGATCTTGGAATTTTGCAGGTGTACAGTGAATATTAGTGGCTTTTCTCTTGCTGTGATTCCCCATGAGTCAGCTTTAGGATGGAACAACTGCCCAGGTTTGGCTAAGGATGGGACATTCCTTGCCCATGTGCAGCTGTGGTTGAGGGAGACCTCTGGCTTGCTGTGCACTCTAGTTCAGGAGATGCCCTGCCCCTTCCAGGCATGGGAAATCCCTTCTGCATGGGGAGGGGCATCTCCATCTCCCATTGGAAACAGTGGCTTCCATCACCTCCCTTTTAGGGAGAATTCCAATTTGGTTTTTGTTTGTTGTTTCCCGGAGAAGCCAAGAACTCTCCAAAGTCCTGTCTGAGATTTTGAAATGCAAGGAGGCTCTTAAAATGCGGGTGTATGATGGTCCTAACTTCTGGACAGGAGGTCCTGTTTTCTCCCAAAGAGGAGAAAAAGGGAGAAATCACCTCATTTATCACTAAGTCTCTAGTGGAAGGAGCGGGGCATAAATTACTACTTAGTAATCTAGGCTGTCCCACCTCACTTGATTCTGCATCCCTGCTCTGTAACTACAGGGGTGAAGGGAACCTCATAAAATTATGCGTCATTTCTCTTTAGCTCATTTCCTCAACTATGGAAAAAGGGTTACAAGGATTTGTGAACAGTGAATGAAATTAGCTATTTGTAAAATTTGATACTTAGAATACTAACGAGTGTATTTCTACTTATTCATCTGCTTCTGTGGAAGTGCACACAAGTGAATTGGATGGCCCAGGCTTCATGGGCCCGAAACAGAAAAGTAATGAGCTTGGCCAGCTCTCTGTTCCCCTCTCGTTGTGGTTCTGAGCAGCTGCTAGGGAGACCTGGCAGATTCTGGAGACACCTTTGCAGTCCTCATAGTGGTGCTCACACCTGACTGGTTATTAAAATTACATGGAGAATTAAAAAGAATTCCTATCTGAAACCTAATAGCCTTTTCTCCCATCCTGGCTAAGACTGTGATTCAGCAGAACTGGGGGAGATAAAAATGCTTATTAAAAATGTTTTCAGGTGCTTCTGACGATCTGTAAGGGCTAGAGCTCACTGTCATGGAGTATTTTCCTCCCTCATCTACGCACATTGTCTCAGTGGTGAGCATACCAAGAGTAGATCAGGGAAGCCATGAGCCACCTAAGCTTACCAGAATTAAAAAAAAAAATAATTACAGGAACCGTGTTAGATGCATTGTAAGGCCCAAGTATTACCTTCTTTTATTTTCCCTAACAAAAACTTTCTTCAAGGTGTTGGAGCACCACCATCCAACTAGTGCCTTGTTCAGTTGCCCTGTACCAACCTCCTTCCCAAACATTTTAAGCCAGGCTATGCTTTTATTTATCTAGTTATATAAATCAGAATGGTCAGGCATATTTGAAACATTTCTCTTTATTCCTCCTTCCTTTCTCTTATCCAAAGTGTGCGAATACCTACTTCCTTAAGAAGCAACTGCTGAGTGAGCACTGGATAAGAGAGACCATGAGGACAACCGGCCCTAGGACTGCGGCCTGGCAGCGTGTCTCCTAGAGGTATGGCAGTAACTCTTGTCTGTTCAACTGGGGTCTGAAAATGTTAAATAGAAAATTCTAGAAATAGTCCATACAATTTAAGGTACATACCATTCTGAGTAGCATGATAAAAATTGGATAGTCCAATGTCTAGCACAAGAATCACTCCTTTGTGTGAAATATTCATGCTACCAACCCACTGATCATTTAGTAATGATCACAGCTATCCAATCAACTGCTGTGTTATCACAGTGCTTGTGTCTTGGTGACCCTTATTTTATTAAATAATGTCCCCAAACCACAAAAGTAGTGATGCTGGAAATTTGGTTATAACAAAGAGAAGCCATGAAGTTCTTCCTTTAAGTAAAAAGGTGAAAGTTTATTGTAGGCAGCTCCAATAGGGATAAACACAGTACAGTCTTCACAGGGTTGGGAACTCTCCAAGGTTTCACGCATTCATGGGGGGGTTTGAGATGTCTCCCCTGTGGATAAAGGAGAACTCCTGCAGTTTCAGCAGATTGCTTTCCTGACTTCTAGATTAGATCAGCACACTGAGAGAATAGTGATTAGCGTTTTGATGGACAAAGATTTTGGGGAGTCAAACTAAAGTTTGGGGTCACTGAACACTTAAAGAGAGGGCAGAAATGAGAAAGCCTGGGGAAGCTGGGGGCCACGAGAACACTGCACACTTAGGTAGGGGGTCAACAGGGGTGGTGTGGCAAAGCAAGAAGATCAGAGAGGTAGAAAAACGCTGGAAGTAAGTGTTACTTCCTTCAGCTGTTGTCCGTCTTGGGCTATCTCACCGTTCACCCAGTTCTCATTCCTATCTTATCGTGGTAAAGTAAAAACTAAGCTAGTTTTTGGAGTTGATTTGAAAGGAGCTTGCAGCAGGAGTCTGGGACATGCTTAGCTATATTCAGGAACATACTGACACATGCCAACCATGATTTTGTGCTATATTGGTTTAAAATGCGTCATTACTCATGAACTTTTGTAAGCAATCTGGATCTTGGAAGAGATCTTTACACCCATATTTGTTTAAAAGTTTGGATATTGGAGTTGATGATGTAGCTGAGTGATTAGAGCACTTGCCTAGCATGCCCCAGCACCACATAAAAAGTAGCTGGATGTGGTATCATATGTCTATGATTCTAGCCTTCAGAAGGCTGAGATAGCAAGATTGCTGTGAGTTTCAGACCAGTCTGAGTTACATGGTGAGTACAATACTACCCTGGACCACAAAGCAAGACCCTGTCTTAAAAAGAAAAAAGGTTGAAAGTACATGTTTGTAATCCCAGTACTTGGGAGGCTGAGGCAGAATGATCACACATTGAGGCCAGCCTGGTCAACTTAGCAAGATCTTGATTCAAAATAAAAAAAAGTTTCCCACCTCTTTATTAATGTACATATGCAATACATAATGTTTACAATGAATTTGAGTATTTTGTGCACATATATATTACATCAGCTTTCAAAATAAAAATTTTAAAAAGGCTGAAGACATAGCTTGTTGATGGAGTATTTGCCCAGCCTGTTCAAGGTCCTGGGTTTTATATTCAGTACCACCACAAAAAATTGCACTTCACTCTGTAGCCCAGGCTGGTCCTGAACTCACTATGGATCCTAGGCTGGACTTGAACTCACAGCAATCCTCCTGTCTCAGCCTCCCGAGTGCTGGGATTATAGGCATGCACAACCATGCCCAGCTTATGTGGTGCTGGGGAATCAAACTCGTGTACTTAACACTTGACTTAGCGCTTGCTAGGTAAGCACTTTAACCTCTGAACCATTCCTCCAGCTCTAGATGTACATCTCTAAAGGATATTTTAATCTATATGTTTCCTTCCCTTTCTGGTTTATTTACTGAAACCAGATTACTTGCCCTACAGCTAGATTTTGCTATGTCTCATTGGTGTTTCATAAATTCTTCTGTTACCTGTGCTTTCTATATAGTTCTGCAAGTTTACTCTAATTTATTTGTGTTAGTTTTGGCAAGAACACTTAAAATGTGGCATTATGTACCTGCAAGGGAAGGCTTAGAAGGTTTGGTTACTTCTCTCTCTCTCTCTCTCTCTCTCTCTCTCTCTCTCTCTCTCTCTCTCTGTGTGTGTGTGTGTGTGTGTGTGTGTGTGTGTGTGTGTGTATTTGGTAGCAGCAAACAACTGTCATTGTCTAGAAGCATTTCTTTCTTCGCTTTTAACCACCCTTCAGTCCAGCCATGAAGCTACACCGTCTCTCATACTCGCCTCCTCACACATCCCTCACCTCTGCACAGTTTAACTGAGGGGATGGTGGTTACTTACTTGTTAGCTCATTTCATAGATGATGTCGCCTGGAGGGTCCATTAACTTTCAGGATATGTAAGTGGAAGTTTTCAAAATTCCAACCTAAGATGGGTCATATCAGCTCTATCCATTTATTAGCCATCTCCCTGGCCCCAGCCCTACCTTTGTGCGTGCATGTGCAGCCCACCTCCCACTTTGGGGGCTAGCCAGCTTCTCACCTTTCAAAGTCAGGATGTTTTCTACAAATCTCTTGCATCTCATACAGATACTCTCCTTAGTGGCTCCCAAGCCTTTTTTTTTTGACGCCTGGTACCAGTTTAGTTGAAGATCACTCTCCCAAGGACTGGGCCAAGGACTGGGAACATATTTTTTTTTGTGTGTGGAGGGGTACTTATGGAGTAGGTGTTGAGGATAGCTTATAAATGGCAAGTAGTAGCAGCTGGGGAGCAGAAAGTGCAGCTCCACCTTCTGTCTGATCGGGGCATTGGAACCTAATAGGAACGTGCTCATGGGAGGCAGAGCTTTGTACACACACACACACACCCATGCGTGCAAGGGGGACCCTTGCTTTAGATGACATGTCGGTATTATTTGGAGGTACAGTGGCCATGAATATTAACATCAGTGGCTAGGATGATAAGTTGTAAATGTGGGAAGAATCCAAGTCCTCAGTAAGTCACTGAACTATGGAACTAGTCAGTAGAAGAAGTGAAACTTCTCTGAATCTGAACCAGAATTAAGTAACAGAATTGAAACTTCTGAGCCTGAACCTCCTTCTTCATAACAAAAACAATTCCCACATTTCAAAGTAAATGTAGATTAGCTGGCAGAGCCACTTGCAAAGACTTATTGTGGAGATTGTGTGAGCTTAGTGCACTTTCAGTTGGTCACTTACAGCCATGAACAACCCAACAGGCATGCTTATATGAACCTCTTGTGTTTGTTTTCTCTTTAAAAAAAAAAGCCTAATGTAGAGGGAAAAAAAAAAAAATCTATTGTCATGACCCTGAGTCGAATAGAGCTAACATGGTGATTCAGATAGCACAAAGTACTGTATCGTCCAGACTAACTTATGACATCATATGCTATATGAACTCAGTTTTGATAGGATGTAAGTTGAAGAGCACACAGCAACTTAAGCCATGGAGACGAAGGCTCAGGATCTTCTATGTTGATGATAGGAATGAGAATTAAACTGTGCTCCAAGGATTATTCTCAAAGCACATAACTAAGAGTTGACTAAGTTTTGGCAATAAAGGGAAATTTATCTCCTATTACTGTGTGGAACACAGAATCCTTGTTAACTAGGAGAATTGGAATTTCTGAATCTCTTCCTTTGCAACAAAACCGCTACCAAATTATAAGATGAATCACATGATTAATAGGCAGAATGATGTGAATTTAACTTAAAAAACATGATGTTTCAAATTATTTAAAAAGCAGCCATAGATCTGCAAAAGTAAAGGACAGCTGATGAGTTGTCCTGTCCACGCTCCTACTCCTTGTGTTTTGCATTCCCAGACTGTGTTGTTTGGAAGCAAGCTCTAACTCTGTTATTTTTTTGGTCAGAAGATTGCACCTTTGTGCTTGCAGACAAGATGATGACAGCACTGGTTTCAGGAAAGCCTTGGTCACAAGCCTCCTTTGTGTTGGGTGGGAAGCCTTGGCTTGAGAGACGATGACCTCACCATGTTTCCCACCCACTCTGTTGGATCCCTCAACTCACAGAGACTCATTGTTTATGACTTTCCCTCTGACCAGCTGCTGGTCCTTGGTGGCGTCATTCACTCAGGAAATGGTGATCACACAACCCAAATATCAAGAGATCTGTCTTATTATCTGACTGTGGGGGAGACCATCTCTGCCCTTGAGTCTGATTAGAAGATTGTACCATGATGGCAATAGCACAGTGGCCCCCACTTCCCTGCCTGGCTGGAGCCTCCCGTATTTCTTTGTTGTGGATGTCTCTATATGTGGCGTCCCATCCCCTTTGCTCATAAGCAGAGGTCCCCACATGTCCTTGGTGGAAACATTGTCTTTGCAGATCTTGTCAAGATCCATTTTAGTTTAGTCAATAATAAAATTAGACAAAGTTAAACCAGGAGTCTTAAATCTCTATGAAAAGTTCCTGATTAGAATTCCAGCTTTGCAAGAAAGTTTAAAGCCTTTACAAATACAGAAAAAAGTGATGCTTTCAGTCAGTTGAATATAACTTGTCTTGGAAAAGCCACTGAAGAGAGTAAGTCAGGGTTAAGGTCAGGACGAGGGGTGCAGGCCTGCTGCAGTCCACCTTGGAAACTGAGATGGGAGCACTTTGTAAGGCTGAGTCAGGAGGATTGCAAATTTGAGCCCAGTCTGGGCAATTTAGTGACTTAGAGAAACTGTCTCAAAATCAAAAATAAAAATGGGCTTAGTGTGCAAACCCTGGCCTTGATCCTCAGTCACACACACATACACACACGCGCGCGCGCACGCAATTTCAAAGCTCCTGAAGGGTGTGTAAGGGGGAACTTTATTCTCACAGGTGCTGGGATAGGTAGTGAACTCAGCACCTACTCTGACACTGTGGTTTGGATGCTGAGGGCAGAGAATATGCCAGAATCTCTAGTAACTTCTACCTCACCTAATTCAAGTAACCAGGTGCAGCAGAGGTAGTCAGGGGATAGTAGAGAACCTGTTTTGCAGATAACTTTCACCTGTATCTAATGTGTTTGCCACATCAGATAAATGTAACTGCCACCATCTTTCTGGTCTGGAGTATGAAAGTGTGCCTGATACACCACAAAGAGTGTTTGTACTTGAGGCTCATTTTTCAGGAAGGTGGAACTTGTATTTCCCTAATTATCGTTGTATACCTATGGAGCAAGAATATGTGAATAAAATGTAGGAGAGGACAATCAAGGAGAGGGATAATAGTGGCCCAGGACAGCTGAGTAAATAAAATATATTTATCCGGCTCTGTGGGCCTTACCCAAGCCTTTTTACAACTACCAGGTGTGTCACAGACACATTTTTCTACAAAGCAGTCAAACAGTAGATAGTGAATCTTGAAAGTTAGACATAGCTTTCAAGAAAAGAAAAGAGAATAAAAGGGAAGAGAAGTGCCACCATCAGCATTGCTCCCCAGTGGGAATGTCCTTAGTCTTTGCCTGGAAAGCACAGGGAACAAGGGCAGAGTTGAGGCTGTGCATTGCCACATGGTGTTCGCTGAACATTTCACTCATCCTCATTATAGGCTGTTTGTGTTTGTCCTACACGTGTGACTGAGGTGCTCTGAGAGGACACTGTGTTTACCACACCCCAACCGCAATTCCGATGATACCACCATGCTGATTTGTACACAGAACAGGAGGCACTCAGAAAATACTTGATGAACCAATGAAGTATGTTTTGTTTTAGCAATATTTATGAGTAGTCTGGCTTCTGCTTTATAAGTTCCTTGGCTCAAGGATTACATCCTACATATCCTGTTAGTACACAAACGTATTCTAGGCATAGTGGCCCAGGCCTGGAATCCCAGCACTCTGCGAGGATAAGACAGGGGGATCACATGTTTGAGCCTAGGTTGGGCATTTAGTGAGACTTTCTCTCCAAATTAAAAAATAAAAAAAGAGCTAGGAACATAGCTAAGTTCAAAGGCCCTGGGTTCAATCCCCAAGACCACAAAAATAAAACAAAACAGATGTATCTATCCATGAAATCTTGTGGCTGAGCGGAAGAAAGGCCATATTCCTGCAGGCCACGAGGGCCTGTGCTGTTGTCCTGCTGCATACCTGTGTCACCAGCCTTGCCTACTTTGTAAGAGAGAGCATCTCCACTGCCTTTTTAGGTCTCATGGGCTGATGGTAAGAGTTGGAAGATGATCTCAGAGATCATTTGGTCTAAATGCTTTATTACAAGCGACAAAATTAGGGTCTCACAAGATGGAGTGACTTACAAGTTTTTGGCAAAGCCAAGAAAAAATCTGAGTTCCCTTGAAAGTCATTTTTTTCTTGAAGTATTTTTAATTTTTATCTAAAATATCTTCACTGCTCTATATATGTCCTCAAATAGTTGCTATAATCAGTTACTTCTCAAGGAAACTCTTCCCATATGACACATTTCAGAATATTAAATAAGAAGATCTCACCAAGTCACCAAGGTAGGACATATATGACAAGCCAAAGAGAGGTGTCACAGCAAGATTAGACATTTTTAAAGGTGTGATCCAAAAAACTGGTAAGATGACTCAAATTTTCCTGGCCTACTTCAAAGTAAGAAGATTCTGGAGCTATGAAGACTCTCACCAAACAGCATCTTTCTTCCTCTTCCAAATTCTGAACAAAATGGAAAACAGAATGAAAGGTAGCTGACGGACCTCATCATCCTGTGGCTGATTGGAGGGCAGGCTGAACGCCAGCCAGAACGGGTGCTTTGTGAGCCTCAGAGTTCAGAAAACTGACCACCTGAGCGGGACAGAGCACAGCTAATGCCCCAGGCAGGCCCTGGTGGGACGAGGCCAGGCAGGGGCAGGGGCCGAGCCAGGGGGAGGAGGGAGAGGCCTGCCGCCCCAGAGCCTATGCGGGACTCTCCCATGTCACCTCAGGGCTAGCAAGAGCCATTCCCCACTGCAGGACTTCATGGGAGGCTGAAGAGGGAGGATGTGTGCAGAGGCTTCCCAGACGGGGCACCATGGCCTCCCCCAGCTGGTGTGGAGAGGGCTTTCCTCAGAGCTTCCGTTCTGCTCTCTGCTTCATGGAGGATGAACAGGATGCTGGCAAGTGGTGTGAGGCTCCTGTCTAGAGAAGAAAGATTTTACCTGGGAAGTTGTGGTGTAATAGCAAAGAACCAGGGTTGGGCTGTAGGGAAGGGAGACAAAGATGGTGGAAGCTCTTGTCCAACAGGGCCACCTGGAGGGGCCACTAGCCTGCAGTGGGGAGATGACTGAGTCTTGCTGCAGAGCCCAGGATGTTTTAGAAACGTAGTTGATAAAGGAAACAACAGATGTGCGTCCCAGAAATTCAGGTGCTAGTAGTGGTAGCGTCTCTGAAGAACCTCATGTGGCTATGTTCTACCACATGAGGAAGAGACAGTGGTAAGTATCAGGACCCAGTCCAGACAGGTATACTCGTCACAAGGCAGCCAGTTAATTAAGGACTTTCCCACCTCCTGCTTTGGTCTTCACATGACCACTGCTGTCCTCCTTAGCCAGTGCCCCAGCTGCAGAGGCTTCAGACAGGCAAAGGGAGACCTTCTAAATCTAACAAGAATTGACAGAGACTGGATATCAAGACTTGATATTCTGGCTTCTTCACTGAGACTATTGGAAACACAAAGTGGCTAGAGGACTATCTTTTTTGAGATAGGATCTCACTAATTGGCCTCAAACTTGTGATCTCCCTGCCTCAGTCTCCCAATTAGCTGGTGCTACAGGAATATACCACCACACCTGGTGCTACAGGACTTTTATTACTTAAGAATGATTTTTTAAAAGTAATAATTCATAGGTTGATGAAGGTTTTCTTTTTTAGGAGCAAGGAAAGGACTTCCTCTTACTGAGCAATTTGGGGAAAAAAAGTGAATCAAAAATTAAATTGCTTCCTTACTTCAAGACAGCATTTTCTTCAAATTGAAAAGCCTATTGAGTTTGTTTATTTATTTATGAGACAGGGTCTCTCTCTGTAGCCTAGGCTGGTCCTGAACTCACTAGGGACCCCGAGCTGGACTTAGACTCACAATCCTCATGTCTCAGCCTTCTGAGTGCTGGGATTACAGGTATTCACCACCATGCCTGGTTTATGTGGTCCTGGGGGATCAAACTCTGGTACTTAGTGCTCCTAAAGCAAACACTTTAACTGCTGAACCATTCCTCCAGCCCCCTACTGACTTTATTTTTGTGGACTCATTTCTCCAACTCATCAAGATGTAATTGGTCTCGGTACGTCTAAACTCATTAATCATGCTGCCTAAATCAACCTCTGGGACATTAGGGTGCTGGACCCTTCAGCCAAGCAGGACCTAGTAGTACGTGCTGCATTTTCCTCAGGTGGTATAACGCATGCACAGTCACACCATGGCTATTCCTCCAGCAGTTTATAAAGTCAGGAAGGGAAATGAGCCAGGAATAGTAAAAGCGTGTACATGCTTGTAATCCCAGCTGCTCGACAGGGCCACGACAGGGACACAGCAAGTTCGAGGCCAGCCTGTGCAACTTCATAAAACCTCGTCTCAAAAAAAACAAAAACAAAAAACAAAAAACCCAGCACTCTCTTGAATTCCGTACCAAGAAAAAAAAAGAAAGTGACATGTGTAATAGTAATGTTTTAAAATTTATTCCAAGGTGACGATCTCCTTCTTTTGGAAGTACTTTCCTCCCAGGAAAAAGCACTTCTGTGTAAACTGTTGGTGAGCAAAAACCAAATGAAGATTATTAAGGTCTCTTGTCCAGTTCTGCCCAAGGCCAGGCAGAGGAGACCATGTTGCCAGGATCTTGCAGCATTCTGTCGTGTGATTGGAATAGTTCCCTTTGTCAGACTATTAATGATTCTGAGGCTGCATGAAGAAGTTTCTTTATTATATGGGAAGTGATTGAAGACTGCCAATCATGAACCTGGCAGTCCCTGCTCGTGAGCTTAAAGACTGTTCTGATTACAGTAATTACATTTTTATGAATATCCTACCTAGAGAGTAACAATTTTACTGTGTCAGGCTACACCACACAAAGATACATCAATTTCATCTGCAATGAAAAATAGAGCCTAATAGCACAGTTATATTTATATGATAGTCAAACATCAAGATGCAACATAAGTACTTCAACTAAAAGAATTCTGATCATTATTTAACCTTGAGATGATTAAGGGTGAAGCCTTGTCAGCTTTCATGAACTCCTTTTTTTCATGATTTTTGCTGTTTTGATTTGATTTTTTAAAATCCATAATTAACATTTATTAACATTTAGATTTCACTTCAACCTCCATGATGTATGGGCAAGGCAAAAACAGCAAGAAAGATCAATAGATGTGATTAATGGTCAGAGGGAGAGAGCATCAGGTAACATACAAGGCCCGATTAGCTCTTTCAGTAATGCCATGGCAACTGATTTCCCCCCTCAATCAGCTAAGTTTCTTCAACAACATTGCAAATTGTGTGCAGCATATGAAGGTTTGATGTTATACATACAATTTATTTACTGCAGTGAGACTATTTAATTATTATAGATAGTGACCAGAGCTATTTAAAGTGTGGGGAGGCCTGACAGCCAGCAGCATCAGGCATCGCTGAAAGCCTGTTGGAAGTGCACATTCCCAGGCCTTGCCCTGGACCAGTTGAACCAGAATCTCTAGCGGTGGGCACTGGAATGCAGGTCTCTTCTTAACCTGCCCTCTTGGTGGTTCTCAGAGGTTTGAGACCCAGAGCTCCAGCATCTGCAGTGAGGGAGTTAACACTGCTGCGTGTGGAGGCTCCTGTCCCAGCAACATTACTGTACTCCCAGTCCACTGAGGCATTGGGTGGGGACATTCTTCCCACAGAGGAGCCCAGATGAGTGGGCGGCTCTTGTGGCAAGTCTGAGGCCAGAGCACTCTCCAGTTGCCTGTTTTCCTTTTTTTACGCCTGAGGTCACATCTATAGCTTTTTCTCAGTACCTGTCAATCTGTCATCCTTGATAGAAGGAGTGTTTATGGTGCCCTCTGCCACCTGGGATCCCTGCAGATCCTGCCCTGTTGTTGCAGGTTATTTCCTTGAAGGAATCTTGAATTGCGTAGAAAGTCTTTTTTTTTTTTTTTTTTTTTTAAGACAATCTCACTCTGTAGCCCAGGCTGGTCCTGAACTCACTATGGAGCCCAGGCTGGCCTTAGACTCACCATAATCCTCCTGCCTCAGCCTCCTGAGTGCTGGGATTATAGCCATGCACCACCATGCCCTACTTGTGTGGTGCTGGGGAATCAAATTCAGGTACTTAGTGCTTGACTTAGTGCTTAGCTGCTGAGCCATTCCTCTATTGCTAATTAGAAAGTCTTTACCATTCAACATGATGTAGTTCTGTTTCTTTATGGCAGGATCCACACCCTATCACTTTCTGGACTATTTGGGGTCAAAATTGTTTACCAGAACTCACTCAAAAGTGGCACAGGGGGAGACCACACTTCGCAGGCACGCCATGGACAGAAACACAGTAGAACGTGCCCTCTGTGCAGAGGCCGTGGCCAGACAGTGCTGTTATCGCTACAAGATTTTTCTTTGGCAGAAATCGTAAAGTGTCGCTGAGTGTGAGGGAAATGTGTCTGAATTGGAGGATAAATAGATACAATTTTTATTGTGATAAAAAGCATTGAATTTACTATCTTAACCTTTTTTTAAAGCTTAATGTCAGTAGTGCTAAGCATATTCACACTTCTGTCTCCAAACTGTTTCATCTTGCTAAACTGAAACTGTATATCCTTTAAATAAACTGCCCACTTTCTTCTGTACCCTCAGATCCTGGCAGCCACCATTTTCCTTTGTGTTTCCATGAATTTGATTTCTTTAGATTCCTCATAAAAATGGAATCATACAGCATAATCCCTTTTTGGGTGGGCTGTTTTATTTTTACTTAGAATAATATCCTCAAGCTTCACTTACAGAACATTTTTAAGAAAAGTATTTTAGAGACAAATAGCAACCTAATGAATCAGCACCCATGGTGCCATTTTTCAAAAAAAGTACTTTTGAGACAAGGTCTTGCTCTGTAGCCCAGATTGGTCCTGAACTCATCTTGTAGCCCAGGCTGGTCTTGAACTCAGAGCAGTCCTCCTGCCTCAGCCTGCTGAACTGCTGGGATTACAGACATGCAGCACCTCACCTGGCTTGGGGAAGTCTTAAGTGGAGAAAATAAGTATGACAAAAGAGAAGGCCATTTTGATGATAATTTTGTATATTCAGTTTATTTTATATATTCAGATGATGATTTTATACTCAGGTGATTATTTTATGTACTTAGATTATTTTATATATTCTATATATGGATGAAGTCTTTAAAGTCTTCAAAACATTCACATTGGTTGGATTGTGCCTGAAGCTAAGGAGGGAGATAGCATAAGAAAAATACCAGGTTTTTTGAGGCCTGCAGCTATAGACAATTTAGAATGCCTTATCCTAGTGCCAGGGCAAAGCCTTTGGTGCCTGAATGCGCATCTGGTGTCCTTGAGGCTAGCTAGACATCCTATTTCCCTGAGTTCTAAGGATTTCTGGCACAGGTCCAAGGCAGGAGACAGAGTGACACATCAGTGTGACTCAGAAAGGCTCAGCCTCAGCCTCAGGACCCCCACAAGGCATCATTCCACACACTGAGTAGCAGACACCCGGCCTGGTCCTGGGGTTGTTTTTGCACCTGCTTTGAGGGCCCCTTTCCCAGGAGAGCTCAAGGTCTCTGATACACAGGCGTTACTCAGCACTCTCATATCTTCCGCTGAGCTCACCTCAGGTCTTTTTTTTTTTTTTTCTGGGGGGGAGGGGGTTGGTGGTAGTGAAGATTGAACCCCAGGGCTTTTTCACTGAGCTAGATCCCCAGATCATTTTAGTTTTTACTTTGAGACAGGGTCTCAGTAAGTTGCTAAGTTACCAGGCAGGGCTAACTTGGAATCCTCTTGCCTCAGCCTCCCAGAGTGCTGGGATGACAGGCCTGTGTCACTACCCTAGGCCTTATGTCTTTCATTATTGAGGAGATGTTCAATAATACTTGTCAAACAGATGGGGACAATAGCATAAAAATGCAACGAGAAGAATGGTGTGGTGTGGCATACCCCTGCAATCCCAGCACTCGGGAGGCCGAGGCAGGAGGATTGCCCATGAAGTCGAGACCAGCCTGGACTACACAGTGTGTTCAGGACTAGCCTGAACTACAGAGCAAGACCTTGTCTCAAAATTAAAAAAAAAAAATTGTGCGTGACTAAGTCAGAGCGGTTAATGGTGACCACCTGTTACCTGACATGAAGGCCGGGGGACCTTGCTTGCTTGAATCACTGCGCCTGGCGGGGCTGCCAGCCTGGCACCTGCACCGGGGGTCTGTGCCTTACTCCTGCAGAGAGCTGCAGCGGGTACACACGGGGTACGGTGTAGGGAAGGGCTTGGCAGCCGGGGAGGGGGTTGGGAACTCACATCGGTTGTTGAATACGAATCTGTTTTTGCTCTCACCTCATTTCCCCTGTGAATAAGTGCTGGTCACGTGGCCGAGGCGGCCCGGTCTACTGGCTTTCACAGGAAAGCAAATCCTGTTATTTGCTATTTAAGAGCCACATGGCTTTTCCAACTCGAGAGAGAATAAATTCAGTGCTGCCGACTTGATGAGTGACAGAGAAGCGTGACAAACAAGGGTGGCAACCGAGGAGAGGGGGAGCGAGGAAAGGGGGAGCGAGACAGCGCGCCGGCTGTTCGGCTGTTCCCCCTACAGACTGATGCCCGAAGGCAGAAAAGACATCTGAATGTTAGCAGCTCCTCCGAGCACCTTAGCGTTAACGGAAAAGCAGCAGTGTCGCGTGTCCCCCCTGAAGGCCCGACCAAGGCGTCATGACCACCTCCTCTCCGTCCGTAACCAGACATGAGATCGCCCCCAAGGAGCCTGGGTACCGGCGCGGGGCAAGAGCCCGTCTCCAGGGCGCGGGGGCAGAGATAGGGCACGTGGGAGCTGCCTGCGGAGTCTTTCCTCCAAAGATTACGTCACCTGCTGTCTTGGTTTATTAAAATGTCCTTGCTCTTATGAAACGTCAGTAGTTTTGAGGTTGAATTCTAGATCTACTTAAGCAGCTTGAAGCAAACTCTCAGCTCAGGCCTTGATTTCCGGATGTGCAGAGATAAGGATTAGTGATATATATGCAATTGTATTTGCAGAGTCTGTTTCACATTCTGCTGCGCAGTAGGCGGTTAGTACTCAGCGGAGGTTCCATGATAAGGACGACATGGAAGTGTTGCTGTTTAGGTAAATAAGTAGAATGTTTTGATGGTGTAAAATGACTGTGTATTTACTAGTGTGTTAGATATATTTTTTTCCTGATAACCCCTGGGGACCCATCCATGCCTTTGCCCTGAGAGTAAATCTCAGAGCAGCAGTCACCAAGGGAGCTTCCCGTGTGCAGCCAGGCCTGCAGATCTGTGTGGGTGGTGAGCATCCAGAGCCAGGGCAGAACAAGGTTGTGCCTACTGGCTCAAGTTTTTGTTGGATCTAGAATTTAAACTCACACCTTTGATCCTAGAACTAGTACTTACCACTTTATATCACATAATATATACTTTTTCTGTTCTTATTTCTTAATCATAGTTCTCCAATTAGTGTATGTCAACAATTTGAATAAATTCTTGTGCAGTAGTTCCATAAACTGTTGTTCTTTCATGGTTAAGAAAGTGTATTATACAATGGAATACTACTCAGCCATAAAGAAGGACAAATGGAGTCATTTGTAGGAAAATGGATGTACCTCAGGACCATAATGCTCAGTGAAATAAATCAGACACCAAAGTTTGAATATCACATAGGTTTTTTAAATATAAAAAAATAATTTAAAGAGCAAAGTAATAGATAGATGAAAATGAGGAAGGTAGACTTTGTAGAAATAGGAAGGAGACCTAGGTGTGGGGGAGATGTGAGAGCAGGAACGGGAAGGGGAAGGTGGGATATGTGCACGTATCAGTCAGTTCCCCCAGATGAATACAATTATTATGGGCCAGAGTGCAGCTCAGCAGTGAGTGCGTGCCTAGGAAGTGCAAGGCCCTAGCTTTGATTTGAGGCTAGCCTGGACTGGGTAGTGAGCCCAGGACCAGCCTGGAGTACAGAGGGAAACCCTGACTCAACAACAACATAAAAATATAATTACTATGCATCACAATCACAAATGAATAAAAATACTCTTAAAGGGAAAAAACATTGGTCTGATTATCTGGCGTTTGGCTCAGTGAATTTTCTGAAATAGTATTTTTTGCATGATCTTTAATTTACTGGAAAAGTGTGGGTGGGAGTCCCTCACATCTGAAGTATATTTATTTTAAGCCCAGGATGGATTCTCCAGGTGTTCTGGCAGCCATGTTCCTGTCTAAATTCTAAGCTAAATTTGAGCTCAGTGTCTAATACCATCCAGACTAACTTCTCAGGCATCTAAGGTTAAGCATGTTTTCCTAGATGGGTCACATTTGATCCTACTGAAATGTGGGCAGCTCAGTTGTTTTAGAATATTTACAGGCCACTGCAGGAGTACAAAGGGCAAACTCTTCTGCCATCTCTTAACATCTGGGTCTTGATGTCACTCTGGTGACTTAAGGAAGTTTTCAAGACATTCACATTAGTTGTGTTCTGTGTCTGAAGCTAAGCAGGGAGATAATGTAAGAAAAGAATCAGGTTTTGTGAGGCCCAAAGCTATAGTCAATTTACGATGCTCTATTTGAGAAAAATAATACAGTACCACATAAATTAGATATAAAAGTCTTTAATCAGACTTTCCTTGAAGGCGAGGTTCCTAAAGCTTGAGCTCTTAGCTTGAAAATGCACCTCTGTAACAATGGAAGCAACATCTTAAGGCATAGGACTTAGTGCTGGGATATTTCTAAGCACTTCTAGTGAGAAACATGTATATGCTAACTGTAGGTACAAAGATAGGCACTAAAAGCCATGTGTTCAGAGTAGAGGGAAGTGAGGTGGTAGGGATGTTCGGGGAGAAGGAGCCACTCCAGACTGGTGACAATTATGTGTCCAGTAAATTTTCAGTTAACTGGAATACTTAAGGAACTGGGAATTTCTCTTGAATTTGCTTTTTGAATTATAATCTCAACTTATGAGTAAATCTATTAGGAGACATAGGGCAGTTCTGTTACTCCATGGCCATTTTGCCCAGAAGTCCTTAGTTTTTGAATTAATTGAGGTAAAAAGACACCTATTGGTGGTTAAAAAATTTTTTTTACATAGTGTACCCTCCACATTTCCTATAGGTTAAAACTTTTTTTTTAAAAAAAATGTGACTGACCCACTCATTGAGATGACAGGAAAAAGGAAATCAAATAATTAGACTGAATGTGGGGTAGGGATGGAGGGGACTATACGCTGTTCAGTGTCCCTCCTCTGTAGAAGCTCTCTCTGGTGGAGTAGGTGGAGTTGCACCCCCACACAGTGGGCCAGGTTGCTGGCCTCCTCACTGCCCCCCCAGAGCTCACCCAACCCGACCAGACACGGCGAGGAAGCCCACACACCACAAGCTCACTGAAAACACAACTGGATGACTGAACCAAAATAGTGGTGCCTGTTTGGACAAATGAGGCCAATTGTGAAAATATTTTTTTACTTATAAAGATTCTGTGATTAAACTTTGTCAGATATCTTTGCACTGAGAATTCCTCCCTGAATATGGTCAAGATTTGATGTCAGAAGAATTAGCAAATGAAATATAATTCAACTTTTTTTGAGTGCGAGACATATGCTGGATATTGTCCTTGGTGTTTGTAAATTTATTTCAGCTTTGTAACCACTTTTCTAGGGAAGAAATGATCTGAGAGAGCTTGAATAACTTGTCTGCGGACAGCCAGGGAGTGAGTGGCAGAGCCACGATTCCAGCCCAGGTCTCTGTGTTGGGCTCATTCTTGACTCTGCAGCTTCTCTGTTGTCCTTTTCCAGGAAATATGAAAGACACATACAGTGGTAGCATGCAGAGGCAGGGCAGGTGTAAAGACGGGAATGTGGGGTAGTGAAAAGGCAAACTGTGTGCCTGTCAGTACGACATCATCTGGAGCAGTAAGGCTAAAGGAATAGCACAGTGGTTAGAGTGCTTGCCGAGAAAGCACAAGGTCCTGAGTTTGATTTCTCAGCACCACATAAGGCAGGCATGGTGGTGCACACCTGTAATCTCAGCACTTAGGTGGCTGAGGTAGGACTCCTGTGAGTTTGAGGCCAGCCTGGGCTACACAGCAAATTTGGGACTAGCCCGGACCACAGAGTGAAATCCTGTATCAAAAACAAACAAACCCAAACAAACCTCACTAGTAAGTCCCCTTCTGATTGATATGTTTCCAGTTAATCTGAGAATATTATATACATGTTTGTTCCCTGCTACATACTGATGGTGGCCACCACTTACTGAGTGCTTACAGGAAGTCAGCGCTTAGTGTATCATCTTGCTTATGCTACTAGACAGTTCCACACTTTTTATTCTTATTATTTGGTATTGGACACTGACCCCAGGGCCTTCACAGGGAATTACATGCCCAGCCCATTTTTTTAGTTCTGATTTTCAGGTAGGGTCTCATTGAGTCACTGAGTTGCCCAGGCAAGGTTCAAACTCGCTATCCTCCTGTTCATCCTTCCAGAGTGCTGAGATTTCAGGTCTGCACTGCCAGGCCCGGCTAACGCCTCACTGTGTATATACACAGAAACAGGTGGGAGAAGTAACTTCCAAAAATGAAATGGAGCCTGGCTTCCTAAGCTCCAAACTACTGTGCCGTAAGGAGATGACGTGTACACAGGACATACACGCACAGCAGATAATCTGAAAATTTAATTAGCGGGCTTCCTCAGTCCCATGGCTTTCCCAAGACTTACCAGTGGCCATGGTAGTTTCTGTAATTCCATTCTGCCTTGCTCCCATTATCCATTTTACGATGCAGGTGCTCAGGAAGCACGAGAAGAGACTAGGTGAGTGGACCAAACGTTCACTCGTGCGTGGACCTTTGGCCTCTTTCTGCCTCTTCTAATTTGTGGTATTGGTATCAGGAATTGAACAACCCAGGCCCTTCATTCTGAGCTACGTTCTCAGCCCACTTTTTTATTTTTATAGTCTCACTAAACTACCACGATGCCCAGGCTGGGTTCAGACTTACTATCCTTCTGCCTCAGCTTGTCAAAAGTCCTGAGATTACAGACCTGCATTACCCGGCCTGGCTTCAACCACAGTTAGACCCAAAAGCAGGCACTTGCTTTTTTGTTTTTGTGTACACAGACAATACTGAAGAAAACACACCACTTGACACTGTATCATTCTTTTATTTATTGTCTTGCTAACTTACAAAGACGGAGACGTCTAGGGTAGATTCTACCCTATCATTGAAACTGGCCTGATGACACAGACACCGAAATGTGTGGTGTTTACATAGTACAATGGTATGAAAAAAATATTTTTCTTCCTCTACAGCCCTTGACTTAAACAGGGAAAAATTAATTTCATACCAAAAAATGTCGGGGCACTTTTAACAACCATTCTATTTCTGCTACTAAAATAATAAAATTGGTATTACAAGTTAAAATATAAAAGCCTAACAGTTTTTACAAATAGGCAAATAACCTGCTACTTAGACATAAAAAAGTTGACTTTTTTTTCAAATCACAAAGTAAGGCACCATTGGATTAAACATTTTCTTAGCTTTTGCTAAATAAAATGCATAGTGGAATAAATACTGAACACTGAACTTTAATACTGTAACACATTTCAATATAAAATGATGTGACTGTTAAAATACTGTATTGTAACTTGAATACATTTATTTTGAAATCTTGTGGGAAAAAAACACACATATAAACTTCTATTTCAGGGTAAGAAAATACTCATTTTTGTGATATGCCATGACTGAAGATTTTAGCATAGAACGTATTTAAAGTTGCAGATGCAGTTAGATTGCTAACTTTCAAAGGAAGGATGTAAAGTATATTCATGAGGCATTCCCTTAAAAACGCATTCTGAAACATCTCTATTCTGGATGAATTGCAACTTTGAGCTGTTACTCTGTTTCAAACCTGAAAATGTATCTGCAAAGCTGAGATAAATAAAGATTTGTCCATTTCTCTCTACCCTTCATAAAATCCAGGCCCACTTTCTTTTGGTCAGACTTTTGCAAAGAAGGCCAAATTTCCCCTTCTGTGACGTGAGTCATTAGGCTCCATCCCAGGGGGCTAATGTCTGAAAACATTAGGCCAAAGATTCAAAATAAAACGCTGCTTGACATTTATCAAATATTAGAAATTAAAAAGGATAATTTTTTTTTTTTGCCAAGCTTGTTACACCTTTATTTTTGATTCTTTTTTGAGTAAGAGCCCCAGGTGACTACAGCCCCAAGATAGGTAAGTGGCAGACGAGAGGGAAGAAAACAAGTTCTCTAACGTACTAAGCCCAGGACTTTGGCAAAGAAAGTTATAAAAATACAGTATATTCAAAACAATAACTTCATAATTTATTAGATATTCCATTCATTAGAACTCTAAAGTTCTACTTTTATATAAATGAAACAGTTATTTATTCTATAAATAGGAATGTGTCCTTCAAAAACTTTCTTTGGATTGATTTTTTGCTAGCATCTCCCAGTAATACATGAATAATGCACTTAAATCATGATACAAAGTTTAGGCAGGTATACATATGTGGTCATGTGCTTTTAAGAAATAAGTAATGGTAATTTTAAACATACTCATAAAAGCATCTAAGTGGAAATGTTTTTTTCCAACTCTATACCTAGATTTAAAAGTCCTAGTAAAATCTTGTAAACAAATCATATTTTTTTTAAAAGGCAAGGCTGGCTCTTCCTTATGGTCCTTCAGTGGAGCTTTATTTGCATACTTCAATGAATGGTAAATGATTCTGCTGGATAAAGACAAAGCAGATGTCCCCAGTTTCTACTAGCACGCTCCCCATTTCACTCAAATTCATTAGCATCAGAGTGAACTATTTATAGAGTTTTGCCAACTCAGATCTGTCACACTGTCCTGCAAGTCTCATGTGCCACCTTCCTCTCTTCCTCTCCTCAGCCTTCCTAGCCTCTCGGGGGCCTGAGGAGCTTGCTTGGTGCGAGAGGAACCGAGTCCACAGGCAGGCTTCCGACTGACAAGTGAGCACACAGGCCAGCTGCTTCACAGCCTGCAAGCCCCAATGGGCTTTCAGTTTCTTTCCAATGGCTTTATTCCACGTAACTGTAAACTGTATTAGATCAATTTTTGACGTCGGTACTGTGAGGCAACACTGTGCCCAGTTACTAAGGGAAGAGGAAAAGGAAGGGACCAAGATCTAAGGTCGAGCTGCCTGCCAAGGAAGGCGTTAGGTGCTAACTTCATTCTTAGGTGCTTCTTGCACCGCTATGGCTCATTTTTGCCTTTTTATTTTTTAAACAGGAGTTTTTTTTTTTTTTTTTAAATACCAGCTTCCATCTTTCTGACCTGGGCTGCCCACCAGGGAGCAGCCAGGCACGTGTAGCTGCTGAGCACTTGAAATGAAACGTGTCTGAAGGGAGGCGGCGCTCAGTAATGGGTGCACACCAGAGTCAGTACCAAAACAGAATGTAAGTTATCACCTCAATAATTCCCATGTAGGTTACAGGTGGAAATGATATTCTGGATGTAATTAGGGTTAATGAAATATATTAAAATTAAGTTCTCCTGTCTCTTTTTGCTTAAAAACAAAAACATAGCTTCCAGCTCTGTCCTAGAACCTACCTCAGATGTAAAGGCTGGGCATCCCGTGACTGCCCAAGTTTCACGTGAGCCCTTGCTCAGCAACCTGCTTAGGAGGTCTGCGGTTCACGGACACAGACGGGAAGCGGCGTGGCTGAAAGCAGCTCTCAGAAACTTCACTAATTAGTGCCTGTGGCAAATGCAGTGAATGCTCTAGTTTGGTTGAAAGCTGGGATACAGTGCATCTCTGCCTAGTTGTTCAAAAGCCGAACAATCCCAGCAGCCAGCACTGGCAGGCTGCCGCTGAAGCAAGCAATAGCTTTGAAAGTATACTAAACATAAAAAAGCTAGGTATATTTCTGTACTGGACCCCCCATGCCCACCTCACCCCCGCTTGCTCCTTCTGCCGTAAGTGAAGGAGACAAGGGAAGGGAGCTGAGTGTAATTCTAGGATAGCAACAACAGAAGCAGCTCTGGAGCCTGGCAGGGAAGAGCCGGCGAGGATCACCTCGGGATGGGAGGGAGGGGCGGGGCACCTCTTTCCCTTCGGCTGGATCCACCTTGAGGAGAAAAACAGACAGAATATAATTTTGGTTAGGGAGGTTATATTCTTACTGTGGAGACTTGGGATGGCTTCAAGGGTACCCTCTACCTCACCCCCATGACCAAGGCTGTAAGTTAATTGGCATACAAAGGCGAGAACATGACATGAACAGATGTACTAGATGGTGACCACCACTGGCCACTGGCTGTTGACTCCTTGCAAGGAGATCAGGAAAAACAAGTCTTATTTTTCCTCTTACCACATAGTATGTGTCGATTATAGATTCAGAAAACATGAGCAAAAACAACAAAAAACTCTTGCTTGCACCACCCAGACATAACTTACTAATTATATGTGTATTTTCCATGCAGAAACAGTTCTTTTAAGTTAAACATTTCCAAAGTCAGTAATCTTTGCAGGTATAGTTACTATACAACTATTAATGAAGCACTGCATTCTATTATCTAGAACTCTACTGTAGTGTATTCAATCTTCTTTTAAGATTAATAGATGTGAAATCTTATCTTGCTGTAGTTTTATTTCCCTAATAATTAAACATCATCTCATGTGCTTATTTTATATTCCCCTGTACATTTTCTTTAGAGAAATGTCTACTCAAGGATTTCTTTTTTTGTTGTTGGAATTCGTCATATATTCTCAATCTTAATCCCTTATCAGACATGTCATTTCTAAATATTTCCCCCATTGTGCGGGCTGCTTTTTCAATCCACTGATGTGATCTCTTTACGTACATTTGAGGGCTATGTGTATTTTAAACCAGGTTTAAAACCCATTCGTGTTTTAAGCATTCATTTGTCCCACATGTTTCTGAAGCACCTGTCAGTCGAGCAGGTCTGCCTGACCACTGCCCTGAGGCTTATGTGGTTGGCACTGGCAGGTTTCTCAACAGCCATCTTGACAGTGACCCAGGGACATAGGGATTTCTGAGAAATCTCTAAGCAAGGAGAGGCGTTACCTCCTCAGAACACTGCCATCCACTTCTTTGTCTGTCCCTTTTGACACCCCAACTAAATCCTTTCTTAAGCAGGTGTTAGAGCAAAGACTTATCTGGATATAAACCAGCCTTCTGTCATGAAGACTTGAGTGTCAGCTGACACACACAACTGCCTAGCAAAATAAGGGCCACTCTTGTCCCCTGCTGCAATAAAGCAGCACTCAAAGTGTACTCCACGCTGCTCGGGGATGTGCGCAAGCCCCACCAAGCTGTGGATTTGGAGGCTGAGGCAGCTGCAGGAGCAGAATAAAACCTGATACTTGATAATTCTTACTTATTTTTGTTAAATGATTGGTTATCATTCTAAAATAGTAAACATGACTAATGCTAGAAATATTTAAGGCAAGTCTGCAAAGAAATGGGGGCAGTGGAAATTTACCGGTTTAAAAATACTTTTAAATGTCTATTATATTTAAGGCCATGTACCACAACGGAGATGAACTAGTGAGCAGGACACTGAGCTAGCCCTCAAGCTGTTTCCTGAGTCTTAAAGAAAGGAGAATGGGGAGGAATAGGATTTAGCTTAAAAAAAATAGTAACAGAGGTACTTAAAATACAAACAATATCTAAATTAGATTAGGATGCTAAGATGCTTATAGTAAGTCATAGAAAATATTTAGAGTGCATATTAACAACTCCTTAAAGTGAAGTCAGGTATCAGTGCCCAAGAGGGAAAGAAACCAGACTGTATTCTTATCAGGCAAAAGCTACTTTCTGATCAGGATAAACACATACAAAACACTCGAAGATTATCCGTTTCCCATGAGGACTTAATTTTCCCTCAGAACTTTCAACCAACAACTCTGGTCCGTCTTCCCTTCCTCCCTCCCTCCCGCCCTCCCTCCTTCTTTCCTTCTAAGGCTTGCTCTTCTTAAACTCACTATGTAGCCCAGGCTGGCACTGAACTCAAGGCAGTCCTCCTGCCCCAACCATCAAAGTGCTGAGATTACAGGCAGTTGCCACCATTCCTGGCTTATGTGGTACTGGGGTATTTTTCTTCTTTTTTTTTTTCTTCTTGAGATGCGGTCTCAAGAACTTGGAATCCTTCTGGCTCAGTCACTGGGACTACAGGCATGTACCACTATACCTGGCCCTTCCACTCCTGACTCACATGATAATTTTATTATCGTTATTCCCTTTTATGAAGCATTGTCTAAGAATGCAATATTTCACCTAAATAAATATTTCTAGGAATTTTCTTTTGAGCAGCAAAGTTCTGTTTACTTCTGGAATGAGTTCATGGAAAATGTCTTAAAATATTTTCTAACTCTTTTGAATTTTTCAACAGTCACGAAGCTCAATTTGAATTACTTAACTCAATAGAGATGTTCCTGGTAGAAACTGCTAGGGTTGCCCTGTGCTGTAACATGTGGCATGATTCTCTAGCCTTAGCTTTTCCTTTGGCCTGAGACCACCATCTCATCAGTCAGTTCTCTCTAGCGTCAGTGATTTTGCTTCCAACATCCTTTACTTCAGCTGATACTAATATCCTCTAAAACTGGAAACTAACCAACCAAAATGTATTTAAGAACTCTGTTAATAATCAGTAGGCTCTGAGTATGTACGTAAAGGTACTCTGCTACTGTGTGAGGACATGGGGCTAGGAGTATAGCTCAGAGGTTAGAGCACCTGCCTGGCATGTGCAAGGCCCTGGGTTTGATTCCCCACAACCATGTTAGATTAGATTGGACAGGTATGGAGGTGCATGCATGTAATCCCTAGCACCAGGGAAGCTGAGGCAGGAGAATTCCCATAGGTTTGAGGATAGCATGGGCTATGTAGCTGAGTTCAAGATAAGCCTGGGATGTAGCGTGAGACCCTATCTCAAAGAAAAAGAGAGAGTAACAGTAAGGACAGGACCTAGGGACGCTGTGAAAGGTGATGTGTTCAGTGTGGGTCTGGCTGAGGATGCTGTAACGGAGCCTCACCAATAATATCTGTATATTTCATGCTGATTTTTCCTTAGTCCTATAGATTTATGGTGAAATTGCAGTGTATGTACTTTTATTTTCCTTTCTTTTATTTCTTTTTTAACAGGGGAAAAGTGATTTATTTCTTTATGGTA
Organism: Ctenodactylus gundi; assembly: GCA_004027205.1. NCBI lineage: Eukaryota > Metazoa > Chordata > Mammalia > Rodentia > Ctenodactylidae > Ctenodactylus > Ctenodactylus gundi. Next base: position 754,744 of record PVKB01000127.1, read on the forward strand.
GCATTACACAGATTAGCAAACAACCAGAAGTATTTTAAATGTCTAGGCATGGTAAATTACTGTACGCTGACTTAATAGATGCCTGTGGAATGTAAGCCACGTAATAAAATGGGAAGTGTGGGGCAGGAGGTGTGGCTCAGCTTTAAGGTAAAGTGCTCGCCTTCAAGTGCAAGATGGGTTTGAGTGCCCAGCACCACGTAAGCCAGACATGGTGGCACATACCTGTAACCCCAGTACCGCGAGGCTGAAGAAGGAGGATAAGACCAAACTGGGCTACATAGTGAGTTTAGGACCAGCCTAGACTACAGAGGCCCGGTCTCAAAAACAAAACAAAACAATACAGAAGCAAAGACAAAACCAATAGAAAGTGTTTACTCAACAATGTGATGCAAATTTTACCACCAGAAAAACTGGACACTGTCCTCGTAACTATATAAAAATAAAATCATGGATAAGAATGCGAAGGTAAACCTGGCAAAATAAAGTATCTGCTCTGTGGAGAGATTATGAATATACTTAACGTATTTCCTGTAATGCTCCATAAAGCTATGGTTATAATACATTTAAAATATCCAGGCAGTTAAATGAGTTTTTGTTATAATTAATGAAACTTTTACCAGTTTCAAAACTGGTAGAAATAAAAGATGACTCTACTTTTGCTGTCTCAAGAAGACCAAATGGGACTGGAGGAATGGTGCAGTGGTCAAAGTACTTGCCTTGTGAGTTCAAGGCCCTGAGTTCGATTCCCCAACACCACATAAAGCTGGGCATGGTGACACATGCCTGCAATTCCAGCACTTGGGAGGCTGAGGCAGGTAGAAGGTTTTGAGTCCAAGGCCAGCCTGGGCTACACCAGTGAGCTCAGGACCAGCCTGGGCTGCAGAGCAAGAAGACCAAAAATGGGAGAAGACTGCCCAAAGAAGCAAAACAACAGAACTTAGTGCTGGCAAACCAAAGGTATTTTGAACATGTAATGATACATTAAAATAATGGTTCCTCATATATGTGCTGGGTATCTCCAATCTCTTCACTGTCAATGGAAGGGAAATTTGCCAAAATTTAGTTAGCTTCCAATGAAGTTTTCTACCTGATTCTGGGCAAGAGGCCTGGATTTCCCAAACAACCTACACATAATCCAAGTTATTCAAGTATGAATCTGCCAAAATCTTTGGCATAAATACTTACTCCGGCTTTCATTTCTTGCCAATTTGCTGGGATAACTCTTGGTTGACGGTACATATGGCTCTGGAGGTGGCAACTCAGAAACTGGATGGAAGTAAAATCTGCTTTCCCACTCATCTGGGGGAGAAACAGTACTTTCAGCAACAGGCAATCTGCTATGAAGACTTATGTAATGAAAGGCAAAGAATGAAATTGAGAACTGCAGAAAGCAGTTCTTGTTTTATGCCTAGAAGTTTCCAAAGAAGCTGGAAGGGCTACAAACGTTACTTCTTGGCACACTGATAAAATGTACTGGCCTGCTTATGAAGGCAAAGTAGTTTTGTTTTCAGTGCTAGGAGTCAAACACAAAATGGTTTTAACTAGAGTGATTATGCCCCAGCTAGTCACTCTCAGAAGCCGGCGGCTCAGGTATAGGGTACTTCCTTCCCACCAGTGGGACAGGAATAATGGACCACTCTGCTAATGTGGCAGAGGGAAGCAGCTTGCTGTGTGCAGGCCGCTGAGCTTCTTACCTACAGCCAACTATGTTATGTACATAATAAGAAGTTAAGCTACAAAAATGGTTCTAGAACCCTGGAATCTCTGCAAAGATAACTAAAATGAGATTCCAGGAAAAAGTCAGGGAAAAATAATCTGCCTTTCTGGAAAGCAGGATGGGAGTTTACTTTTTTAAATTTTAATTCATAGAGGATCCTCAAATGACAAGTTAGATCAGTGCAGTGTAGTGTGATAACAATGGGGGAACAAGAAATGTTAACTTCAACAAGCAGATACCACACACCTTCACCTGAGGAGTCCTGGAAGCCATTTCTAATCGATGTCGATGGTGGAGGTGGGGGAGGTGCTCCAGTGCCAGGCCTGTCTGGAGGAAGAGGCGGCCTGGACCCACTCCTGGGACTATCAATGCCACTCCTAGACGGCAACTGAGGGGTGGCAGGCAGGGCTCGCGACGTGCTTCCATTTCTGTTTACTGGAGGTGGTGGTGGGAGGGGGCCTGCGATGAAAGAGAAGAAGTCATTTGGTGCAATATGACCCCAAACATATTTGGTTATTGTGATCATCATCAGTGTACAACTAGTGAGTGCCTGCTGGATATAGGCCCTTCACTTAAGAAACATGTAAAAGCAGTGGAGACTTTGCAGAACACGAGAAAGGACTGGCAGAGTTAAGCAGGAAAATGCACACATGCACACATGCATGCAAAGTGAGCACTGAGAGTTAGTGGCTGTGGCTTTGAGTCAGCCCTCAGGCTGGAGGTGACACAGTACAAGTGAAAACAGGTGATAAGCTGCTTATACTAACAACCGTATAATCTCAAAAACATTCTGTAATCATTGGAAAGAGCTATTGAGCTAATTACTGTGACATCATGAAAGAATTAAAAAAGAGAGTAAGATCATTATGAGGTTATTTTAAGTCTTAGAAGAACTAAGTTCTTTGATGACACAGTTCAGTGCTAATTATATAAGCTGTTTCTGGGAGGTAAATGTCTGCTTGCAGACAGAAGTAGCACCAGGAAACTAGACATTGGTCATGCTACGAATCGTAGGGGCTCCTTCTTGGTTCTTCCTCTTCAGGGCTTGACAAGCTGCCAATCAGTACTCCTGGCTGTAGGTGCCAGTGTGGCCCTGCCCCTAAGCAAGTGATGTCCTATGGAACTTAACAAAAGGCACCAGGCAGTCATCTTTCTCACAGCACAGCTGATTAGCCAAAATACAAAAGTACCATGCAAGTATTGGAAACCACTAATATATATATATATATATATATATATATATATATATATATATATATAATTAAATACAAATACAAATTAAATCCATCTTGTTTTCCCCTTCCTCCAAATGCAGGGGCTATGTGGGTAAGTAAGAAAAACAAAAAACTTGAGCATTTCTTCATTTAAAGCCAAGTGACCTTAGTAATAATCCCTGACCTTCTGCAGTATATGCCACTTGTAATATGTTGACATCTTATGTAAATATAATGTCTTATGGCATCATAAATACAAACATTTCATTACCTATATATCCAGAATCTGAACAAGGACTTACGGGGAACGACCTGTCATTGCAGATATGCCTGACAAAGCCCTTGACAGGGCCGAGAGGCACTGCCTGGGGCTGGCTGGACTTTCAAGGAGACTTTGGCATCCTCCTTGTACTAACAGCATTTTCTGCCTCACCTGCTTGTCATTGCAGGAGTCCCTAGAAGCCAGAGTTGACTTTCTGGTGGAAAAGTATCTCATGTACTGTCAGCTTGATTCACTGGTAATGCCACCACCTAACTGTCACTAAGTGCAAACTTGACTTGCCATATTATGGGGTCTGGTATTATGTAACTTGATCAACTTCACCTCATTTTTGCTTTTTAAGGAAGCACTCATACTTCTTCCTCTCTAACCTCACAGGCCCTGCTCCACATCTTGGCTGTCACAATACAAAACAGATTTCTAGGTCTCACGGTAGGATAACAAAAAAATCATTTACTGAGTAATATAACTATATGCTAGAAAATAAGGTAACCACTATACAGGCTTGTCTCATTTAGTTCAATAATCCTGAGAGGAACGGGGTAAGCAGGTAAGGCCACACAGGTTTTAGAAGCTTAAAAATACCCAAGTCAGGAAGAATCAGGATCCAACTTTAAATCTGTCAAATTCCAAAGCCTACCTCCCTAACAGTGAAGCCAAACCACATTTCAAAATATAAGTGGCCTTTGATGACTTCTCTTAAGCTTTTTGAGGTATGTAAATTGGTTGGAATTTTCTGGAAGGCAATTTGGCAGTACCTATGAATACACAGTTTGCTATGCATAATCTCTGACCCAAAATTTCGTCTCTAGGAATTCATCCAAAGGAAATACGCAGAGATATATACAAATATTTGGCTATTAGAATGCACTACACTGCTTTATTTGTAAAAAACTAGAGATGGCCTATGCAGTCAAGGGAGAGGACTACTGAAAAAAGTCAATCTATATATGCAGGATTTAATATTATGCATCCATTAAAAATTAGGTTGGGCCAAGCGTGATGGTGCAGGCCTATAATCCTAGTGCTCTGCGAGGCTGAGGCAGAAGATCCTAAGTTCAAGTCCTACCTGGGCAAGGTCCTATCTCAAAATCAAAAATAAAAAATGGGCTGGAGATGTAGCTTGTGCATGCTTGTAACCCTGCATGCCTTGTAACCCTAGCACTTTGGGAAGCCAAAGAAGGAAGATCACCAAATTGAAGCCCAGCTTGGGCAACTTAGCAGCTTAGACCATGTCTCAGAATCAAAACTAAGACATGGTGGTTATACAGCTCAATAGGAAGTAAGCTCTGGGTTGGACCTTGGGGTAGGGGGAGAAAGAGTGCATGCATGAAGCCGTCTTAGGGCTCAGTTATGCTTCTGGCTGTATTTGCGAGTGGATTACTAGTGACAGAGGGGTGTTGGGCTTTAGGGGTAGGACTTACTGTGTCTTGCCATACCTGATCTGCCTGGTGGGTCCCTTACTGGAGGAGGGGGCCGCTCGTTGGGTGGGGGCGGAAGAGGACCGGAACGCCCAGGTGAAGGTATGGGAGGGGCAGACGAAGTGAGGGACACATTGCGCTGTGGGAGCCTTGGGATTTCATCACTGCTGGTGGTACTTGAGGACAAGGAAAGAGGGCCAGGCCTGCTGGGTGGCGGTGGAGGAGGTGGGGCCTGCAAGGAGGAGGAGGAGGAGGAGGAGGAGGAAGGCCGAGGGGTGGAAGGCACTGGAGGCTTGTTGTTCTGAAGAGGAGGAGTTGGAGCTGCTTCCCTGTGCAGGACTGGCCTGTTGCCCACCGGGGGAGGTGGGGGAGGAGGCTTGTCATCTAAGGCCCTGCTTGGTGTAGGGGGCAGGGGAGGCCTGCTGGAGAAGGCTGGGGAGGTGCCTGAGGGCGACTGGCGCATAGAGGCTCCTCCAAAGGCAGCACCTCGGTTTCCAGAATAAGGGGGAGGAGTAGGCCCTGGGTTGGGTTGCCTGGGGGCTCCTGGCACTGGGGGGGACCCCCGGCTGTGCAGATTTAATTGACCAGGTCTTGGTGTATTTGGTACTGGTGGAGGGAGGACATCTGGCTTGGAGCCCACTTCGGGCCTTGGGGGAGGCATTCGGTTCCTTGGAGGCTCTGGAGGACCACTTCTGGGGCCCGGAGAAGGTACAGGGAACCTCCCTGGGGAACTTGGGGGTGGGAAGGGCTTGGCAGGAGTGGATCTTCCTCCTGGTGGTAACACTGGTGGTCGGCTTCCTCCAGAATCTAAAAAGCAGGAAAACAGACATTCAGTTAGAAAATTAAGAGTTCTAAAGAAATCAGAGAGCTGGGAATATTCCTGGTTACCGGAAGCCCTTTTCCAGAATGCTATAAAATGTAGGTAACTTATTTATATAAATTGAGTTCAGTGTTGTCCTTCTTGGAAACAAGAACAGACCACAACTCTTCTGTTTACCTTCTAATTCCAGATTTTACAACCTATCAGCTTTGAAAAGGATGCTAGAGAGATATTTTAGCATTAAATATGGACAAGAGCCAGGATTAAACTGGTCAGACCTCTGAAGAGGTCCACTGTCACAATGAGCAGATAGGAACAGGAACCAGGCACAGGCAGATGGGAGGCTGCTAATGATTTTCATTTATTCCCACTGCCATCCTTGTTCCCCAGTCCTTGGACTTTCCATGTCTGAAAAACAAGTTCATCATCTTAGGTGGGAAAATGAGTTGCTCCCCTATTGAGCTCTATTGTATGGATTTACCTAGTCTCTTTGGAAAGAGAGTCCCATGATGCTACAAATGGAAAATACATCATGAAACTTATTGCTTCATAAGCAGAATTATTAAAGATACTATATAAAGGGGCTACAGGTATGGCCATTGGCCTAGCCAGCACAAAGCCATGAGTTTGATTCCCCAGCACCACATAAAGCCGGGCATGGTGGTGCATGCCTGTAATTCCAGCACTTGGGAGGCTGAAGCAGGAGGATTGCTGTGAGTCTAAGGCTAGCCTGGGATCCATATCAAGTTCAAGACCATCCTGGGCTACATAATGAGTCCCTGTTTGCTTCTCACAGTGGCTCACCCTACAAAACCCGACAGTTTACCCACAAGGACAATGGATACATATTTCATAGCTCTAAGAGCTGCCTGATCCTGGCTGATAAAGGGGAAAGTAAAGAAATAGAAAAAAGAGAAAAAAATAATTTAAATAAGGTTTCTATAAAAGCATGGTAACATTTAAAAAATGTAAAACTCCCTAAAGTACACGTGGCCTTAGCCGCAATCCTCAGTACCGTTATCTCTGTTGGTAGTGGACCTCAGCTTTGGCATTCCAGCCTGGAACAGTCCTCCTAATCCAGGAGGTCCACCCCCTCCAAAACTTCCTCCGCCAGCACTGCCACCTCCGCCACCAAATCCACCACTTCCACCGAAGCCTCCACCACTTCCACCGAAGCCTCCACCACCACCGCCAGCACCGGCTCCTTTTGGTTCTGCAAAGGGAATAAAATTCATGTATGAAAACTGCATCAGTCCTAGCCCAAGGGACCTATAACGCTTGGAGGAGGGCACTGGCTGAATCTGTGCCTCCAGCGGACAAACTGCGATTTCTTCACTTGGCTGGCTGTAGAGCTTTGCAGGGCTGCCTGTCCCATGGTCAGGACAGAAAGGGTTTCCTTCCACTACAGTTGCCCTGCCCAGGAGAAACAGTAAGAGAAGAGGGCTTGTTCCTACACCCCACTTGATAAGCTGCCCCATGGGTTGGTATCTATTTGTTCCAGATCTTAAGATTTAGCAAATAAAATGGTCCTCAAAAGAAGGGTTGCAAGTCAAAGGGAAGCTGTACATGGTGTTGCACACCTGAAATGCCAGCACTCTGAGAAGCTGAGGCAGGAAGACGGCGTTGGAAGTTCCATCCCAGCCTGGGCAGTTAGTGAGACCCTATCTCAAAAAAAAAAAAAAAAAAAAAAAAAAAAAAAAAAAAAAAAAAAAAAAAAAAAAAAAAAAAAAAAAAAAAAAAAAAAAAAAAAAAAAAGAAAGAAAAAAAGGAAGGAAGGAAGAAAGAAAGAAAGGAAAAAAAATGTCTGGAGATGTGTGAAGGACCTGGGCTCAGCCTTCACTGTAACACCTCCTCTATAACAAAATAAAGGAACAAACAAATGAATTAAGCATTTTTAGCCTTCTTTTTAAAAAAAGATCACTTATCTCTTTATTGTTAGCACTGTATTTCAGAACATTATTATAATTTATTTAAAACTTATCTGATAGTATTTTAGGATGATTTTCTCTCTTTTTAGTCTATGGTCTAATACTCCTCTCCATTTCTGTACATCACGACATCCAGATGTTGCCGCTCAGGATCTCTCTGCAGAGGCTGCAGAGAAGGCAAAGGCCGAGGTTCTCAGCCTGTCTTCGTTACTTTCTCAGCACTCTGGCTCAGTACCTGACATCCACAACTTAAGGAGGAAATATTTATTGTAGCTTATGGTTTCAGAAGATCACAGTCTATTCACAGGTGGGCGGCTGGGAAATGATGGAAGCACATGGCAGGGCTGGAGCGGGGGCAGGACCGGAGCCAGAGCTCCAGCGGGAGAGATCCTCACAGCATGATGGTACAGAGAGAGCATGGGAGGAAGAATGAAGGATGGAACCAGCACTCGCCCCTCCAGGTCAAGCCCAAGCATCCCCACTTCCGGTCAGGCCCCACCTCCTAACCCTACACAGCATCCATAGGAACATGAGGCTTCTGGGGGGCACTCCAGATCCAAACCACCACAGCCCCCTCTTTATGTACTTGTATGTATAAGTGTAATACACATCAGTATTATCAATGCACACATCAACATGTAATGTATATCATGAAGAGAACACACTGATTACAGAAATAAAAAATTTGGCAACATTTCCAAACTTAAATAGTAAAACTAAAAACTACAGAAGGAGCTGCTTACCCTAAATGTATCATGTGTAACAACAATCATATTCAAAAATGTAAATTTGCATCCACTCGCTCTGGTCTTGTCATATCCTATTACAGCCATTTACCATGGCCAAACCCTAAGGCACTGCTGCGAAGAGGGCTGTTTGTTGCTCTTGGGTGTTCTGCAAACAAGCAGCAGAGCCCAGAGCAAAACCCTGTTTGGGAAATCTGATGTTTCAACCCCCAGTGAGAAGAGCTGATTCTTTTGTTCACTGATGTGGGAGGTTTCACCGATTTTAATTTTTTAATATCACAAAGTCTAACAGCAGCCTTTAACAAGATAAAAATTCTTTGCAAACTGAGAGGGCATAAGCTTTCATTTTGCATTTATTTGAAATAAATTGTGAAAGATTTTGAAATGGAAAACAAGCAAATGAAAAAAAGAGGAAAATATTACTGAGAAAGTAGCCTGACTACCTTATGAGTTATTATTATCTTAAGCTTTTTGTATTTTTGAGACAGAGTTTTGCCCCTGAGCTTAGAATCCTCCTGCCTCAGCTTCCCAAGTACTGTAATTGCAGGTATGCACCTCCATGGTCATCTAAGCTATTTTAAAACTTTGTAAACTGTGGAAAACTTCTAAAAAAGCAAACTATATTTGTCTAAGAATATGCAAATTAATCGTGTTCAGTTGAAAGGAACTTATTATTGGTCTGTTTTCACCTAATTATAAATTCATTTCAGCACTTACATGCTTATATATGTATGGTATTTGTATTTTTCTTTGAAAAAATAACATATTAGTTCCTTCATTAATTAATGGGTTAAATAAAATGCTGACATGTTCATTTCATATTTTTGTGAGATAATATATTACACCCACTTTTAAAATTAATCTCTTCATAATTTATATATGCTTATATTTATGAAGTCAAAATTTATTTGAAGTCTTAAAGACCATATTGAGTTTTTGATACTATAAACTCATCTGGGAGAATTCTAACTTTTGTGATATTTACACTTCACATTTGGAAATATGAAATATTTTCATATTTGCTGATATTTTCTGGATTTTTTTGGAGAAGAGTATTAGTTATTTTTATTTTAGATACATTGCTGTTTCTTAAAATTATGAAAGGGACACTTTTTCTGCTATATTTTGTAAGTGGTCATTACTGGCACGAAGAAATTTCATTTGGTACCTAATAAAGCACCCTGCTATATAGTCTTAAGTTAAAATTTACAAAAAAATTATGATCTCACATTTTCTGGTGGACATATAGCCTGAAAATAATAAAACTTTTGCTTTTCCTTTTCTAAAAGGTATATTTTTAAATATTTTTCCCACTATTTTTATTAATATACAAATGTAACACATATTATTTACAATGAATTTGGGTATTTCGTACATCTATGTATCACATTGACTTCACAATCCCTTCCCATCTTATACCCTCCCACCCCCTCCCTGTCCCTTCCCCTGGCTCCGGCTATCACTTCATATGGTTCCAAACAATGTCTGTGTTCTGGGTTTTCCAAGTCCAAGAAACCATACAGTGTTTAACATATTAATCTTCCGCGCCTAAGTCATTTCACTCAAGCCACCACTCTACCCCAGCTTCCTATTCCTCTAATGGGTTCGCAGTAGTCAAATCTTGATATCTCCTCTCTGAATCCAACCAATCCCTTCGTTGGGATATTCACCAAAAGTTTATTTTTTTCCCATATTTTCCTACATTTTTGTTGTTACTGTTAAACCTGGCCTTACCCACCAGTTCACACTAGAAAATAATTATAAGCATGTAGTTCAAAAGACTAGTTAATTTGGGAAAGAAGAGAAAAATAAATAAATAAATAAAATTCAATTGCCTTAGTTGAACACTGGAAGGTGCATATTTGTACATTCACAAGGTTATCTTTACATCAATCAATTTCCTTAGGATAAACTTTCATTAGTGACCTAATAAGTGAATTGCTACAACAAAACAAAGTTAAAACTGTATCACATTGCTACATTTGATGAACTTAAATCTATACCATATAAATATACTTAAAGCAACAGACATGAAGGCGAATCTAGTTATTTCAGAATTTCCTAACTTTCATATCTTATTTACTCATATTTCACTGATTACTAACCTACTTTTTTCTCAGCTCATTCTCCTCTAGCTGTTGTCACTTTTTCTCTGGAGTCACTGGTGTCGCTCGTCTCCCTTTCACTGTCCAAGTTTCCCTTAAGTATTTTCTGCAATACTGGCTCAGCGGCTGCAAATTCCTTTAAGCTGTCTCTGTCATGGAAAGTTTTAAGTTCTCCCTTTAAATTAAAAGATAATTTTGCTGGAGATAGCAGTCTTGGTTGGCATTTATATGTTTTTAGTGCTTGGATGATATTACTCCATGATTTCCTTGCTTTTAGAGTTTGGATTGAAAAAATCTGCTGTTATCCTGATGGGTTTATCTTTGTAGGTCACTTTCTGTTTTTCTTACCACTTTTAGTATTTTCTCTTTGTGCTGGGTTTCTAGAATTTTAATTATGATGTGTCGTGATGAGGATCTCTTCTGATCAAAGCTGTTTGGTGTTCTGTATGCCTGTAGTAGTTCCATGTTCATTTCTTTTCTTAGATTTGGTAAATTTTCTTCCATTATTTCATTAAACATGTCCTTTAAGTCTTTTGTTTTGTCCTCAGTCTTCTCCTTGATTCCCATAATTCTGAGGTTATTTCTCCTTGAATCATCTATCAGCTGTTGTAATGATTCGCTTTCTTTATTTACTTTGTATTCTTCATGGCCTGTATGTTGCAGCTTAGTCACTTTATTTTCTAGGTCTGACATACTATTCTGAAGTTGTTTAAAGTGGTTGCTTATTATTACCTGCGTGTTTTTCATTTCCTGAATATTTGCATTCAATTTTTCTATATCTCTGTTATGTACTTCCTCTAATTTCTTCTTTTGTCTTCATTATCTTCTGGTATATTTCTTCTCTGGTCTACTCTAGTTGCTTTTCAAGGCTTATTTTTTCCTTATCTATGTATTGGGGTAGCTCTTCTGCTGTGTGTTTTATTTCCTGCTTTAATTCACTGAATTTCTGGGCCCAGAAGTTGCCATCATTTTTGCCATATTCCTCTTTATTTACCCTGACTTCATCTCCTGGGGTTTCAGGTCTTTTTGTAGATTTGTAACTGCGCTTCCCCATTTCTTCTTTGGTCTCCTCTAATTTCTTTTCAAGGCTTGCTTTTTGCTTAGTTAATTGTTCTTGTAGCTCTTGCGCTGTCTGTTTTATTTCCTGCTTTGCTTCCTGGTTTAATTCCTGCTTTAATTTTTGCTTTAATTCACTATCTGGACCCATAAGTCACCATCCTTCTTGCCCGTCTCTTCCTTGGGTTCTTTGGGTTCTACAATTTCAGCACCCCTTGCACCCTCCCCTGGGGAGTCGTATCTTTTTGTATAAGATTTGTTACCACGTTTCCCCATGGTTCTGTACCTCTGACGGTCTCTGGTGCACAGGAAAGAGAATGGCTCCTGCTGACATCACTGCCTGCGATGGCTGTTGAGTCCTGTTTCTGATCTGGGATCCTGGGGCCTTTTCTAGGAGGGGGAGTGCACGCTGCGTTTGTAGTATACACCCCCATGGGTTGGTGCTTCTGAGGCTGGGGCCACCCGCTGCCAATGATTCCCACTTGTCTGGACCCGCACTTACCTCAGGCTGAGGTTCTGGCCTCTGGACCTTGTTTGTGATCTGTGGGTGCCGGCAGCTCAGGGCCGCACCAAGTCGGCTGCTTCTTTCCTCTTCCAGTGTGACTTCAGGATTTCTGACCCACCCATAGCCTGCTCTCCTGTTGTTGTGTGCTCCGACCTCTCCCAGCTCCATTCTGTCAGATATTCAGGTCCCCGCGAGCTTTCCTCCAGGAGCCATTTGCAGCCAGCTGCGGTGGCTTTCTGGACCACGGGGATTTTTTTTTCCCCCTCTGGTTTCGATGATCCTTCAGAGTTTCTGGCCGCCCGCTGGTCACCTTTCAGTTTTGGGGGATGCTCCTCTCTTTTCTAGCTACACCAAGCATGCTTTTTCTAACTATCTTCTTGACTTTTTAAGTGAATTGATGAGGAGACATTGTGCAGTGCTGTTACTCAGCCGCCATCTTGATCAGAAGGCCTAAAAGGTGTATCTTATATTTAATTTTTACACAGGTTATTACTTTGATGGCTGGACTTTCTGTAACAATGTAAATTACTAATGTTGCTAAAGTAAATCATGTTCTGATTTTATTTTTTAATCAATTAATTTACAGAGAGGGTCTCATTTTGTAGTCCAAGCTGGCCTCAAACTCACAACAATCCTCCAGCCTCTTGAGTGCTAGGATTACAGGCATGTGCCGATACACCCAGTTTATTTGGTGCTGGGGAATTAAACCCAGGGCCTTGTGCTTGCAAAGCAAGTGCTTTAACTGCTGTGCTATTCCTTCAGCCCCATGTTCTCTTTTAATGAGAATACCTCTGCTATTTTAAAGTTAAATCTTAACTATTTATTTGAAATAGGCTTTCCCCCCCCAAATATTTATAAACAGGAAGGATATTTCTATTTTAGATTTATAAGACTTCCTTTAAAACATTTTTCCCATTTTATTAATATATATGTGATGTTACATTGAACTTGAGTATTATATATATATATAAATATATTTTGTGTCAAAATTACAATCCCTTCCCCTCTCCTTTTTGACCCTCTCTCACCCTCCCCTTCTCCCCTAACTCCCACTATCATTCCCATTTATTTACATACAATGACTGTATTCTGGGTTTCTCATATTCGAGAAACCATTTGATATTTAATCTTCTGCATCTGACTCACTTCATTGAGCATGATGGTCACAAGTTGCATCCATTTACCTACAAAAGCCTCAAAACTATCTTTCTTTATAGAACAGTAGTATTCCACTGTGTACATATACCACAATTTTTGTATCCATTGTTCTGTTGATGGGTATGTTGGTGTCTTCCACGTTTGAGCTATTAATTGTGCTACTGTGAACATGAGTGTACATATATCACTGTTATATGATGCTTTTAACTCTTCTGGAAAGTCTCCCAGAAGAGGTATCACTAGATTGAATGGAATATTTATTTTCAGCCTTTTGAGGAACAAGTTGACCACTGGAACAGAGCTGAGGATGCAAAGACAAACTGAAGTACCCTCAGCTACCCAATCTTGATAAAGGAGCCCAAAGCATACACTGGAAAAAGGACAGCCTCTTCAACAGATGGAGCTGGGAAAAATGGATATCCAACTGCAGGAGAATTAATCTAGACACACATCTGTCACTGACTATCAAAATCAAATCAAAGTGGATCAAATATGTAGATACTAAAACTGAAACATTGAACATTTTGAAAGACAAATTAAGGAAAAATCTAAAAGATATAGGTGTAGGCCAAGTCTTTCTTAATAAGACACCCAATACAAAAGAAATAGTCCCCAGAATCAACAAATGGGATTACATCAAATTAAAAAGTTCCTGCAAGTCAAAGAAAATTATCAACAAAGTGAAGAAAGAACCAACAGAATGGAAAAGAATTTATTACATATAACCCAGATCGGAGGCTAATAACTAGAATATACAAAGAACTGAAGAAAAACAGACCCCTCAAATGCAAAGATGATTAAAAAATGGGCAGTGGAAATGAATCAGCAATGGAAATGAACAGGCAGTTCTCAGATGAAGAAGTTCAAATGGCCAGTACATAATGAAAAGAAGTTCAACATCCTTAGCCATTAGACAAATGCAAATCAAAATATCAATAAGGTATAACCTAACCCCAGAGAGACTGGCATATATCAAGAACTCAAACAGTAATCAATACTGGTGAGGCTGTGGGAAAAAAGGATCCCTTTTACACTGCTGGTGTAAATGGTACAAGACTTTCTTATAGTATGAAATTTTATCAAATACTTATTTAAGATCTATTAAGATGAGCTTATGGCTTTTCTTATTTTGATAGGTGGTTAAATAAATTTTCAGTCTAGTATTAAAGAGATAAATCCTGGGCTTGATGAACCGTTCTGTTAACACATTATTGAATTAGACTTTTTGTTACTTTATGTCCATAATCATCAGTGCTGTATAGTAGAGTCCCTAGTTTTGGAACTGGTGTACTGATGTTTTGTTGTGGCAAATCCTTTGTTGACTGTCCCAGTGTTTAAAAAATGCTTACGTCATCTCTGCCCTCTGCCCACTAGGTGTCCCCTTCCCTTACCAAAGTTGTGACAACTGGAAGTACCTCTAGGGACTGAGATGTATCTCAGTGGCAGAACGCTCCCCTAACATGCATGAAGCCCTGACTTTGATACTCAGCACCACAAATGAACAAACAAAACACACACGTACATACACATGGAAAAAATGTCAAAGTCAGACATTCCCACATGTCTCCTGAGAGGAAAAACAAAACAACACCCTCACCCCCACCAGAACTGATTTAAAACCAATAATGTACAACTTTCTCTTTTGTGCCAAATTTTGATGTTAGGTCCATGACCATTTCTTCCACCTAACTGGCAGGTTTCTGTCTCTTCCTTTTTGGGAATAATTTATACAGCACTTGAATTCACTATTGTTTCTTAAATTTTGAAAGAATTTACTAAGCCTTTTGGAGCAAAAAGTATTTGATAAAGATTTCATCTTTTTCCTTCCTTATTGAGGCTTCATGAGTAAAATTTGGTAGTTATGTACTTTTTAGAAAATTAATTTCATTAAGATCTTAACATGTTTTGGTGAGTTGTACCTCCATTGTACTATTATTTTAGAAAATTTGCTTCAAATCTCTTTATCTTATCTGGCTTCTGAATTCTCATTTTGTTGGCTGATATTTCCTTCTTTCTCTGAGTTAGACTGATTTCATATTAGCTCTTTCCTAGGTGTAGGACTTTCTGGAATGCTTATGGTAGCTCTGCTGACAAGAAGAAACGATTAGATAGTGAACTGACAAGGATCAATTCACCTAACAGGGTTATTACAAATAATATTAACATGGCCCTTGTCATTCAAGCCTGAGTCACTGATGGCAATATGTTTTGGAATACTCTATGTACAGGACACATTTACATGGCCTTAAGGGCTCAAAGAGATGGCTGTACTATGGCGTCACCTGTTGGTGGTTTAACTTGGAGACTGTGCCTGTCTTTTAGATTAGTAAGTACTATGGTTTGAATATGGTTTGAGAGCATCCCCCAAAAGTTCATGTGTTGGAAGCTTGGTCCTCAGCATGGCTGTGTGAGAGGAGGTGAGGTGTCTAGGAGGCAGAGATTTAGTGGGAGGTAATGAGTTCATCTGGGTGTAGCCCCGGTAGGGATTAAGTGACTCTTGTGGGACTCCAGTTAGTTCTTGAGAAAGGGCTGTTACTGAAAAGTAAGCTTGGCTCTTCCCCTTCCTATGGCTTCTTGTTTTGCCAGGTGTGATTTCTCCATCTGTCATGTGTTCCCACCACTGAGATGTGATCAGCCATTAAGTTCTCACCAGATGGAGTTGATACTAGTGTCATACCCTGAAACCTCTAAAACTATAAGCTAAGTCAACCTTTTTTATTTTTAAAGCAACCAGTATCAGGTATTTTGTTACAGTAATAGAAAATTGATACTAATGAAAAAGCTAAAATTTAGGATAACCAACTGGCTTCAAGTAATTTTGTATAATCTGTAGGACAGGGCTGAATTGAATAGCTATCATGCGTAATTATGGGCATCATTTTAATAGATCCCAGAAAGGCTTCACATCCAAACAGAAAACCAAAGATAAGCTTTGCTACTTGCAAACAGCTGTGACAGCCATAAGGTGTTCACTGAAGTATGTGGGAAAAGGGGCACATGTTGGGTTTCATCTTGTGCATCTTGCTTCTAATGAGTAAAGCATTCTTCTTCTTCTTTTTTTTTTTTTCTTTCAGTACTGGGGATTGAACCCAGAGCCTTCACACTAAGCTAAATGTCCCGATTTCATCTGCTTGTTTGTTTATTTATGTTTATTATTTTTATTTTGAGACAGAGTCTTGCTAAGTTGCCCAGGCTGAGCTTAAACTTGCATCCTTCTGCCTCAGCCTCCCAGAGTGTTGGAATTATAGGCACACATCAATCATCATGCCTGGTTGTTTTTTTTTTTTTTTTTGATACAAAATCTTATTTAATTGAGCAGACTTGGCTTGAATTTGTGTGTGTGTGTGTGTGTGTGTGTGTGTGTGTGTGTGTGTGTGTGTGTGTGTTTGCCTTAGCCACTCAAACAGCAGGGATTACAGGCATGTGGCGCCATACCTGGCAGAGGTAGCACATTCTTAAAAACCACTGAACAGCTGGATAGAAGAACTAACACTGTTTATAAGAGAGAACTGGACCTTCAAAAATACAATGAGTTCTCTAGTAAATGTAGAAGTAGACCCAGGCTATTCAGTTTCTTTCAACGTTGGTGAGGAATTCGCATCACTTCTCTAGGACCCTAGGCTCCCCCTCAGAATGGACAGAGTTGCTTGCCGCTGTCCTAGAGTTTGTAGATTTTCTGGCCTCATATCAGGGACCACAGGTCAGATGGCTAATGGATCAACATTCCCCAGATACTGCACTGAGCTCATCCTTGGGAGAACCTCATATCACTAGTGGGCATTTTGATCCAGAGGTCAGACTAATTTGAAGAGCCACGACCCCACAGTTCTTTGGTGAGGGGCAGTGCATTCTCACTTGAACTATTTTGCTTGGTAACAGAACAGCAGGGTCCCAAGACCTTGACATTATTCCTCTTTTTCAACTTCCTTCCACACTCATGTTCTCTAACACTGACCCTCCTCCTTCTTCCCTCTATCTATCCTTAAGTACTTTTCCCAGTGATCCCCTAAGCAAAGATAAAATCTGCATTATTATTTACTTGTCTGCAAAACTCCACTTGGTGACTTTTGGAAGTTCTATCTATTTCGTATTGAGTCTGAGTGGGATCTGTAATATACAGTAAATCTTGGCGCTACCTGGTGGGCAGCACAAAGGCATAGGAATGTGACAGGGCAGCCTCAGTAATTTTTCATCCTGCTGAAGATGCTCTGCAGCCTTGTGTCTGGGTGCTTATTTGCTTACACATGCCCTGAGAAGATGCAGGATGGACGTGCCAGAACTTGATCTCCAGGCAAGGGCACTCTCCATGCTGCCTGCAGATCTGTGGTGCCAGAAGCAATGGGTTAATAATCTCCAGAAAAAAAATTGTGAATAATTCAGAGAATCACTGCTGTGTATGTCTTGGACAAAGAATTATTATGCTGGCTTCCCGCAGCATTAGAGGGGAACCAAGCCAAAGCTGTGGCCTACAATGAGGGGTACAGTCCCTTATTTTGCTAGCTTTGCAGCTGTTGTTAACCAAGGGGGAAAAAAACTTATTTGGTAGGAGGTGTACAGTTGTCAGGCCATTACCATCTATCCCCATGGGAAATAGCTTTTTTCACTTACTGTCCAATATCGGTGCACTTCTGTCATTGGTGACAGTCTTCTTCAGTTTCTTCCCTTTGCTGATGTCTGACAGAAGAGCATTTCTCCCAGCCTGCTCAGTCTTACTCAAGGTTGGCTTCTCTGTATTGGCCTGAAAAGAAACCACACAAACTCACTTGTGTCTCCTAGATTAACATCATGCATTACAGTTCTCAGGAGGGTAGGCAGGGTATCAGAACTCATTATTAAGGTTCTTGGTGTTAGACTACACATTCACCGCAAGTTTTAGACTTCACGGTAGGCTTTTTATGATCCAGGCATTAGAGTGCAGATGCAGCAATAACTTGTATTCACTTTCAAGGCAGGAAGTCAGCTTCCGATAAAAGTCTCAAAATTCAGACCGTGATTTGCCCCCTAAATAGTAGAGCCAGGTTAGGGTCAGACAGCTGCACATGAGAAGGGGATTTGAAGTGTCAGGCTTCTTCGGGACACTATTAGGCTTCTTTCTCCAGGGCATGTCCCAGGGAAAGAGATCTTTTTTCTCATCTTTTAGATCTAAGCTGATGCAAGGGAAAAATGGTGTCTAATGAACAAAACTAGGTAAAAAATAAACAGTAAGCTTTCAGAAAACAATTTCATCTCAATATAATAACAAAGATACTTAATTTTTACGTGTGACTTATAGAGGTATAATTTATATGTAGTGAAACAATCTCTTGAGTTTACAGTTCCACAGGTTTTCACAAATACATACAGTCATATAACCAAACCACAGCCAACCTAAGGAACACTTTCATTATTCCCCAAGTCCCCTGTGTCCCTTTGGCCTTAGTGTTTCTGATGTTTAATCCATCTGAAAGCTTAGTTCAGAGAAGCTGCAGAGTAGACAAAGGTGCTGCCTGAAGGTGTTTAGGCGTGTTCTGGTATTTCCCAGAGTTCCTGCAAAAGATCCTAAGAAATCAAATCTTGTTTCTTCAGGGTTATTTTAGGAATAGGGATACAGAAAGTCGAGCACATGGACTGAGAAGCAGGGCATTTGCCTCTATCCATCACAACTGGAAACTGGCTTGTCCTTGCTTAGTGTCAGGGAGATGCAGCTGCCCCAAAGCCAAAAGTCCTCCCACCAGACCTGAGAGTCCTTCTAGGTTGTCTGCAGCATTCCAGAAGGGATGTGCTTTTAGATGGGTCATTGAGGGCCATGAAAGGTAAAGCTGAACATGTGTGTGACTTGATATTTCATTTACCCTTCTATTAGCAGAGTTACAGGTGGAAGGACAGCTCAGGAAATCCTTGAAGTAGGCTACCAGAATTCCTATGTGTTAAGGTAGAAGTGTCTTTAAATCATTAAGTTATAAAAAATTACTCCCTTATGATAACTAGAGTTAACATTTATATAGTCTTTCCTCTGGGCCAGGCACTGTTCTTAGCTCTTATGTAAATTATTTCACTTGGTTTTCATCAACTGTGAGTTGTTAATTCTATTTTATAGACAAAGAAACTGAGGCAAGGGTATTTAAATCGTCCCATCATCAGTTAGTAAGACGAGGAGTAGGATGCAAACCCTGGCAGTCAGACTTGAGAGCCACTCTAGAATCTGACAGAAGGATAAATGTGGGCTCAAAAAAGGCCCCTGTCCATCAGTTCCCAGCTCTCCCCTTTACACCTCTTCTGCTGTCATTCCAGAAGTGTTTTACATATATGTTTGGTTTTATCACTGTGATTATCTTCCACCGCTCTGAAACTTGTGTTTTCAACTCAACAACATACCTTGAACCTCTTGGAAAGAGCTTTAAAAATTACCTACTGTCTTCATTTTCACAATGAAAAGGAACTAAGACCTAGGGAGGTTAACCAATATGTTCCTATCAGATCTCTTAACAGCTGTGGGTCAGTAATCTTCAGTGGCTTCCTGTTCTGCTTCAAAATTTATTCTGACACATGCTGACCTCTGTGGGTGTTAATTTCTCTCCTGTAGCAGATCAGAGCTCTTAACCATCCTGTTCCACCAGACCAGTGTCCCATGATGGCCACCAGCTTCCTCTTCCCTCTTCTCCTCTTGGTATCCTGTTTCTCCAGGATCTTGTTTTGAGTAACAGTGAATAGAAATTAGGTGGGAAAATAAATAAGAGCTTCCCAAATTTTAATCACTCTCGTACCATATCTATGATTTTGCATCTTTTCATACCATCTGTTATGGTTCAGTATTCTTATTAAGTCAATATTTTTCAATGAACATTTTCTTCTGAATTACCTCATTATTAAACTCTGGGTTGAATGTGCTGGTTATAACTTTTTAGCATGCACGTTATTAAAAAACTCATGACCAATGAAATTCAAAAAATCAATCTATGTATTAGACAGTAGTGGTATTCAGTGGTACTCTCACTTTGGAAGAAATATAAATTGATCCTGTTATATATCAGCTAGATCAGAGCTCCTCAAACCTATCCATGCAAAACACCAGTTTTTTATTCTCAATTTGTAAGAGATTGACACTTTGCAAAATAAAAATTAGATTTTATAAAATATTTTAAAAGGACAAAACCTAACCTCTGAAACAAACATATAACAACCACCATCAAATTTCTGTACATGTTTTTATATGATTACTCTCAATCTCTGTCTACATGGGGGGACTCTAGCAAGTCGCTGGAGGGCCGTGTGTTAAATATCTGCAAGCTGGTTAATAGTCAGTTCTTCCAAGTAGGTTCCAGGCTTAAATGAGTTATACTGATATAAATGTGTTCCATGGGAACTTGGAAAGGGCTGGCTGGGCAACCTGGCAAGATTGAGTCACAATGAAAAGGGCAGGGGATGTAGTGCCACGGTAGAGTGCTTGCCGAGCATGTGTGAAGCTCTGGGGTCAATCTCCAGTACTGAAAAAAGAAGACTTTTTCTCCTCAAGCTTCAGTTTCCCCACATACAAACAAAGGGACTGTTAGTATGAGGGTCCTCAACAGTACGGGTCTCGTGCTAGAGAGGCCCTGACAAGGAGTTTGTCTTGGCTTCTATCTGTACCACCAAGTGGCTTCTTAGAAGAGGGCTCACTAACTTTCCTGACAGGCCTTCAAAGGCCCATGACAAGTGTGGTAAAGACATTCTTTTGGAGTCAGATGGGGTGGTGCAGCCTGTGATTCTAATACTCTGGGAGGCTGAAGTGGGTAGACTGTAAGTTCTAGCCCAGCCTGGACATTTTAGTGACTTATCAAGACTGTCTCAAAATAAAAAAAGAAAAATGGACTGAGCATGTAGCTTAGTATGAAAGCCCTGAGTTAATTCCCCAGGACCATCAAAGAAAAGGAAAAAAAAAAAAAAAAAAGGAAAGAAAAAAGGTCTTTGGGAAGTAAACATCTAGATGCGTGGAAAGCTTAAAGGGAAATGTGAGTGCGGTAGGAGAAATGGTGGTGGGGATATTTATCAAAAAATAATGGAATGAAAGAGGGGAGAGAGCAGGGAAAAAGAGGGCAGTGATACTGGAGGACACTTAACAGGGCACACAGAGACCTGGGTCTCTGGACTGCCCACCCAAAAGAAAAAGGCTGGATGTTGAACAGAAGCAACACACTAGGATGGCCCTCACAACCCCATCTAGGACTCCTGGGTTTCTCTAGATGGACACAGAAGAGGAAACCTGATCCTCCGCATCCCATGTCCACACAATGCACTGAAGCAGACCTAACCAAACCAACCCTCCATGTTGTTTGGATGCTCAAGTTCTCAGGGGCTGGCTTACGCTGGGCTCTGGCAAAGCTTGCTGTAGCACACCTGCGCCAGAATGCACAAGCACTTACAACACACAACTACGTGCCAAGCCAGCTTTTGACTTCTTCTGGTTTGTGTTAGGCAGAGAAGTTGGATGGAGAAGAGACACTCACCAGTGCAAGTGTCGGTGGCGGTGGGGGCGCTGGCGGGGGAGGGACGGGCATCTTGGATGACTGCTTTCAATAGTCTTGCTGCAGAATCTGTAAAGACAAACACAGTCATGTATGAGACTTCTTAATACCACTGTATCATCTTCCTTCCTGCCTTCTCACCAAAGTGCCAGCTTCACCGTTCAACGTTTTAAAGGAACAGAATGACCTTTGTCATCCTCATTTCTCAGATGAAATTGTGTCCTGGAAGGTCCCTAGCAGGGGAAGCTTCTAAGCCAAGGTGTTGGAAAAGACTGGAAGCCAAACCCAGTGCTTGCTGTGCCCAACTCTATCCCCTCCGCACAGACCACAGCAGCATGAGAAAGGCTTAGGCCTGCAGCCTGAGGAATCAGAAGGGGCTTTCACAGAACTGCTAGAAGTGCATCCTGGCCAAATTGGATAGAAAACAAAGGCTCTTCAAGTGGATCCTCTTTCTTGCTCATCCCTGAAGACAGATCCTGTTGTGCTCTCCCACCTCTTGGGTTTCAGCATTTTAACGAGATGCCTAAATGGCCCACGGACTCTAACATTTGAGAAACCCTGTTGCAGAGTTTGAGTCCTAAGCCAGCAGGCTGCCTGGGACACTGGCCACCTGATTAACATCATTTCTATGCAGCACGTGTCCCACGTGTCAAATGGCAGAATTATTTTACTTTTATTCTCAATATTCCCTGAACTGCAGAAAATAATTTCTTACATCTTAAGATGTTAATTTAGCACAACCATTAAACAAAAGGTAAGATGGAAAATTTACACTTTGAAATAAACTTTCGACTGAAATAATGCCAGATCATTTGCTCTCTGTGAACAGAAGTGCAAAGGAAGAGCTCTAAGGCCATTGTTGGTCTAGTCACAGTTGCTGGAAAGTAAGAGCTAAGACATCTGGGAAAAGTTCTGTTCCAAATGGGCTGTTCAAAAAATGAAATTTGAAATAAATATTTATTTATTGTGGCACTGGTGATCAAGCCCAGGGCTTTCACACTGAGCTACATCCCCTTTCCCCCCCACATTAATTTTTTTTTTTTTTTTGAGATAAGGTCTCACTAAGTTTCTAGAGCTGGGCTCGAACTTGTGATCCTTCAGCCCTATGCCTCCCAGAGTGCTAGGATCATAGACTTGGGCGATAGGCCTGGCAGAAAATGGAATTTTGAAACATTCCACTGCAGCAGCAGCAGCTATCAGTTCTAGAGAATTACCTGGATCCAGGTGCTTCTCTTGCATTGCCTGCAGCACTGTCAGCCGGCATGACTATGCTCATTTAATAGCTGAGGACCCTGAGACTAGACAAAGTGAGTCACTTATGGCAGTTCGTTTGAATGATAATCACGTCCTTTTGGTCCCCACTGTTTCAGCGGACTACACTACTTTGCTCTCTGCCCTTTGAAGCATTATCAGGGAGGCTAATCAGTGCTGTTAATTAGGCTGGATTCTTTATTAAGAGATTGTCTCTTAAGTGGTTCCTGGATTCTTTTTGATTGTGATCCTTAAATTGGGCTTTCCTGCATGTCACCAATCCATTCCCAGTGGGGCCTACTGGGCACTGTAAGTAGGGTTGTGTGCTCCGTGTAAATAAGGTGCTCCAGCTGCAGAAGGCACCTTCAGAGGCCTTGGAGCCAGGTGTCTCCCAGGACCAAGAAGAAGGCCAAGGATCAGAAGCAGAGGTCAGGTCTGAATGTGAAAGATGCTAAAGCCAAATCAACAGTATTAACAGAGCTGGCGAAGGAAGCGTACCAAGGCAGGGACCAGCGTGGTCTGCCCAGTTAGTCGAAAGACAGGCTCCATGCCACAGCGCTTGGTCAGTAATGTCCCTGTAGACTCTTATTTTATTTCGTCTCGTTCCATATTCACCAACCAACCATGTGACATCCTGTTATCCTAATAATTAGGAAGAAGTGGATTCTGGTCCTCTAATAGGAACCCCTGCTGGCCTTGGTTCTAAGTCAGTCTCTGCCTACAAATACCAAGGTGAGCTTCTGTTCTGCAAGCCCATGGCCATGCTGTGGAAGGGGCCTGCTGCCTGACTGTCCAGTTCTCTGCTGTCGCAGTACTGTCTGTGCACTAACTGGCTTATATCAATAAGTAAACTTCTGACCACCACTCAACGGGGCAGGCGGTGGCGGGGTCCTGTCTAACTTGTGGTCCATAGGCTAGTGTAGGAGAAACAGAATTCTCTTGGCTGTGGCTGAGGCCAAGCCCAAGGCTACCACCAGCAGCCAGAAACTGTAGTCAAAGTCAAGGCCTGGGGAGTAAAAGGCTTTGAAAGGCTTGAGGCCTTTTTTTTCTGTATTGTATTTTACGCACTTAGAAAGAGAAACAGGAGTCCTTTGGGCTTTACCAGACACCAGTGTGGTCTTGGGAATGAAAGAGTGAGAACGTAAGAACTGGGTCTGGAGAAACTTTGGTTCTGAATTTAGCCCTGCCACCTTGAGAGAGTGCTGCATCTAGGTCTTCCCTCAGGAGCACAGCAGGGAAGGGTGCTCTGCCAGGGGCCAGTAGGGGCACTCAAACCAGGGAAGGCCTAGCTAGGGCAGCTGGTCCCAAAGTGCAGCCTGTTCCTTCTGGCTTCAGGATCTGCTGTGCTGTCTGGCTTCCCATCCGATTAAGCTTCCTATAACTGGCCATCACAGACTTGTATCTGTGCTGCCCTGCCCTCTAACTCAAGCTGGCATTGAACTTTCAAGCGTATACACTTTGAGAATTCGTTTTTTAAAAAAGAATTATTCAGTGTTTAAATAATGTTCCTCATGGGGAAAAGCCACACTCTCTCAAATGCTCCCTGGTGTGCTAGGTGTATGTGTGCAAAGAAAACTGGAAATGGAAAAGGCCTTGGTTTTCACATGCAGTGTTAGGGACTAAACTGTGTGCCCTGCAAACTCATATGCTGAAGCTCCAACCTCCAGTACACCTCAGAATGCGGTAGTTTGGAGACAGGGCCTTGAAGAGGTGACTGAGTTAAAAACATGATGTAGGGTGGAACCTCATCCACTATGACTGCTGTCCCTGTAGGAAGAGGAAGAAATACTAGGGATATGCATGTGCAAAGGAAAGACCACGTGCAGACACAGCAAGAAAGTGGCTGTGGGAGGCTGGGCGCATAGTTCAGCGATTAAAGCACTTGCCTAGCAAGCCCAAGGCCCCAAGTTTGATTCCCCAGCACCACATAAGCTGGGTGTGGTGGTGCACACCTATAATCTCAGCACTTGGCAGGTTGAGGAAGGAGGACTGTTAGGTAGTTCAAGGCCAGCCTGGGCTACACAGTGAGTGTTCAGAACCAGCTTGGACTGTAGAGCGAGACCCTGCCTCATAAATAAATGAATAAATAAATAAGAAAAGAAAAGGCTGTGGGCCAAGGAGAAGCCTGACAATAAGAAAACAACTTGATTGATCTTGAGCTTTTAGCTACCAGAATTGTGAGAAAGGAATTTCTGTTCTTTGAGCACCTAATCTGAGATTTTGTTATGTTAACCCTAGGAAATCAATACATACAGTTTTAACAATTTACATTTTTTTATTATCCACTGTGAAAGCAGTGTAGTGGCTTCTGAATAAAATACCCATCAGTTAATTGATTTCTCACCTCAGATATGTCTGGACTGTCTATATTAAAAAAAAAAAAACTCAGTCTGAATTTTAGTATGGAAGGTTCGTTTAATAAATAAATGAATCATTAAAAAAAAGATTCAGGTGAAAAACTGTGAGATTATGGGGAAGGGAAGGATTATGTAAAGAGAATTGGTTCTGAGTTGAGAGAACAGAGCAGAGTGATTTGCAAAAATGATTTAAAAACTTCCAACCATTGGTTCTTCTTATATGTGTGTGTATGCACACATATACACAGGGAACAATCAATATTTAGAATATCTAAAATTCCTCAGTTCTGAGACTGAAACACTTGACATCATTGGTTTTACTACGAACAATGCTAGCAACATCACACATGGATCCTAGACCGAAGAGGGCATCTTACATCGCCTGGACTCACTGGCAGGAAATGTTGGTTACCAAGAGCACCTTGTAAGAAGACAACTAATAATCCCCTTCATTATTTTTCTTTGTCTTTTTATTTTTTGTATCCCGTTAATATACAATGTTTTTGGTTTATTTTCATGTATTTGTTTTCTGCGTGCTCTTGACTTCTTCAGCTTAGATTCTGCCTTCCAAAGGAGCACTGTGGAGACCAGCAGGTGCCACACACGCACACGGGCAGGAGCATGAAGTCCTCAGGTACATTCAGCCACTGAGGGGCGTATTCAGGAATAATTACATTTTGAATGAAGAAGAGCCAGGGATAAATAGCATCCAAGGATCACTGTTCTGTTGTTATTTTGATATACAGCCTTCTAGCTTATAAATATATCATGCCACTGCCTTGCTGGCTTAGGAGCTCTCTGTCTCTCTATCTCATATATACAAAATTGTTTGATCAATAGATACTAATAGAAGGAAGTTTATAATAATGTAACTCAATAGTATTTTAATAAGAAATGACTCTTAAATACAATATTGAGTTATTATAACCATAAAAATCAATTGGGCAGGTCTGTAATTCCAGCATTCTGGGAGGTTGAGACAGGAGGATTACAAGTTGGAGCCCAACAGTCTTATGAGACCCTATCTTGAAATCAAGAATAATAAATGGGCAGGGATATAGCTTTGTGTGAAGGCCCTGGGCTCATTCCCCACTACAAAAAAACAAAAACAAAAACAAAAACAACAACAAAAAAAAAAACGAAAAAGAAAAGAAAGGAAAAAAATTGCAATTCATTACAGAGACCATGAATCCACTGCAAGGTACACTAGAAAAATAAAATTGTTTAGCAATTGTTAAATTGCTTCTAAAATTTTAAAAAGGACCTAGTTTTAGGATTGTTATTCAGAATTATTCTTGATTCTATTCTTAAAGAATACATGACACAAACAAACCTACTTGAGTATCTTTAAGATGTGACAGCCATTAGAACTAATTAAGATGAATTGGCTTTGTTCTTCAACTTCCTGTAAAAATGCTCAACAGGAAAACTGATGCTCACAATAAACCACAGCCATCCTGTTTCCTTAATACGATCTTTTCACAGCTGTAGTTGCTTGTAGTTTCTATTTTATGATACAAGTCACTGGGCAACATGTCCGCCTCCCCCCCACCCCCCTCCATATGTGGTCTGGCCATTTAGAAATTTTTAGTACCTTTGCAGAAAAGTTTGTTGCTGGTCTTGTTACTCCTCCCTCCTCAGGCTGAAGGGCCCAGCTCTGAGCAAAAAGCAATGAAGACAAGAAAGGAAAGGCAGCTAGACCCAAGAGGAAGTAAAGCGCAGAGAAAGAGTAGCTGCTTTCTTTTATAAGCAAATCAACAGCCTCACCCAGTCGGCTAATGATAATTGCTCTCTGCTTTTGTTAAATGTGGCATGCGGCTCATGGGGCCTGGAATCCCTCATCACCCTTTTCTCAGCTGACCATCATTTACCTCTGCAGCATAGGGGAGTGCTTAGGTTGCCTTTGCTGCTTACTCAGGGCCCTGGTTATTTCAGGTATGCTCCTTTCAGGGCTCTTTTAAAAGATAAAGAGTTGATTTATTTTGGGGGAGTGTGGGAAATACATTTTTCAAAGAAGTTTTTTTTTTTTCTTTTATCTCTTCCCCCTGACCCTTCAGTCCTGGGCATTGAAGCCAGGACCCTTTCACTGAGCAACATTCTCCCCCACCCTTGCACCTTTTATTTTAAATTTTGAGACAGGGTCTTGCTAAGTCACTGAGTTGCCCAGGCTGGGCCTGAACTTGCCATCCGCCTGCCTCATCCTCCCAGAGTGCTTGGGTTATAGGTGTGCGCCCCCTGTCTTGATTAAAGAGGATATTCTGAAGCATCCATAATGGCATAAGATTTGCATTGGGGCACAAACTGGTGATTTCAGTGTTAAGAGTAACTGTCAGGGAAATATAGGTTACCATGAAGTAGAGTTATTTTTAATTCACTATCGTATATATTTAATTTTAAATTTAATAACAACTTATAAAAAAATTGTAGACATCCAAGACCCCTTTGATAATGAAAAGATGGAAGTTCAGCGGAGTGACCCACCTGTCATTGAACAGGAGGACAGAACAAGGAAGCTCTTCCCCCGCTTTGTCCATGTAACTAAAAAAGGTCTTTTTTTGAGACAGCAATCGAACTCTGGCACTTGAGCTTGCTAGGCAAACACTTTAACCATAAACTATCCCTCCAGCCCCCAAAGCATATTCTTGTAACATAAACAGAAATGTTATGAATCTTACTTCCAAAAATGTCAAATGACTTAGAAAGAAAAATATCTTGAGATTAATCAGTTTGAAGGTATTTATTTACTGTTGCTGTGATAATTAAAACATGCATTTGCAACTCTAGGTTCTCAGGACTGGCAAAAAGGCCTCAAGAAATTGTGTAATTTATCTTGTTAGCTTTAGGCTGCACTTTAAATGGGGATAACAGTACCTATTTAATAGGGTTATTCAAGAGTTAAATGAGGCAGTGCTTAATACGTATAAGCCATTTGTTACAAATAAAGTAAGCAACAGTAATGAGCATTACACATATAAGCAGTCGGCAAATGTTATCATCTTTCTCCTATTTAATCATAAGAAACAGAAACAAGGCTGATGTTTAAACCCCAGCCCATGGAGCCCTCTGCCCGTATAAGCCTCGACCCCAAACAGAATAGGGACTATCTATAAAGTGCATTTTTCACTTATGTGAAAAGCACAGGAGGCATTTCTTATTCTAGTTCTTTTGTCCAGTTGTAATTTTCAGCACTGATGGTCACCAAATACAGAGAGAGGTATTCATGGCAGTCTTGGGGAAATGCTCTTTCCAACAAGAAGCAATATGACAATTTGGAAAAACAAGACAAGTGAAACTTTAAAGCAGAACTCTATCATAATTGGAAAAGCCAGAAACTTCCAAAGTAAATGACTATGTTCATGAAATGTTAAGCAGAATTCAAAAGGGCATTAACCATGCAGGGTCCAGGAATCAGGTAGCTCGCTTCTTCTTTGTACATCTTAGCATAGGCTGGGGAACTTCCACCTATAGGTCAGATCTAGAATGTGATTTCTCCAACAATCAGTATGAAACTGCTGCTGGAAAAGCATCACCATTGAGAGTTTTCATCTGGAACATATGACTCCCTCTCAAGTTTACTAGAGTAGCTGAAGCGCCGTGAACAAGTAACCCACTGACCCACAGGCAAACTTTTCAAAGAGCGCTGAAAGAGCCAATGGTGGTTTCAGAGAAATAATTTAATTTCTTTAGACCTACAAAAAGATAAGCCTTAAGTAGCTCATATGCCAGTTAAGAAGAAGCAAGACTTTATGAAACTAACACATAATACTCCATGTTCTATAACCCAAGTGAATCAGGAGAATCTGGCGTCCACACTGGCAGACTCCTATACCTTTCCCCAGCATCTCGTCCTCCTCTCTTACCATCTAGCCTTAGTCTTCCTCTGCCACTAGCCTTTCTACCATCTTTTCTCTCTTCCAAGCTGCCCTTATATTTTTAATTACCACCATTCTGCAGCCTTTACTTCATTGATCACGTCTCAGTTTCTACTGCAGACATACTCATGCCACTGCGTTACTTGTGCCTAATTTTGAAAGCTTTATTGAATATTTCTATAAGAGGAAAACAAATACAGTTCAAGTTATTTTTTAATACATATCTTAGATCATTTTTTCCCCATACAAAATATTTCCTTAACCCTGGTTTGTAGGTTCTGAGTACATGGCTTGAAATTTTAAAATTATAGTATTTTATGCTAAGACTTTCACTATATGAAACACAGACAGTTATGACAAATGCTATAGAATATGATTTACAATAGTAGTTATGTACTGTCATGTTAGAATGGGGACAAAATTATTCTAAAAGACCTGTGGCCTTCTTACTGACAGACTCTGCTTAGAAGTAGTTTAATTTGGGGGTTAACACTTAACATATCTACAGCAATAGGGAAACAGCAGCTTTGTTTGAAGTGCAGTGTTTGATATATCACTTTGATTAGAAATGGCCAAGGATTTCCTCCTCTTTCTTTTTTTCCCCTTTCTTTCTGTGCTAGGGACTGAACTCAGGGCCTTCACAACTCCAGCCCACTGTTTTAGTTTTTGATTTTGAGACAGGGTCTTGCTAAGCTGTTCAGAAGCTGGGATTACAGACCTGCATCACTGGAGCCACACCTTTACTTTAAGCTATTACTGTTGCTGATCAAACTGAGAACTCAAAGGCTGCTGTGTGGATGACTATACTTCACACCACCAGGACATGTTTACTGACCTAAGCCCCCATTTTAATGGAAAAGTAGGTAAAGAAATTCCTGGGGAACCAAGTTTGCCCAATGGTCAGAAAAAAATCTACTGCAAATCTTGCTTATATCATGGCTCAAAACATAAGTTATGAATCACCCACAGTCATTAGAATTGGCAACAGGAATAAATCACTTGGAAACAACTTTATCTCAACATACTCTGGCCCATTAAAAGCTATTTAGTCCCTCTGTCTTTCTCTCTGATAAAGGAAATAAATTTAGCTTAAATACAATTTTTCTTACCGTTAAAGGATGTGGTAGGAAGACATGATCAGAGAAACAGGCAGAAAACATGTGAGACATGAGCCGAAGACAAAACTATCCCTGAGAAAAACGTCATCTTCTAATGCAAAAGTGGGCTTCTTTCTGGGCAGCCATTTTGGACAGGCTCTGGCCTCTTCTTCAGTGTGACATACTGAGTCAGAGGCAGACGTCCTTTTGTGGTATTTGCTTCCTGTCTGATTAATCTGTTGTTTGTTCCTTCCTCCTCTGCTACAGAAAAAGAAACTAGTTTGGTTTTACTTAAGAAAAAAACTAAATTAAAAAAAAAATAAATGTTTCTCCTTCTTCCCACAAGTATAATGCATCCATTTGGTACAGTGTCAAGAGGAATTTGGCAACTCTATCCCGTTAACAGCATGACTTTAGACGCCTCTATCAAAAAAAAAAAAAAAAAAAAAGGTTCATGGAACTTAAGATCGCTTCAAAAGAATTCCATTTGAAAGCATCACTCTCAATTCCGACTATTCCATTTAGTGATAAGGAGAAGAGTCACTCAAGAAATAAAAGCTCTTAAGAATGCTGATCATTAGTCTAAGTGATCCTTCCTCATTTACAGAGCATTCAAGTGTGTAGAGAGAAAGGTGTGAATGCAGATGCAGAAAGCAGTCAGGTGTGTGAAGGCAAATGCATTTGGCAATGGGATCGGGTGCCTAAGTCAGGATAAATGGTACACAGCACATGTCAGCTGCGCAGCCATAGCTATCCGGACCTAAAACTTTTGTTTGTGCCCTTTGTACTTGATGGGTAACAATAACACTAGCAGAAGATGCTTGATAAAAGCACAGAGAAAATGAGGGCAGATGGAAGAGTCAGACTTTTCCCTTGTAAGGGACTCAGACAGGTGGATGTCAATGGAATGTATTTAGACAACACCCCTTGAGAACCTTGGCTTATGTAAAGAGCAATCTGAAAATGCTCATAACTTTTTCTTGACACATCCTTAAAGATTGAGACCTATATTGGTAACACATACAATGTAACCTTGAGTAAGGAGTATCAGTTAAAAGAATGAAAAACAGGCATATTGTAAAAACTAACTTCACTAGAAATTTAAATGTTGGCTCCTGATTCTGCTGGTTCAGAGCAAAATGGCATGTGAAGACCATATGTCACCAAATATAAAGTGAGAGGACTGGGTAGACCACTGGTTCTCAGCCCAGGTTGCTGTTGGAAATGCATGGAAACAGTTTCAGTTGAGGGTGGGAGCACTGGGAGGAAGGGTGGGAGGACCTGTTGGGTTTAGTGGGTTGGGCCAGGAATATGGTGAGTAGGATAGAGGAGCCCCTACTGAGGAGTAATGGGATAGGGGATGTCTAGGATTCTTCCAAACTCTAAATTCTCTGAGATAAGTTGAGTTGCATGAGCAGTTTCATGATGCCATTGACACAATTCCCAAAGTGCAGTTTCCATGGATTAGTTGTCCCTGGTGGTATTAATAGTACAGTGTCCCCTGCTTTGCTTGGAGCCACTTGAAGGTAGGGATGGCACTTTTTGTTTAACACAGGGGTTGGGGTCCAAGAGACATATAATACCAGAATAAATATATGTGTGAGGCTGAAGGGTGGCAGAGGCCTGCAATACCATTCACTTCCTCCTGTGCAAACCCTTGGGGCCACAGAAAATTTGATCAACATGAAACTTAAATGCCTGAACGACTCTCTGGGGAAGTCTAACTATAGTTGGGTCTAAAAAGAGAATGTGAACAATAAGATGATTTTTCTGTCTTTACAGAATTATTTTTGATGTCTGCAAAGTTAGGTGCTACACACATGTACACACACATACGTATATACACATGCACTCATGCATGTGCACACACACACACACACAGATGCACACATATACTTTCCGTGGCCATTATCCATTAGCAAAAGCTCAGTAAGAATGTAGCATGTCACCCAGGAGGCAGGGGCTCACAGGAATGCAAGGGAGTAGTTATGTGAAGTTTGGGTCTCTTCCATCTTTAATGAAAACTTGTAAATGTGGTCAACATTGGACACATTTATCAGTTATTATGCCCAAGAGGACATAAATCAGACAGTGCTTCTCTTCTGCTTAAACCTGCTTCCCACTGCCACATTCCCCCACCCTGCTATGGTTTCTCATTTCTCTTAGAAGTCCAAACTCTGCCTGGGCTCATAAAGAACCACAGACCTGCCCTCCCCATACCTTTGAGTTCATCTCGACCATCCCTCCTCACAGATCTTTCTGTTCTTTAGTGACCAAGCTCATTCGCACCTTCTAAGCCTTACTCACCAAGGGACACGCCCTCTTTGGTTCCTTCATAGTTCCATCCCTGCTGTTCTCTTCCCTGGATAGCACACATCACCACTTGACATTTGTTTTACTTATTTTCATGTCCCTCCCCACTGGGTCTCATGCTCCACTACAGCAGGAATCCAGACTCTCTTGTGCCTGCCTTTGCATCAGTTTCTAATGTAGTGCTTGACACCACATAGATGCTCAGTAAACAGGTGCTCACTGGGCCAACAAAAACCAAGATCTTGTAGAAATTCTACCATTACCTAATATCCCCTTAAGAGATTAATAAAACTGAGGTAGGCCCAGAGGCACAAACCTGTAATCTCAGCACTCTGGGAGGCTGAGGTAGGAAGACTGAAAGCTTAAGCCCAGCCCTGGGAACTTAGCAAGAACTTGGCTCAAAATCAAACATAAAAAATGGGCTGAGGAAGCAGCTTAGTGCAAAGGCCGTGAGCTTGGTCCCCAGTAACACACACACACACACACACACACACACACACACACACACACACACACACACACACACGTGTGTGCATGAAGAGCTTAATAACACTTGCTTAAAATATGTTAAATATCACATGGTTTCTCTGATTTGGGAAGCCCAGAATACAGGCATTCTATAGAACCAAATGGGTATGATAGTGGGAGATATGGGGGGCTGCGGAGGGTGTGGGAGGGACAAAAACGGGAAAGGATTGTAGTATTGATGTGATATACATGTGTACAAAATACTCAAGTTCATTGTAAACATTATGTATTGCATACACATATTAATAAAAATGGTGGGAAAAATAAAACCATATCAATACTAGACTTAGGCCTTCTTGGGAAAAGCTGTTAAAAAGACATTTTTCCATATATCAAGAACTTGAACAGCAATCAGTGCTGACGAGGCTGTGGGGAAGCGGGGACCCTCCTGCACTGCTGGTGGGGATATAAACTGATAAAACCAATATGGAGGGCAGTACAGTAATTCCTCAAGGGCTGGAGGAACGGCTCAGCAGTTAAAGCGCTTGAGCAAGCGCTAAGCCAAGTGCTAAGTACCCGAGTTCGATTTCCCAGCACCACATAAGATGGGTGTGGTGGCACACGCCTGTAATCCCAGCACTCGGGAGGCTGAGACAGGAGGATTGCCATGAGCCCAAGGCCAGCCTGGTCTCTGAAGTGAGGTCAGGACCAGCCTGGACCACAGAGCGAAGATCCTGTCTCACAAAAAAAAAAAAAAAAAAAAGAAAAAGAAAATTCCTCAAAAGGCTGAAAATAAATATTCCCTGTGATCCAGGGATAATTCTTCATATAAAAGAGATACATGCACACCCACGTTCATAGCAGCACAACTAACACTAGCTAAAGTGTAGAAGACAAAAATGCTCATCAATAGACCAGTGGATGCATAAATTGTGATATATGTACACAATGGAGTAGTACTTGTCTATAAAGACAGATAGTTTTGAGATTTTTCAGGTAAATGGACACAACTTGAGGCTATCACACTCAGTGAAGTGAGTCCGATGCAGAAGGTTAAATATCAAATGGTTTCTCTAATATGAGAAATCCAGAATACAGGCATTTCATAGAACTAAATGGGGGAGGGATAGTGGGAACTAATGGGGCAGGAGAGGGTGTGGGAGGGTCATAAAGAGAGGGGAAGCGTTTGTAATTCTGACATGATATATATGTGCACAAAATATCCAAGTTCAATGTAAACATTATAACATTTTATATATATATATATTGTGTGTATATACATATATACACACATATCAATAAAATCAGGGATGTTAAGCAGGTGGGCTTGGCTGGATGAGTGAAGTCATGTCGTGGGTGACTTACTGGGCAGTAGGGAAAGAAAAATGGGTTCAGAAAGTTAAAC
This sequence comes from Ctenodactylus gundi, assembly GCA_004027205.1. NCBI lineage: Eukaryota > Metazoa > Chordata > Mammalia > Rodentia > Ctenodactylidae > Ctenodactylus > Ctenodactylus gundi. The sequence goes on from PVKB01000127.1 coordinate 788,937, forward strand.
CCATCAGAAAGACAAGAGAGTAAAGAAAGAAAACAGGAACAAGAGAGGAAGAGTTGGAGACAGGAGATCAGCTGGTAGGCAGGGCAGAGTTCCTGCCACATGGCTGACCTCAGTGGCCTTGGATGCCGCTTCCGTGGTGAAGGACACATAGGTGTTGGATATAACAGTGTTTTCTGCCCTTCCACTGTGAAGCGGTGTTCCCGCCCAGCAGGCATGGTCTTTAAGGAAGGAATTTTAAGGCTGGAGTAGACTACAGAGGTGAAAGCCCATGCCCTCAGCAAGAGATGAGAAAATGGGATCTGGACAGGCAGCCAGAGGCCCTCCCACATGATCACACAACCCACAGCAGAAGTGGTGCCACATCCTGGACACCCCCAGGCGTACAAAACCACTACTGCGTAGGTCTCAGGTTACGTTCGGGAGCACGATTCCACCTAATATCTTTCTGTACACCTAAAAAGTAGAAGAAAGAGGGGTATGAGAAAGGGTGTGATAAGGGACAGAGAAATGAGGGGCAGTATTTGTGTCCTTGTGGCTGTCCCAATCAAAGTCCCAGATACCAGGGATTAAGAACTTGAGAAAACAACAACCACAAATCTAGACTGGCAAGAGAATTTTAGATGCCTTCATCTTCTCTGTTTGCTAAGGAGATCAGTCTGAGCTTACGACTGAGTGAAACAATAATCAACAGGCTCTTGGACCAATAAGATAAAAAAATCTTCCACATTAATCCATGGAAATAAAAAACCAAAGGGTAGATGGAAGGTTAGAAAACAGCATCACCGACTTCACCAGCCTCAGGAAAGCAGTAAGGACCCCCAGCCCACACCCTCCCGTAGTGGCCTTGGACCACCACCTTCTGCAGCTGTGCAGGCAGTGGCAGGTGTAAAATAAGAAACCATCATGTTGTTCACAATGCTGGTTTGTCACATTGCGTTTCCATGACTACCTGTTATAGTATAGTAGTATTTGTTTTGAGAGTGCAAAAATATTTGTAATTCTGTATACTGTCCCCTCTAAAACACCTTCTTGAACAGCAAAAACACCTAGCTTATAGCTTTGTAGGGGGCGGGGGAAGAAATAGTACCATATATAACATATTTATGTATGTATTTTGACAAGAATCTGCTTTCACAATGTGAAAATATGGGGTTGAGGGTATAGCACGTGCCTAGCATGCCTGCAGCCGGTCCCCAGCACTGCAAAAAATGGGGGGCGGGGGGACAGGGTTAAAATAGGGACAGTGTGATCTAAGAGAGCAGTTATAAAATAAAAATCCTTTGTCCCACATAATTATTAGTATAGTTACATAGAGGGTTGATCACTTAAAACTAATCTCAAAAATGTAGAGAATAAAACATATTTTATAGCATTTCATGCCCTGTTAAATTGGTGTAATCTTACTTGAGGGAAAATTTGCAATATATTCCACAGAGTTCTGGCAGCTCGGCAACCATTCACCCTGTTTCTGTCTTTCTGTTTTGTATGGGGATCCTCCTCCCTCTTACACCACATGAAACAAGAGGCATCCAGCCCAGCTTACAGATACAGGACTGACACATGATTCACGGCTGCATAAAAGGAGCCCTGTGCTTCTACCCTACACATCTTTGGGGAATGCCTTGTAATGTCATTAGAACAAGGACACTTGTAGCTAGAAGTACTCTTCCTGAGGGATAAGGCTGGAATTACTGATAGATCTGTGAGGTTGCAACATCTGTCCTTTGACCACACTAGATTTGATACCCATACCACCAATACAATGAAAAATTAAGACAGACAAAAACCAAGCTGTTGAGTGAGTCCTAAACCTATCTACACCTGAAGCTAGCTCTGCTTTAGACACTTTATTTACACAAGCAAATGAATCTTTTCTTCACCAGCAATACAGAAAATCTTAAATGACATAGGAGTGCATGTATAATATACAAGTGACTGGTTTGAGGTTGCAGGAAGGCTCTCCTGAGCTAGAAGGTGGCAATCTTTGTGACAGCAAATGGCTGGTTCTGCTGCCACCTACTGACTTCTTTGGTCTAAGATCATGAGGCTGCTAATGACATCAGTAAAGGATTCCACAGGAAAAAACAGCCTTTTGGGATGACCACAGGAAAAGAGATGAACTTGGGCTGGAAACTGCTTACAAGCTCAGAGGGAAAAAATACAACTTTGTTAACGGAGGCCCTGTTTTTGCTTGTGATCGGCAACCAAGATGGGTGCGTGTCAAACAATCTGGCACTTTTGGGGGGCAGAAAACCCACATTTTTCTTGCTAGACTATTGTTAGATAGCACCGGGGCAGGAAGGTAAGAGCTGTACCGGGTAACAATTCTGGAACGTAGAAGCCTAATTCTGTTATGTTCTCTTATCTGAAAAAAGGATAGTTGCTTTTATTGTGCTGTATTAGCTCCTTTTTGTGGTGGGGGTGCTAATATTGGGGCTTGAACCTCAGGCCTGCTGTAACACCAACATTTTCTGTTTATTTTATTTTTGAGAACGAGTCCTGCTAAGTTGCTAAGTTGCCTATGCTAAGCTCAAACTTGTTGTCCTGCTGCCACAGCCTCGGTAGCGGGGGAGGGTAATTTATTACATTGGGGCTTTTTTGAAACTACTCTATGAGAAGATATTTATGAATGTTAAGGAAACAGTACACCTGTTGCTTTTGAGCTGTCCAGCATCCATCCCCCTGAATGACAGTAACGAATTCAGAATTGGGGAGAGACGCACTGATCTCTCCCTCTGTCTTCCCACCCTACCCAGCTGGGTTAACTCCATCCTGACTCTAGGGATGGCAAATGACCACCCTGGTTAATTACAGCCTTAGGGATCCTTGGCTGCAGGGACCAGGAATGCGAGTACTCGCGACCCAGGGAGAATCAGTGAGACTCATTCCAAGACACACAGGCGGGGACTGGGTTCATTACGGCCCCACTGCGAACACACAGGCTGAGAAGAAAGCAGGAAGAGCTCAAGGAAAGCCTAAGACTCAACGCAGTACATCAGTCAAAGGTCACATGTGGACATTCCTTGGCTCCTAATCCAAGTGGACTCCAATTTGAATACTGATTGGATATTTAATAATATTAAGATATCATTGTCAATTACTAGGCATGATAATTTCACTGAAATTATGTTGTATTTTACAAATAATTCTTAGATTTTTTTTTTAGAGAGTCATACTGAAATCTTTGTGGATAAAGCGATAAGATGTCTGAGTTTGGTTCAGAATAACAAGGAAGGGGGAAAGGGTGTGGCGCAGATGAAACAAGAGTGGTCACATGGTGGTCACCATACACAAGTCTATTTTTCATACAGATTTGAAATGACACCATAATTAAAAGCTAAAAAAAAAAAAGAACAAACAAACCTTGTAGCTCATTCCCTTCTCCACTCACTAGCAGCTGCTAGAAAGGTTTGTCCTTTTGGCTACACACCTGCTCAGAGCGGGGAGTTAAAAAATAACCTTGAAGCCAAGCACTCTGAAAGGCTGAAGCAGGCAGCAGCAAATTAGAGCTCAGCCTGGGAAACCTGATGGCTTAGCAAAACTGTCTCAAGATCAAAACTAAATAATGGGCTAAGGATGTAGCTCAGTGTAAAGGCCCTGGGTTCACATCCCAGTACTGTCAAAATATAAAAAAATTTAAAAGTTGGTATGTACTTCTCAAAATGATCTTTTTGTTCTTCAATGAAACGAGAGGCCTGAGGTCCCCCCTCACATGGTCCAGAACCCAAATTGTTCTTCTCAGAGAAAACTTCATCTCCCAAAATCTGAGACTCATTAATAATGGCAAAAAAACCCCAACCAGCCAACCAAAGAACAACCATCTTTCTAGATTAGGACTGTTCAGTTGATACAAGAAATATAATTTAAGCATATCTGCAATTCTGTTTTCTAGTAGTCACACCAGAAAGAGCAAAAAGAAACAGGTGAAATCCTATTAATGTATTTTATTTAACGTGCTTTTTCAGATTACACCAGTCAATTTGTACGAAAAAAAATCCTCTTTTTCCTACACTAAGTCCTCAGATACTGCCTATTTTACTACTGGTGGCATTTCTAGTGTTCCAGAGCTGCTACCATACTGGACAACACAACTCCAGTTGGTGTGGGCCTGATGGAAAGAGGCCTGTCTCACTCATTTTTTCCCTGGCGGGATGCCTGGATAATACTTACCAGATGCTCAGTCAGTGTCAGTCCTGGGTCAGTCGTGGTCCACCCAAAGCCAACTCTGGGCTGTAGCTACAAATTCTTGAGAAGAGCTTATCTGGCTTGGAATCCATCTTTTTAATACCAGGCACTGACTAGGTATTCGTGCATTTGTGACCAGTAGGACTACAGACCTACGATGGCTTCTCTCTTGGAGTCTTAGCTACACCAATCCCAGTACTATATAAGAACCCTCAGCTAAGTTATTGTGGTATGTAGGTTTCATACTAGGGATACAGAAAAAAAATTCATGGACTTAAAAACTTTAGTGGCTTCCATTTTATACCAACCAAGAGCCAATACCTTGCCATGTCAAGAAGCATTCCAGGAGCTGACCCTTGCTTCCCATTCTCTCCTGCATGGCCCTCTTCTCCTGATCGTGTTACCTCCTTACTGGTGGGCATCTGAGCTTGCTGCCCCCTCTCCCGAGGACACTCTTCTTTTGGCTGTCTGCGCAGCCTGCTCCCTCACTCCACTCATGGGAGTTACCATTTGTGCATGATCTGCCTTTCCCACTGAAGAAGAGGCTGCATTAAGCCTTATTTAAAGGGCAGGGACTTTGTCATGTTCACCAGCTGCTTAGCACAGTATGTGACATACGACTGTGCTTCTACGATGTTTATCAATGAATTTTAAAAGCTTCCAGCTCTTAGCTGGCAGGAGGATCACAAGTTCAAACCGAGCCTGTGCAACTTAGTGACTTAGCACTACCTTGTCTCAAAATGAAATGTTAAAAAAAGAAACAAAGAAGGATGGAGATGCAGGTCAATACAAATGCCCTGGGTTCTTCTATCCTCAGTTCTTCAACCAAACCAAAGCAAACCAAAGCAAACCAAAGCAAACCAAAAAGCTTCCAGCTGCACACATGGCTGCAGTTAGGGAGGTGCCTGGGCAAGCAGAAAGGTACTGGATTTGCTCCTCCAAAAACACCTGGAGAGGCTCTTGCCTTCCTGACACGTGGTGACACAGGACATGCAAAAGCATAACATGGGGACGTGTCAACATATTTAGCAGTCTCTTTCTCAAGCAGGGATATCAGCCAGCTTAAGGGACCTTGGTCTCTTACTCAGTTAGTATAGACAGCTGTGAGGTAACTACCTTGGAAGGAGAAAAGGAGAACCAGGCCAGGGCAGGATAAAAACGCCCTGGGACTATCTAAAAAGAATACCCCAATGATGGATTCACGCACTCATGCTCAACATAGCTGTTTTTATGTCTGCAGCTCACCCAATGCCCCTGTATTCAAAAAACAAAATTCCTGAAGTTGGAGGATTACCAATCTTATTTGTTTGTGGGAAAATGCTTTTCACAAGTGGAAAGACCATTTATGTTTCTTTTGAAAATTGCCTGAATTTAACTGTACCACAGAAATTTCCCAGTTGATCACCAATATCCAATACAAATAGTCCTCAGGGGAAAACCCATGTGAAATACAGAGTGGTGTCTAACGACCCAAGGGGTCAAACTGGTGGAAAGTCCCTCTGCACATCCTGCCCTGTACACTCTTGTGCTCATGTGCTGGGAGAAGCTACTGGCAATGCCGACGCCAGAGCCCTCTTGGTTACTCATCATTATTTTTGAAGGCCTTTACAATTATTTCTGGTACAGGGACCATGGTCATCTTGGCTGTTACTCAGATGTCTCTGTAGCCCACTTTTCAGTGTCCTGTGCTGAAGAAGAGAGCCATGAGGACAGTGAAGGCCTCAGGCTCTCAGGAAACAAGGACAGATAAAACTCTACCCTTGAGCCTGAGGTCACAGGCCTGACTACTGCGGGAGGGGCTTTGGGGCCTTTTGCACATAAATCAGGCCTGTCTGGTGACACTGCCTGGGAGAGGTACATACAATTTCTCTGTGAGTGGGCAGGAAATGGGGGGTTCAGAGGAGCCACAGTAATGAGGTCTTCTTGGGAGTCAGGCTGTTTGAATGGTACCACTCCTGACTATCCCATATAGTGAACAGTTGTCCCGCAGGATCTTCGAAGGTTCTGTTACATATCAATGGAAGTGAAAAAACAGTTTATAATCCTCTGACCCTAGACCATAACTTCAATTTCTATATGAACTCAAAGCAATTTCAGATGCTTGTTGACTTACAACAGGGTTACCTCCTGATAACTTCATTGTAAGTGGAAATATATAAGCTGATAGTAAGTTACAGGGAGGTAACAGAAGTTCTGGGGTGTTATTTCACAACAGGTGACTGTAAGATAACAACTATACACTATTGATATGTATTTGTATTTATTTTATTTTTTTGAGACAGGGTCTCACTCTATAGCCCAGGCTAGTTGTGAACTCACTATGGAGAACAGGCTGGTCTTGGACTCACAGCGATCCTCCTGTCTCAGCCTCCCGAGTGTTGGGATTACAAGTGTGCACCACCATGGCTGGCTATATATATTTTTAAAAACTATGTGGAAGGATTTGTAATTGTTTTACCATAAAGAAATGATAAAGATCGGAGGAGAAAGAAATGTTTTATGTGACTTAAACATTACATAATGCATATGTATACTGAAACATCACTATTAATATGCACAATTATAATGTTTTCATTCACTAGTTAGAAAAATACACTTAGTTACCAAAAAAAGCACATTGAACATGCATTTATCATAATATCCTAGTTTAGTACAATGGTGGCAGGTATGTCCAACCTGTAGCCGGCTGGTTTTTTCCCCTTGTTTTTTGAGCGAAGAGGAGCTATCTTGAGCCACATACAAAATGCATAATTTAGTTAAAGTGAAGATATAAGTACTCAAGATTCATTATGGCATTAAAAAATCAAAGGCAAAGAACCCCAACGAGCTTCAAGAGACACAGCTAAGAGCACTAGCTGTTTCCCCTCAATGATTGGCCCGGGACTAGAGCTGTGGACTATGCGGGGCATTATCTGACCCAGGAAGAGATCAAAATTTGAAATTTCGAGTACAGCTCCAATTGAGTGTTACTTTTGCACCATTGTAAAGTGGTAAAACCATCAGCTCAACCATGATAATGCCTGCGTCACACTGCTGTATGTATTTCTTGGACTTTCCAATAATGCAAATGAAATATCTGTTTCATTGAGGTTGTAAAAAAATATGAAAGTTGTTGGAATCAAAATGGGATCACTGTGTCAACCCTAGCCCAAAACAAACAAACAAATAAACAAAGCCCAAAGGTTATGAAGGGAGCATTCTTACATAGAACTGCTGATAGTAACTCCCACACAGGGTTGGCCAAAACCACACGCTTGCACATAGGTCACCACAAACCACCTTAGACCAGAAGTACTTCTACAAGGACATCTGCCCGGCAACTGTCTGCTCAACCTTGACTGATACTACTCTTGTTATTAATCACTGTGGTCAAGGATCACTGTTTTAAACTATCTGATGTTAATCCTCAGTTTTGCCTTTTAAAAATTCCCCTAACCTCAGCCCATGAGTACACGTGCAGTTTCCTATGGCACATGTATTTCCAGCAACATGCTCTCTTAGTCCCAAATGCCATTATTCCTTGGAGAGTCTGTCTCCAGTTCGTGTGCTTGTTTAAGACTGACATGATTTTTACCAAAAGTTGCTCACCCCCTTTGGAAAATCATGCCAATTGTGGTATTAAAGTCTCTGAAGTCATCTGGAGTCACAGTTGCCACATTCATGATGATTTTACAGACAGATGCAAACATCTGACCACTTTGTTTTGTCTTCTAAGGAGCTCCACTTGATCAGTTATTAATTGAAGTTATTTTATTTAAAACTCTTTATCTCTTTAAAATGATGGTGTTTTGGAAATTATATATGAAATGAGACTATTTCACTTATGAAGTTCCTTAAGGATTGTGAAAGAACCATTAGAAAATATGCTATTAGAAGGTAGCACTGGCCAGACAAGGCTGAGAGATACCATCTCTGATGGTTCTGGGGACTGTCTGGTGACTCTGCTCATCCAGCCCAGGAAGTGGAGAAGGCCAGGGACCACCACAACTGCTCATCTCTAATCCTGGGAGGGATTTCTGTATTTTGTTCCCAGATGTGTCACAGAGGCCTGTCTGCTTCTTTCTCCTATTTCTGCTTCTCTCAGTGGTTTGGCCAAAACAGAACTTGTTCTACCCAAATGACCCCACATTGCCTCCAAGACTTTCTCCCCCCATTTGGCTGCTCTGGATTGTCCAAATGACTGACTGAGAAAACAGATTGTTGGAAAAACACTTCCAGGTTGTCCCTAATGGGGTCATAACCCTATCAGGCCACAGAAAAGGCAATGAAAAATGCTTCCTAGTTCCAAATATGTATGCAGAGGTTCGGGAAGGTGCAATCACAGGTGATCAGCTCTGCCATTTTATGTGGGGATTTTTTATTTGGTTTTTGGCTCAGCACTAACCAAATGCCTCCTTCCTTTGCCACATAGAAGCTGTTTAATCCAAAGGCTTGGACCATTTTTTTTTCTATTTCTCATCCATTCCAACAGAATGATCAGCTAGTGGCTTATGTAAAAAGTGGCACCATGACTACATTGAAATATTGACTAGTTTGAGGACAATAAATCACTGAGATTTGAGGTATAAAAAATCACATGTGGCTTATGTTTCATAGGACACCCTCAGGAAGGCAAATTCATGGAGTTAAAAATTGAAATGGTCTCTCTCTGTCTCCCCTTGTCCTTGAAGAACCAAAATAAAATGAAACAACAACCAAAACCCAAACTTGATTCTATTCTTGTCTTTTGGGTGGCAGTTGTGTTCTGGCAAGACACATAAGTAGCTGGCCCAATGACCAAGGCCATCCTGTCAGAAGAACCTGACACAGCCCCTCCGCAGTCACACTTTGTCTCGGCCCCTGACCATGGCTTCTCCTGGTCTTGACAGCGCCCTCCTTCCAGGCTAATTCCTCCAACCTTGAGACTTGCAGTCCCTGCCTTTCCCCTGGGACCTGGCCTTATACCCAGGACCTCAACCTTCTTTGCTGGCCAGAAAGAACACAGCTGTAGGTTATTTTCTAGAACAAGTATTGCATGTTCTATGATTTTTCTTATCCACATATCCTATTTTTGTGCGCCTGTCTTGTGTTATCAATAGAAAAACTGCTAGGGCTCTGCACAGCAAATCATTCAACAAATGTAAAGGACCTTGTGTGCTTAGTTCTGTGTTAGGTGCTGGGCACATTACAGTGATAAAAAGAATTTTCTACACTCAAGGAGCTTACGTTTATTTGAGTCATAGAAGTGATAAAAATTGAGCGAATTCACCTTCCGTGTTGTGCAGTGCTGGGGTTCACTTTAGCCAAGTTCGTACCTTTTTTCTTTTTCTCCAGTGTGGTAGGTACTGAACCCAGGACCTTCACACTGAGCTGCATCCCCAGCCTTTTATTTTTTATTTTTAGATAGTTTCACCAAATTGTCAAATTGCCCAGGCTGATCTTGAACTTGCCATTCTCCTGCCTCAGTCTCCCAGAGAGCTGGGATTACAGGCCTACATCACCATGCACGGCTTTTACATCACTTTATACAGAAGAGCCTTGCCAAGATCACCACTGAAGAGCTAACTCAGGCCATCTGACGAAAACAGGTGGTGCTTTAGAGTCCTTTGGGGTTTGGTCGTTTCTGTTTTAGAACTGTATGCATGCATGGGTTATCTTATTTTCATTTCCATAGTCCTCATACTTGATACAAACATGGTTGATGGCATGTTTCATTTGGTTACCTTAATTCATATGGTGATGACGGAGGAAAGAGGAGGAGAAAGAAGTTTGATGCCCCTAGCCCCAACCTGTGCCCCCACACCCCAGCCACCCCTAAACTCTCCCTGATATCATTCAGGACCCTAAGGCGCTCCAGTCCCCCAAATACTTTCATTTCTAGATCATAATTCTTCCCCAATAAAATGACACCACTGAATGGACAGAAGGAAATTAAGTTAAGGTCTTTTCTTTTAAAAGACAAGGGAAGTATTAATTTAAGTGATGCTAAATTTTGCTGAGACAAAAGAAAACATTTAGTTGGAGGAAAATGCACTGTCCAGAAGAATCACTATTTGGGCTCAATTTCTATTTCCCTCATTTTTATGGTTTTCTTCCTTAGCTCAAAGTATTTTTTCCTTTTTAAAAAGTCACACATGGAAAAGATTAAGAAATATAAATATTTTTTAAAAATCGCTTACTGGGATCCACAGGTAGGCAGTCAATATCTTGGAATTTCCTTCTAGCATTTTCTCCTTTGCTATTCTGTTTTTTGCAGTGCTGAGACTAAACCCAGAGCGTCATGTATGCTCGGCCAGAGCTCTACTACGGTGTCACATCTCTGTCCCTCTGCGTATTCATAACAGGATCATACTGTCTGTGTGGATCCTTCTTATTCACATTTCCTTATAATATTATTCTCTTAACTTTATTTATTTAATTATTTATTTATTTAGTGGTACTAGGGTTTGAACCCTGGGTGTCTGCATTGAGCTACATCCCCACATTTTGATTTTGAGACTGGGTCTCACTAATTACTGAGGTGCTCAACTGGAATCAAACTTGCAATCCTCCTACTTCAGCCTCCGAGAGTACTGAGATTACAGGCATGAACCACCACACCTGGCTTTTACTAACATAACTTTAGTAACTGAGTATTTCATTTCATAAAGATTATATTATCTGAAAAATTGTAGAAAAAACATTTAAATTGCATCCAGCTTCATTACCAAACATGTTGTTATTAATATACTTGTATCTAAATGTTTGTAATCTAACAATTTCAGATTATTTCCTTGAGATAAATTTATTACAAATACAATGACTAGAGCAGAAGATACAAACTGATTTTTAAAATATCTTGGTACCTCCTCCTGTTAACCTGTTGTCTCAAGGTGTTAGTATACTCCTACCAGTGCCCATTTCAGTTATTTTCATTGTGCTTATCACCACTTTTTAAAATTGTAGTCAACTTAATAGATGAAAAATTGTATGCACAGGCTGTTTTTTCATGTCCTGATTGGTAGGGCGGACGACATTTCCACGTTTACTGTCTCCTCTGTGACTCATTCATCATTCTCTATCAGTGAGTCTATTATATCTGGAATTTTTAAAGAACAATCACAGGGTTTAATTCTTATCCTTATTTGTTCCCATTTGAACCCAAAAACTTAAAAGCTCCCTGATTTTTTTTTTTTTTTTTTGGTTGTAGGACTCAACCCCAGGGCCTCACCCATGCTCAAGAACCCCGCCAGTGAGCTCCATGTAACACTCGCTCGAGAACGCCTAAAATAAGCACCCATTTCTTTTCTTTTTCAATATATACATATATACACAATACAAGACGTTTACATTGAGCTTGAGTATTTTGTGCACATATGTATGGCATCAAAACTACAATCTCTTCCCTCCTGCACCCTTCCCATGCCCCCTAAGTCTCACTATTACCCACTTTTGGTTCTATAAAATGACTGTATTCTGTGTTTTTCATATTACAGAAACCATTCGATATTTAACCTGTATCTGACTCACTATACTGAGCATGAGGATATCAAGCTGCATCCATTTACCCACAAGAGCCTCAAATCTGTCTTTACAAAAAGAGTAGTACTCCACTGTGTACATATACTACAATTTACATATCCATTGGTCTGATTTGGCATCTTCCACATTTTGCTGTCGTTAGCTGTGAGCGGCAACCATTTCTGCAGGTATGGAAAGTGTGAGAACCTGACTAGGCCCAGGGATAAGGGGAGGTAGAAGGCAGCTCAGACTCCTGTAATCTCCTTTGGAGATTGGAGCCCCACCCTCTTATCCCAGGCCCTGGATAGCCCGCAGCTCAGGTTTCACTCTACTCAAATCCCCAGTTTTTCCCTACCCCAAGGCCCTTACCAGAAATCACGTGATCAGGTTTCCAGAGACCCACCGTACAAATTAGGTGACTTTCAGGCCCCAAACTTCCTCTAATCAGTGAATGACCTTTGCCCTGTTACCCTGGCTGACCCTCCTCCCTTCAACTGCTTATTAGCCTGGCCCCTGCAGACAATAAACCAGCTGTTAACACTGATTCACTATTCCCAATGCTATTCCATCCAAGACCCGGCTGCCCGAGACTTCACTGATTTCCTGATTGCCAGTGGCCAATGGCGGCCAGAGACCCTGAGACCCCGACAGTAAAGCAAATGTCAGTAAAGGGCTTGCCTGCCAGGCTCGGAGGAGGGTACAGAACTTCTAGATTCACATCACCACAGCTCTTCCTGTCCCAAGACAAAAGCAGGAATGGCTGGGCTTGCATTACACACGTGTTGGGAGGAGCAACCCTCATAACCCTGAGTCACTGTGTTCTGTCCTTCACAAGACCAAGTTCCCAGGAACTAAGCAGTCACTTAGGCTGGCCTCGTGAGTAACCAAGCTTCCTTTATCTTCACCATCTTCATTAACTATTATGTAACTTCTTTGGAAAAAAAATAAAATTATATATAGAGACTTACAGGATTACTGATGGAAGAAGCTGGGCTGGAAAAAAAATCCTCCGGTCTCCTCTCCATCTGGCTCTGCCTAAATCAAGACCTGAGTCAAAGAAATCCTTCACTTCATAGTTTTCTCTCCTGGACTCAAAGTGTTCAGTACAACTAAATGAGGCAGTCAGATGCCTTAGGGTGAGGTGCCCAGCACATACTAAACACTCAACAACATTAGCTTCGTTACTAGTGTTAAATGAGCGCTGCCTGGTAAAGAAGGAACATGCAGGCTGGGAAGGGAGGGAAAGACTGACAGAAGGGGGACACAGCAGGTAAAGTGGCTCTGTCTTTAAAGAGATGGCTCAATGAAATGTAAGAATGAAGAATTTGCTCCTTTTGATATGCGGTTTCAGTGTGTGCTTGAACTCTTTACCTACAGCTGGTGCTCAGAAGTACCTGGCCCTATATTGGTGCTGATTGTTAGAAATGGTTCGTAGTAAATTTACCTGTCCAAACAATGGATGGACATGGGAGGCACGGATGACGGAGTATGAGGCTTTAATTTTCTTTTTGCAAAAAGGGTGACCTTCCCACATGCAAGTGGAGAGAGGCACCAACTTAAATCCCTAGGTAGCAGGTCCCTCCTCCTGCCTCTATCTATTGGCAGGATGCACAATCTTACCGAGAAAATCTAAGACACTGGCTCAAGGCCAAGTCTATCACAACGTCATTACCTTTATCCCTCCTTTCCCTTTCTGCCTTTGTCTGGTCACCTGGTCAGGTAAGGCGCGAAAATGTAAAGATCTGCCACCTTGAATAGTGTGTCACTGCTACCGCTAGATGACCCTCACACTGATCCCCTCAGCCTGTGCTGATTCCAATCTGATTCCTTTGGTCTTCTGTGCAATTTCAAACATCATTAGACTCAGTGAGCACACATTCAGGAAAAAATGCTGCTTGTGTGGTGGCTCATGTCTGTAAGCCCAGCACTCAACAAGGCTGAGGCAGGAAGACTGCAAGTTTGAGTCCAGCCTGAGAAATTTAGCAACTTGGTAAGAACCTGTCCTAAAACTTTTTTCTAAAAAAAAGGGCTTCAGATGTAGCTCAGTGCTAAGGCCCTGAGTTTAATAGTCAGTAACACACACACACACACACACACACACAGCCTTTACAAATGTCTTTTTAAAAAGATTTTCCTAAAAATTAGGAAGAACAAGAGACTAGCAAATTGGTGTTACTATCATGAATTGTTTTCAGGTCACTTAGAGCAGGCTGCTGCCCGTCCATAGGTAAGGTAAAAGTCCAGAAGAGGAATGAAGAGCTATTTGTCCCCAAATACTCCAGTGCAAAGAATAGGACCTCTTTTCAGTCCTCTAAGAAAATGTCCACAGGTCCTTCAGGGCAGTCTCATCCAAACGGGGAATGGAAGAGAATACTTATTTTCAAGGCTGCTTTGTCCTAGTGGCTGAGGGCCAAACAAAGAGAACAGTAATAGTCTGTGATGTTTCCAGAGGTGGCACATAATAAACTGGGAAGAAAATAGGCCTCAAGGCAAGATCTGGTTTCTCTGAGCAAGTGAGAAAACAAAACCACAGTTCCTATCATTATGCCCAAGTTCAGCCACCACAAGATGATGGCACTGTGACGTGAAAGCTATCAGAGCCAACACTTGAATAAAGCTTCTACAAAACTGAACACCACACAGAAAATACTCAGCGTGTCCTATTCTTGTTGGTAGGTTATTCACGGAAAACCAATGTGAAGACCTCTGGGAAATTTTATTTTCCAAAGTACAAAGGCTTCTGTCTAGAGAGCTTTCTAGTCACCCCAGATCACTTCTCTCAAGTGAAAAGCACCTGGCAGAAGCACATTTCCAATCCTCTTCACCAGCACTATCTACTGCATTTTCTTTAACCCTGAATGGCACAATGTTGAGAGAAAGTTTTCTTCTGTTGCATTCCCTGCCCCAGTATCTTGAAAATACAGGTTGAGAGCACCTCAGAAATGCTCAGAGATATACACAGATGAGAACACTTCAGAAAGAGCGGTAACATTTGCAACATTTACAAGTTCAAGTAATAGAGAACAGCATCATGGATTCTATTCTGGATCCATTAAACATGACCACTGGTCTTATAATCTGTGATAGATTTAGTGTTTTAGAATTGCATCTTAAAAATGTCTCAAAATTATAATGTGACTATATTGAAATGTTCCAATACAATATAAAAGTACATAATTCAAGGAAGTAAATAATACCTACTATCCCTTTGCTAGAATTTGGTCTTTTATGAACATACCTCCCATAAAAGGACCAGATCAACTCAGGAGCAAATTTAATTAGGGGCATACTTTCGTCCTCTTAAACAAAATACCAATTGTATCTTTAAAAATCAGACTTTGATCAGACTTATATTAGTTCTTAAGTTTACAAATCTAAGAACATTATAATCACTACAAGCTTTTATGCTGATATTTTTTTAAATATCTAGTTCTACTTTCCTTAGTATACATATTAAAATACTTAAAGATTTATAATTTACACTTGAGATACTATAAAACACTATTTTCTGAACTTATGGAAAAGGGGATGATATATTTATAAAACATACTACTAAAAACATTCTTTAGTACATGCCCTCAATATCAGCTACTGGAGAAGCCAAGGCAGAAAGATCACAAGTTCAAGGCCAGACTGGCAAGTTAGTGAGATTGTTCTCAAAAACAAAGAAAACAAATAAAATGTAGCTCACTGTATTGCATAGTATAGCTCTGTGCTCCCTGAATTCAATCCCTAATACTGCAAAAAAGGAAGAAAAAAAAAAAGCACCGTCATGTCTGCAAACATTAGAAAGTATGCAAAGGCCACTGTTAGAAATACTTAAAACATAAATAAAAGGAAAGTTAAGAATGGCTTTCCTCAAACTTGCAGTTTCTAAAATTTGTCAGGACCATAGAAACCGGAAGTATCAGAGATTAAGCAGAAATCTATGTTCAAAAGAGTCCATGGACTCCTCAGAGAGAGCAAAGCTGATCCAAGTAGCTGAAACTCTGAGTATCATTCAAACAGAGAAGCCAGTGCTTACAAAATGCAGTTTCTTCTGGTGAGCTCGCACGAAGGCCAGCCCATCCTATGTACAAAAATAAATGGATGAGAAATCATTTCATGAGTTCATCCCAAAACACACACACACACACACACACACACACACACACACACACACACAAAAGTTGGACTGTTAGCCCTCCATCATCACTTTCCTTGGTGGGGCTGGCAGGACAATCACCCACTGCAAAGCTGTTTCAAAGTACTGACTTGGAGGAAGTGGTATGCTGATACCATGGAAAAAAAAAATTCCTCACACACAAAGATAGTTCAAAACGCATCTGTGTAGAGCTCAGAGGAAACAAACAGCTCCGCTAATTTCAACTCAAAATAAACCCAAGAGACCAGTTTACCTTGGCCATGGCTGCACACAAGCAGGAAAGCTGAAGGTCGGCATTTATCCAGTGATTTTGTTCTGTGCCAAAGGAGTAAGAGGGCAGGGTTGCCCGCGCTGTGTCAGCACGGGCTACACATGGGGTTCAGAACCAAAAATCAAATGTGCCTACCAGGGCTTTACCGCTTGGTCCTCTGAGACATGCAGGTCCTAGGACATCTTACCTTCCACCACACAGGTGGAGTGGCAAGTTTCTGTGTCCCTTCCTGAGTCACACTCTGGTGCGCTGACACATGGTCCTTGTCACTGCTGAGGCCCTTCATGGATCTTCCTTCCATACTGTGGTCTTTTAGAGCCAAGAAGTGAAGTCCCAAAATACTTGTTTCGTTTGCCAACTACATCTATGATCTTTAAAGTGACCAATATTGAATTGTCTAGTTTTGTTCATTTAAAAATATTTTTTAAATTAAATGAACAGGGCTGGAGTAATAGCACAGCGGTTACAGCGCTTGCCTAGCAAACACAAGGCCCTGCGTTCAATTCCCGGGCACCACATGAGCTCAGTGTGGTGGTACACACCTGTAATTTGAGCACTCAGGAGGCTGAGGAAGGAAGGTTGCTGTGAATCCAACTCGCCTGGGCTCCACAATGAGTTCAGGACCAGCCTGGACTGCAGAGCGAGACTGGATCTCAAATAATTAATTAATTACTTAAATAAACACACCAGTGATCTAAAAGATCACAATTTACTTTCTTTTGAAATCAGAATTTTCTTTAAAAGCAGTTATTTTCTGAAATAAAAGGTGTATCTGCTACTAAAATTTCAAAAAGAGCCTTACCTTTATTTTCAAGTAATTCATATTTGAGAAGATCGTATATGTGTGTGCCTATGTGTGCATATGTGTGTATGGGGGGGGGGTGCTGGGAATTGAACCCAGGGTGCTATACTCCTGAGCTACATCCCCAGTGGCTTTATTTTTTATTTTATTTATTTATTTTATCTTGAGACAGGGTCTTGCTAAGTTGCTCAGCCTGGCTTAGAAATTACAATTCTCCTGCCTCAACCTCCTGAGTAGCAGGAAATACAGGCATGGGTCACTGTAGCAGGCTTGGGAAGAACCCTGTCAGTATGTCTTTAAGTTGTTTCTTCAATCCTGTTTTGTATTGCTATTTTGAGATGCTTATTTCTAATGGGGCTAAAGGGTTGGTTTTGGGCACTCAAGGACGTCCATCTCACAGCTAAATATTTATTTATTTATATTGGAGAAAAACAAGAAAGGGTAGCTAATCTTCAATATCTGAGATTATGTCTTTGATTTCCTGGGTATTGGGACTTCTGGTTCAAGATATTTAGGGACCAAATCATATGTGAATACAATTAAAATATTTTAAACACCATTAAACCCTGCTTCAAAGGTTGGCCATAATGTTCAATCTGGGCCCAGGAAACAGAGATATTGCCTGAACTCAATGACCTGCCTGTGGATGTCTGTTTCTAGCCTGAAGTTCTTGCCGTCTGTCTTTCTAGGGGGTACATCATTAACAGTCCTCTGCAGCTCAAAAACTCAACATAACCTTGTGGGTTGCTCTGGAAAAAAAAAAAAAAACCACACATTGAGTAATAAGAGATAGAATGCTTTGTGGTCAGTGTTTCTACTGCCGTTTTTCTGCCCAGGAGAAATAGCAAATCACAGGCTTCTGGAAAATGGATGGTGCAGAAGCAACAAGGGCCTTCTGAAGCCCGTGAGCATGACCCTCCTAAAAGCTCACCTGTCTGCTCCCTGCTGTGTGCACAGACAGAGCTATGGGGACCCAGAGAAGGAGAACTTCTATCAGGCATGATTCAAGTGCCAGTATGGTTTAAAGTGGTCTTGAAATGACTTCTTGGGAGTGAAATGTTCTGATCATCCCAAAAATAAGAAATACTGGAAAGCTGGGAAGTATCCTGGGAAGTATCCTGGGAAGTATCGGGGAGAGCAGGGTATGTGGTTTGTGGGAATTTGCACCTGGGGTAGTAGCGCTCCCCCCGCCCCTGGCTTTCCTGTAGATCTTGCTCAGCTAGGGAAAATGATTAGAAGACCCACCAGCATCTCTCAGTGTGGCGTACCCTCTGTATTATGTTTCCTTGGCTGGTCTGTGCATAGCAGGTATTAAACAAAGATACCAGAATAAGACAATCTGCAAGGTGAACTGGCGTGTGGGGAAAGGGCACAGCCTAGAAAGGCAGGGGCTTGCTAGTGCCCTCTGAGGTTTCCTTTCTTTCCATAGTCCGGAGTCACATAATTCCATTTGTGGATTTTCATGATAACCAGTAAACCTTAGAAAATTAATTGCTTGCCTAGTATGGACAAGGCCCTAGGTTTAATCTTCAGTACTGTAAAAGCAGAAACAAGCCAGAAAATGACTCAGTATGCCAAGGGGACAATGCTAAAGGTTGTTTGGTCTCTTTTGCAGGAGTAAGTTCTTTTCAACCTTTCTCTTATATTCTGCAAAGCCTTTTCTCAGGACAGTTTAAGAACCCATATTTACAAGCGCTTCCTTCATGCCTACCTTTCCTCATGACAGCAATGACAGGAGGGCTTGGCCACCTGGACAAGAGCAGGCCCAGGACATGGCAGCCCACGCCTGGGCTGCAGTGTGCAGGGGAAGCCAGCCTGGCTTGGAAAGCTCTGCTGAAGAAAGGAAAAAGGAAGCCACAAGGCAACTCCTGCTCCTCATTTCTTTTTTTTGTCACCTCTCCCCCTCCTTGTTTCTGAAGTATGAATGGGGAGTCAAAAGCAGGACACTGAAAAAACTAGAGGAGAACAAAAAAAGAGCAGTAGAGCCAATGAATTGGTAGCAGGCACACAGAGCAAGCAGAGATGAAGCCAGCAGCCACCTTCTGGGACGGACAGCCAGGCAGGGTTTGCTGGCATCTAAGCTGCACTGTGGTGCAGTCACTGTAACTTCATTAGTACTAAGAATATCAACCATATCTTCTACCAAGTTCTCACTGTGCGCTAAGAAGTATTACTTTTATAAGTATTATCAGCATATTTTGAATCTGAAAACAACTTATGAAATGCATATGATAATGATGGTGAAACTTAAGCACTGAGAAGTTAAGTAATAACTTGATCCCAAATAATTGTAACTTAAATGGTCTGGCTCGTGCCCATGCTTTATTTAAAAGTTTATAAAGATAACTTATTCAGTGTGACCTGGTAGAAAATACACATTATTAACTTTTTAAAGTATTTTCTTATAGCCTTTATATACCTTTAAGAATATTTTAGAATTTGAATTATTACATATATAGCTTTGAATCTAGCTTTTGTTATTCTTTCATGTCACTAAATGTTATTTCAAAACATGACTGCATGATATTCCTTTAGCATGCTCCAGCTGATGGTCTCTTAGTTCTTTCTAAGCTTCTATACCTGTGCTAATATCAACATCCTTATGCACACCTAAGATTATGCTATAGAATAAATGACAAAAACAGACATAGTTTGAGCAATTATCACTTGATACAGTGTAAATGGCTTGCTGGGAAGGCTTATAGGACATCTGGCCATGTGAAAGATGTTCCACTCCTCGTGCCCTTGCCAACACAAAGGATTTCAGAAAATCTTTATTTTAATTCGGTTTAGTGGGTCAAACCAGTATAACTCATACTCAAACTCATTGCTCCTAAATAATACTTTAGAAGGACCACTTATATTATTAAAATAAAACACACCTAAGACTAGCAGTCTCTGACTTTAAGACCCATGAAGCATTGAAATACTTGAGAATTTTAGAAATGGAAGAATTACTTTAAAAGTCACAGACTATGAGGTAACCAAAGCTCAGACAGACTCAGTGACCGGGAAGTTCTTACTGAATCGGCATCTGGTTCCACAAATTGTTTCTTTAGCACAGGCTGATGTATGAAACTAACAGAAGTAACAAACTATTGTTACCAAAGTGAATGTATAAGGAAAAAGCATACAGCTATTATTTATTTGAAAAAGATGCTATTATGTTCTTTAATTCTATCTTCTCGGCACCAATTCAGAAAAAAATAGTTTGTAGGAAAAAGCCAATTCATATCTATTTTCAAGACTCTGCTTAAATCTAGAGAAGACTTAACTTTTCTTGGAATCACTAAAGCATCCAGCATTTATCCACTATCCTTCCAATCTGTACTGTGGCCAGGCCCTGCACAGGGGCTGGGGCAGAAGGGAGAAGGCACCAAGGTAAGAAAAGAGGGGTCCTTTCTGAGGGGGGCCAGGTAGCAAGGCATTGAGCAAAGAATCATCATGCAAGCGACCAGGCAGTGTGACAGGCATGCACAAAGCGCTGTGAGAGCCACAAAGCTGTGGACAGGAAGCTTCACAGATGGACCCACAAAGGGCTGTGCAGTGCTTGGAGGAGGGAGACGACTCCGGCAGGTCGTGGGAAGCAGCTCTGTCAGATGTGGCTAACCACAGAGACCTGGGGAAAGGAGCACCAGAGCCAGATGAGGCTGGAAGGGTGTTCTGGACGCAGGCAGCGTTCAGGAATCTGGACTCTTCCCTGGAGGGGCTGGAGACCCAGGAAAGCTGTTAGAGCAACCGTGCTATGGCCAAATGGTGCTGTATCAGGCTTATTCTGATGGCAGTATGGGAATGAACTGGGAACGTCACAGGTAGGAGACTTCTGCACTGGTACAGATGGCAGGCAGAAGCAGAGGAAATATAAAAGAGGGGATGGATTTGAGCAGTATGTAATAGAAAGAACAAGACAGAGACTGATCAGACCCAGGTCCCATCAATGAGGCGGGAAAGGAAGGAGGAGATACAGCTTTGGGATGGAAGGGATTTCACACCCCGAACTTGAGGTCCAGAAAGATTCTAGGCATGCACTAGAAGCCAAGGAGATACGAACCTGGGGAACAAGTGAAGGACCAACAGAGTCACTGGCCAGACTATGCTTTATGTATATTAAAATGTCTAAAATATTTTTCAATATTAATGTAAGAATTACTAATAAGTTATTTTATGTATTTTTTTCTGGCACTATGTCTTCACAACCCAATGCACCTTCTGCCCTTACAGCCCAGCCTGTCTCAGTGAGACCTGGCCATATCATAAGGGGCCACCACACTGGATTGTGGAGGATTAGACAGTGACCTGTGAGGTGATTTCAGCACCAAAATGAATATCTTTAGGCCTTGCAATTTGTGGAATTAAATTAAACGGAGTTGAATTTTACTTACTAGAGAACAATGAGAAAGTAAGTCACTGCTCACTCCCTATCTTCTGGGAAGGAAGCAAAGAGGAGGTGTGACATGCTACTGGATGTTTAGGAGGTAAAAAGCACTCCACCTGGCCTTCAAGGTTACTTGTACACCCTGCCTGCCACCTGCCTGAACCTAGGTCTTACAGTTTATCTCCGAGTTCATGGTATGACTTTTAAAAAAAGAAAGGTGTTCAGGGCTATGAGTATAACTCAGTGGTTAAAGGTGCTTGCCTAGCATGTACAAGGCCCTGGGTTTAATCCACCTAGCACCACATGAAAAAAACTGGACAGATGTTGTGGCACATGCCTGTCACTCAGAAGGCTGAAGCAGGAATCCCTGTCTCAAAAAAAAGGTATCCATATTTTTGAAAATATTTATTACAGGAAAAGACACTCTGTGATTAATCCCCTTCAAAATACTCTTGTTTACCTTGAACATCATTCTTGCCACTGTCCAGTTTTCGAGTCCTGTTGTAGCTGTCTTCAGGTCCTAACTAGATTCAAGACCGTTTGCTTTTGTGAAAAGCTGGAAGTTTCCCAGCGCTAGATCTGGTGAAGAAGGTGGATGAAGACACACTGTAATGCTTTTATACTTGCTTCCCCACTGCCTGGAATACAACAATGGCATTCACCACCTTTGATCACACCTTATAAAGACAGGCAAGAGGACTTCCACAGCTGCTTCAGGAACTCACAAAAGAATAAGTATGTACCTAGTGAGAGGAAGCATCTTGGGAGAGGATTAATGGCAACGTGTCTTACTGCAATGCTTAAAATTTAAATATTTACTATATATTTTGATCGTACCTTGTATGTATGTTTTGTCTCCTGATAAATTTCCCAAAACAGTGGTTCCCAAACTTCAAATATTTGCAACTGACTTTATAATTTTACAATCCTGCATACTGGCAAAATGAGATAGGACAGGCACTGCCTTTTGACATTTCAGATAAAAATGGCCCACAGAGATGAGAGTGTCCGCTAAGATTATATTGCTCAGCGCCATTACAGTTTGTGTAAGTACACTCTATGATATTTGCACAATGATGAAATCACCAGTGACTCATTTCTTAGAACATGTTCCTGTTGTAAAGTGACATGACTATAACTCCATTGGTATTTTCATTTAACTGAAAAATCTAAATACACACTTGTCATTCTCAGAAACTGTATTCCCAAAGTCATATGGTATGTATTCTAATTGGTAATTATTTAAATAAAAATGTTTATCCATGTCTCTGGAAAGCATCTCACAAAGCACCAGCAGCATGATGATCAAGCTCCGAGGAGGGGCAGGGAAGCAGTACTGGCAGACCAGGCCAGCTGAGTGGGCGCACAGATCCTCCACTCTCCCACAGCAAGCTGATGCTCACTGCTACCCACTGCATGTATGTCACCTGTGTGTTCCAGGTATAAGACTTTTCGGTATCATCTCTACATATACAAAAATCATCATTTTCATTTTAATTTTCCAGAGGTTTCTTCCAGAGCTATTAAGTTTGGCTATTGAGCTTTTAAATATAAACTTCACAAGGCAGTGACAACTATTCTTCTCATAATGCCCTTCTAATATTTCTTCTTGCTAACTGATTGACTTTTAATTATAATTATGTGTAAAGCTTGAAGATCTTAAGAAATGAGGGCTGGTAAGCAATGGTGGAAAGCATCAAAATATAGCTTAAAACAAATTTGATCTATATCGACATATGTGTGTCCTGTGCAAATGAATTAAATATTAATAACAAGGTCTAGTGGACAGTACAATTTCAAAGTAGTAACAAACATGAAAAATACCTGGAGATATCTGCAATTATAATGTGTCTGCTGTTGTGTAAAAATTCACCACAGAACTGAGCAGCTTAAACAACAAACATTTATTATTTCATAGTGTCTGTGAGGCAGGCATGTGGGAACAGGTTGGCAGAGTGCCTTTAGCTTAAGGGCTGCCACAACGCCACAGCCAGGGCATGAGCTGGAGCAATGTCCTCATCTGAAGGTTTAACTGAAGGAGAATCTCAGGCTAGTGGCAGGATCGGTTCTCCACTGGCTACTGGCCAAACGCCTCCCTCGGTTCTGTGCCATGTGGGTCTGTCTATTGGGCAGTTTGTAACAGGGTAGCTGGCTTCCTTCAGAGTGAGCCAGACAGGGGGAGAAAGCCCCAAAGACAGAATCTATAGGGTTTTAAAAAAATATAACAAATCTCAGAAGTGACACCGCATCTTTTCTGCTGTACTTCATTCACCAAAAGTGACCCATTAAACCCACCCGTGCTCAGGGAGAGGGGTTCATACAAGGGCAGGATTTTCACGTACCACGTTCCAGGCTGCTTACCACATAAGGACATAAGACATCTTTGATTTCTATTGGTGATGACATCGTAAGCGCTGCTAACATGATTGCACCAAACATTTAGCTTTAAGTTAGTGAAAATAAAGCAGTACTGTTTTTCCAGTTAGTACACAGACTTCAGGTTAATAGAAAGCCCCTGTGCTAAAGTATCTGTACTATCTAAAACTCAGTCTTGGTGCATTGAGGAGGGGCACAAGAACTCCTCACACAACCCTGGAATCTACCATCTGTGGGCACTGACTGTGCTTATGATTTGTTTTTTTCTTATGAACAATATGGTACTGCTGCTCCACTAAGAAATAAATCAGCATTGAAAACTTCCCTCACAGCTGCAAAAGGCAAGTGGTTGGCAGCAAGAAATCAGGATTAGTGGAGCTTGGCTTATAAAGAAGCTTTCGCCTCCCCTGGGCACGTGGTCACCAACAGAACTATGGGAGCAAATAAAACATGGTTTGCAGTTAAAATCACTTTGCAATGACAAGTAGGACCAGAGTAGAAAGCAGGTACAGGGGAAGATGTTTTCCCACAAAATTCACATCTCTAAAACTTGCATTTCTTTGAAAATATGAATCAGAATTATGCTTCTATGAGCCCTGCTTTACCTCTGCCTGTTACCCTTCTAGCCACAACTGCCGCAGCCACTTTCTTTCCGAGAAAGACATTCTTTCTGAGAACAGTCAGAGACATGACCAACAGGCCCAGGATCAGATAATCAATGAACTAAGAACCTACAATTGTAGGTTTCAAGTTTGCCCTCTTGGACCTCAATCAAAATGTCTTATCAACTGTTCACAGAAGTGCATTCAGTGCTTCATTTTACCAGGTGGAACAGGGGCAATATTCAAGATATATAACAACCATGAAGCACAGGAACTAAGTAACCAGACCACGTGTGATGCCAGGGCAAAGGTCCTGGGACTCACACAGTGCCTTACACCGATCCTTCAGTTGTGTGACTATGGGAGAAGATTGTATTCAGGTGACTGAAGGTGTTGACAATTCACCAAAACATCTCAATAGTTTAACCATACCAGGGCAAACAAGACTGAGTATTACTTGCAGAAGATGCAGGGGGAGTGCCCCTGTTACAGGCCCCACAGACAGCTCCTGGTGTGGGAGCTGACCTGGTCACCTCACAGTGCTTTGAATGGTCAGCACTATGAGGACAGAGCCCAGTCCTCCCTCCTGAGTCCTGAGCTGAAGCCTTCAGAACCTGGATCACTTCAAAGGCTCACAGAACCCCTCATCAAGTCACCCTGGGGTGCTAGCTGGCAGTCTCCTTACCAAATGCCCCCCTGGGAGCAGCCTGGGGCAGCTCCTGTTGGCTGCAACCAAGTGGTTTCTGTGGAAGCATACTCTCTCCAATTCAGTCCTAGACATTAAGCAATAAATCAGGTACTATGCAGAGTCCCATTCCATATTTTTAACGGGATTTTTAGATATTAAATCATTAAGAACATTAAGACAAATTATTTTTTCTAGGATTTTCACTCTTATATCCAGAAATATATGTGTAACTAACTCTCTAATTGACCTCTCTACATCTATACATGGATGTCTGTCCATGAGACATCTCAAACTCAATTTATCGCAAACCAAACTCCTAACAACCCCCCGTTGCTCCGAGCTGTTCTGCTGACAGCTTCCCCACTCAGTTCCTTAATACTTCCAGCAGCCTGGCATCTTCCTTGACTCCCTTCTTCCACTAACTGTTGTTCAGTCCAATAGGGACTCTTGTTAGCTCCACCTTCAAAATACCCAGACTCTTAACTGCTTTTCAACACCTACTGCTGCCACCTTCATCCACGGCACCATGGTCTCCCATGGTAGTGCTACAACAGCCTCCTAACTGGCACTGTCCCTTGCACTCCTGTAGTCCACTGACAAAGCAGCAAAAAGGAGTCTTTTACTTACCCCCTTGGCACCGGCTATTGAACCTAGGGCCTTTACACTGAGCTATATCCCCAGCCCTTCCCGTATTTTTTATTTTGAGACAAGATCTCATTAAGTTGTTAGTTGTCCGGGCTGGGCTTGAACTTGCAGTCCTCCTGCCTCAGCTTCCCTGAATGCTAGAATTAACGGTGTGTGCTATTGTGTTTGGTTTAGAAGGAGCCTTCAAATGTAAAGTCAGATCATTGACATGACACTGCTGTGAGCTAAACTCAAGTCCTACACCAGCCTCCCAGGGCCTCTACGGTCTTTCCTCCAACTTCTTCAACTTCTCCCTCATTTACTCTACCTGAATCCTGCTGGTTCCTTGTTATTCTCTGAGTATGCCGGGCAGGCTGCTGCCTCACTACCCTGTGCTTTCCTCCATGTACCTGCAAGGCAGCATGCGTTCTGCATGGGCACCGTACCATCTTCTCCATGATGGCCACTCTACTCACCCCACCGAAATCCATGCACCCACTCTGGGCCTCTGCTCCTCCTTCCCCTGCAGTACTTCTTCATACTGGTTAGCACCTTCTAATCTTCCACTAGAACACTCCATGCAGTAGGTCTTAGGCTTGCTGTTCATTATCCATATTCCTCAACTAGAGGAGCCACGTGGAAGGTACTCAAAAAATATTTCAGAGAGAAAGAGAGAGAAAGCCATAAATAAAATAAATCATCCTATTCCAATGGCAGGATCCCAAATACTAGGTCTCATTTTCTTCTTTCAGTGTTTGTGGCACTTTGCAGAGGAGCAAAAAGAAGTGACCCTGACACTGAGGAAAGGCAGCCGTTCACCAGGAAAGGCTCTTAGGGGTGGCTGTGACCGTATGGTATATGTTTTTGGGTTTTGTTTGTGGTTCCCAGCTCTTAACCCCTCCCCAAGGCAGGCTAGAAAAGCCACAATTTCTCTTCCCTCAGGCAGGTTGCAGTAACTCTGATCCTCCCTGGCCTTCGGTATTGGAGCAGGTCTTAAAAGAAATTTTCTGACTTTGGCTTGTCTGACAGTAGGTCATATGACCTGTCCCGCCATGCCTTGGAGGGAAGAATGCTGCAAGGAGAGACCAAGAAGAAAGTTGAACAAACAGGCCTTGCTGGGTGTTCCCACCCATCCTATCAGATTACACATGCAATGAGGCTTAGATAAGAAGCCCCCAAAGGACAGGACTGGAGAGCTTCCTGGTGCAGTGGGTAATGTAGCACCAAGGCTCTTCTATACCTCACCCTAGGCATCTCTTCATCCGCATTCTTCGTAATATCCTTTATGATAAACCAGCAAGCATAAGTTCCCGGAGTTCCGTGAGCCAATCCAGCAAACTGAATCCGAGAAGGAGATTATGGGAGCACTGATTTATAGCTAGTCGATCAGAAGCACAGATGGAGCCACCTGGGGCTTGTGACTAACACCTAAAGTGGAGGCTGGGGTGAGGAGCAATCTGGGGACTGACCTTCAATCAGCCTGCAGGATTTGCCACTGTCTCCAGGTAGACAGTATTAGCACTGAATCAGATGAGGAAACTCAGCTGGTGTCTGCTGCAGAATCAATCGCCTGCTTGCTGGTGGGAAAATATACCCTCACCACTCCATGGGCATGTCATTTTCCTTGCTCCATGAGACCAGTTCATTGCACACTAACATTTCCAGGTAGGGCGAGTTAGGTTTCTGCCTACAAAGTCACAATCATATTGCTGTGTTTCACAAGAATTAAACGGGTCACTTTGCCAAACTCTTCATCTCTTAGTCAACTCTCAATAGACACAGGTCTGGCTTCTAGGGATCCACAAAGGCAGCTATGTTCAGATTCCAAGTCCTGGACACCTCTGAGCGCTGCTTGGGTTGTGTGACCAGAGCTGAAGTCAAGGGTTTATTTTATGCCTGCTACCATCATTAATAAGATATTCTGACCACAAATATCTTAATCATTTTGGGTCTTTGTTTCCAAATCAAAAAAGGTTCCTTCGATACAAAAATTCAAGGTTAACTTTTTTTACATCCCTCTTTCAGTTTTAAACAATGACAACAGCACCTGAAAGCCTCTTTCCTAAACTTTTCCTATGGCCTGATGTTCCTGGCACCAAAGCAGAGGGAAAAAATAGTTTTAAAATAACCTCTTTTGGAGAAAAGTACCCTCTGGCCTTTCAGTTCTCTTTTTCTTTCTGCTACTTCCTTATGAACACTTAAATCTTTAAAAAGTGAACTATTCGTCCTTCCTAATTTATCAGGACCTGTCTTATAACAACATTATTTTTCTACATTATTTTTCCTGTATGGAAACTTTCAAACATTTTTATTCTGGTAACTTTACTCATCAGCATTCATCTGTTTCTGTTTTGCAGGAGAGGGTCATGAGAGAAAGTCTGCTGTCCATTCACTGAAGTCCTGGCCTGACTTTTCAGGTGACTGCCATGCAATGGTAGCAATGAAAGCTGAGAGAAGAAAGAAGAAAAGTAGAGGGACAAAGAGAAAAAGTGGTGATCCACATTGTTTGCTTTCAAAGAGGTTTTAGGAGAAGACGTGATGGCAGTTCATTACATTTAAATAATTTGTACAACTATGACTTTCTTAAGAAGTCACACTGCAGTGAGAAGTAGAAGGTCAGTCTCTTCCGTCAGCAGCTCCATTTGTGCAGCCTTCTGCAGAGCAGACTGTCACGTGAGTACACCCCCTATTGGGCCACACCTGCCCTCAGGAATCAGGACATTCTACAGGTCTCAAAAGTCTTTTAAGGAAGACAAAAATGTTTCTATTACTGGCTGGGAAATCAAAGATACATCAAAACAATACCATTCATAAATCAGTGATTTATTGAAAGAATAGCAGTTCAGTAGCAAACCCTTCAGATGAATCCATATATAATATATATGCATGACTTTCTAGTCTGAAGTTAGCAGCATATTCAAAGTATATTCCAAATAATTTAGGCCTTAAAATATCCTCTAGGGCTAGGGGCATCGGTTGGGGGTTAGAGTACTTGCCTAGCATGCTCAAGGCGCAGGGTTCGATTGGTTGGCAACACACAGAAATTACAACGTTGTATATACTCATATGCATATGGCAGTGGTACATGAATACTTTCTGGTAGCAATGGCATAGGATGTAACACGAGTGCCATGTACTAACAAGTACCTCTTAGATTCAGTTTGTCACACCATGACAGGGCTCCACTTCAAGGCCTCATCCTTTCCAGTTTGATTCCTTTCCAAGAAATGGCTTCCAGGCCCTTTCCTAAATGGTCACATGCACAGTGGTTCTTATCATTTTCATAAACATGTGTCTGGCCCTGCCGTGATCCGATGCCTTTGTTGGGGGAGGGGCTTTAGACATCTCTAATCTTTCAACTATTGAAGAAACAGGGAAACTAAAGTGATAGAGTGAAAAATCAATCAGGCATACAGAGTCTACCTTTGCCTACTTAGGGGTTAGAGTACTTGAATAATACTTTATAGAAGATGGCACCTCCAGCAAGAAGAAAACCACAGCCCAGCAATGTGTCTTGCTGCCCATCATGTTTTTCCTACCACTTTCTTCCTGAAGGCCTGCAATTTAAATACCTTCCGTGCCCACCCTGTCCGAGACGGCCCCGTAACAGCCTGCTCATTTTTCTGGGACAGCAGCTTGAGTTGTGTTTGGATCCTCGCTACCTAGAAGCAAGGCGTGAACATTGTGCTGGGAGCAGACATGAAAGAAAACGGTAACGAGAGGCCCGAAGAAGAACACAGAGGTTACAGCCCTTGCTGAACAGGCACAAGGCCCTGGGTTCTGCTCCCCGGCACCACACGAGCTGAGTATGGTAGTGCATGCCTGTAATCCCGGCATTTGGGAGGCTGAGGCAGGAGGGTCACCGTAAGTTTAAGGCCAGCCTTGGGCTACATGTGAGGATCAGCTTGAACTACACAGTGAGACCCTGCCTCAAAAAGAAAAAGAGAAAAAAAGAAAAGAAAAATGACAACAAACTTCTAATCACAGGTATCTTCAAGTCTATGTCGTTGGAAGGAGGGTGGCATAAGAGAAGTGGAGGCTACTCAGGACCTAAGCACAGAAGCCCCGCATGACCTAGGCCCCACATGGCCTCTGGGTATGCACCAAGAGAATTGAATTTAGGGTTTCAAAGAGATCTGCAAACTTGTTCACAGCCCTATTTTTCACAAGTCAAAATATGGCAGCAACTAAATGTTCATTGATTGATTTTCTGGATACAGAAAATTTCCTAGGTACATGCGATGTAATTTTGGCCTTAACAAGGAAAAAAATCCAGAGATGCTACAAAGTGGATGAACTTTAGACATTATGCCAAGTAAAATAAAGCAACAGAAAAATAAGTATCATCTGATTTCACTTGTGTGAGGATCCTAGAGGAGTCAAACTCAGAAGCAGAATGGTGGCTACCAGTGGCAGATAGGGGGAGTGAAAGTTGTTCAATGGGTACAAAGTTTCAGCTTTGCAAGGTGAAAAAGTTCTGAAGATTGGCTGTACATGTAAACATACTTAACCCTACTGGATGGTGTATTTGCTGGTTATGTGTATTTATCACAATTACAAAAACAACAACAAAACCAAATATACAGTTCTTAGTATTTCCCATTATGATGGTGATTACCAGTAATGTCTTACACATGCCCAGCAACCCAGAAAAACCCAGAGCAGTGGGCCTCCAGCTTTGCTTATGCCAATCCAAAATGCTACCCAAGATCAAGGACGAATTCAGTTGTAAAGGCCACACTCATTAGATGAATGCCTTGTATATATGAGGAATTTTATCCTTCTGAGACCCAGGTCACCCAAACATCTATGGATGCTGACTTTAGTGTTACTCTCATGTTCTGTGGGGCTCTGGAGAGAAAAGGCTGCTTGTATGTCAGGGTCATGGGAAGGAAAGATTTGTAAAGTCAACCCCATTCTTCTCATCATTTAAAGAACTTAGTAATATGTTCCTAAGTCTCTTGCCCATAAAATTCATTTTCTCTCCAGATTAAAGGTGACCATCTCTACAATGCAGCAGCAATTCCCATTTAAAAATTGGTGGTATGGTGGTATGGTGTTGCATACCCACAATCCCAGCATGCTGGGAGGCTGAGGCAGAGGACTACAAGTCTAAGCTCCGCCTGAGCAATTTAGCGGGACTATCTCAGAACAGAAAATAAAGGGCAGGAGATGTAGCTCAATGTGAAGTCCCTATATTTAATTCCCAGTACTACACACACATACAGAGAGAGAGAGAGAGAGAGAGAGAGAGAGAGGGAGGGAGATTACTACTGTAGGTACTCCCTGCCATCCAGCATGATCCCCCACCTTCTGCTGGGCTGTGTCCTCTTTTTCAGAATGCTCACAGGCCTCGGTGACCCCCTGCAAACCTTGTCTTGCATCTCAAATACAAGGGAACACAGCAGAAGTGGAAAACTGCAAAAGGAGCCCAGAAATAGGCAGGGAAAGAAGAAACAGGAACAGCTTCTGGAAGGAGGCGTTCACCAAAAAGACAGAGGGTCCATCTGGAAAGTATTTAAACAAAATAAAAAGCCCCTTTCTACTGTGAGCAACAGATTAGCATAATACAAAACTCCCTGAACAGCAAAGCTCTATGACCAATTTAAAAAGCAAATCAAAACTGAAAGAAGTTCTCCTTCGAGGGATGTCCAGGTCCTGCTGGGCCGAGCCTCTTCCTGGCACTCAAGGGCAGTGTGTGTACAAGGGCCCAGTCCTACTGCTGTTCACATCTGAGTGTCTCCTCCAGGCTTTGCACAAAGGGCTCAAATCTGCCTGCATGCCCCACCCGACAGAACTGTGCTCACCCTCTGCCAGGGCCGTTTCTGAAGCCATGAGGGCCGAGATCCCCTGAATAGAACCCTAATCGTACTGCCAGCTTCCTCTCCATTTTCTTGCACAGCATGGTAGTAAAAAATGAAAACTATGTGGCAGTCTGAGGCCGTATTTTCTCTCTCATCACCGTCCTGGTTAATTCTGCATTACCAAGACATAAACAACATGAATGCACTAACCTTTTACCCGCTTGCTGTTTTCAGCCCGGGACGCTTGGAACACAGGCTGGAATGCAGAGATGCAGTGGGAAGCTCTGGATCCCAGCTTCCTTTCCTCATTCCCTCCCTGCCTCCACTGACACATTATCACAGCGATCTGGGAGATTTTCTAAATATGTGCACAAAGAGCACAGCAAACTCTCGGGTGCTAAGGACAGTTAAAGAACGAAGTAACTTCCTTCTACCTCAGATGTGAGACATTTTCTTGTTTCACTGTAGATCCGAAAGCAGCAGGCCATCGTGTCAGAACCCTTTATTGACTTGCTTTTCTTTATGAAACTGTGCCTCGTTCACCATAGGATGACTAGTCTTAGGCACTCTAGACGTTTCTAAGATCTTCTTTGCCAATCCATTAACCATCTTTCTGGCTTTTTAGTAGACTCTTCAAATCCTCCTTTCTAACAAAAACACAAGGCTGAGGATAGAAAGCTCTGGAGACAGCCAAGCCAGGCTTTTTCTCCATCCCCCGTCCCCCATCCCCCCACCCCCCTTCAGTGGGAGGCTGTGCTGGCTTCTTAAACTGCTGCAAGCAAAGGACTTCCTCTTCCTATCTGTACCCCTTCGTGTGTACTCCCACTTGTGTGTCAGTAAGAGAAAGAGGGAGGAAAATGAAAGAGAGTAAGAAAAAATAAGAAAAATTAACAAGAATTAATAGGCATGAAAACTATTTTAATATGAAAATTCATTTTAACAAGCCAAAAGGTGGGTTTTACAAAATGAAAAGGATATGAAGCCAAGGGACTGTTGCACACAACCTGCAGCACGTTTTCACACACGCATTTCTGTATTTCCTCGCACCCTTTGAACCCCCACACCTACTGTACCAAGTTGATCTGTCCTGCTTCAGATTTATACTAACAAGAAAAAATGAGAGAAGGCTTAGCCACATTCTGTAAAACAAGTTATTTAATTCGCACCTGATTTTTTTTTAAGGCAGAGAAGTTCTAAACAGGGAAACAAGAGATTCTGAGAATTTTGTTTTCACCAGAACAGCTCAGTTTGTTCCTCTAACAATGTCGGTTACCAGCTAAGCACTGGTTCTTACATTCAAATCCACAGCAATATTTTTTCCCAACAGAAAGATAGTTAAACGCAGTCCAAGGAATAAGAATCATTTAGGTATTTTAGAGAAGCTATGGAAGGTTTTTCAGAGCGAAAAAAAGCACTAACCTGTTTTGTTTTAATCTGCTGAAACGCGGAGCGCTCGAGTCCCGAGTCCCCTGCTATCTGCTGGCCGCTTCCTGTAAATGCTGCTTGTGACATATCACTTCCTCATCGCACCTTCTCTGACTGGCCTCTGTAAGAGCTCAGGAGCATGTGATAAGATCTATTGGCTAGCTTTTCACGCTGGGTAACCCTACGTTTACAAAAACAGTTGCCTCCCCACCAGGGTCCCCCAGCTTTTAGGAGGTGTTCCTAGGGCACAGGTTAAGAGAAGATAAGGGAATATTCTGCAGTTTGTACAGGGAGAGAACTTTTGGGAGCCATGGCACTTCTGGCTGCATTGGGAGTGGAAGGGGGATAAGGAAAAAGCTTTGAGCACTAGGGTCTCCATCCTAGGGTTGGGATTCTGAAACCAAGAAGTGGCAAATCACTACTGTGGTGCCTTGAGCTTGGGGATACTCCTACGTCATGTCAGCCCCTGGTCTGGGGTCGGCTCCGCCCTAGCTTAACCTGTCCTTGGGACTGCGAAGGAAGGCTCTGTGCTCCACTCTGGAGGTACCACCATCAATGGGACACACAAAGGTGCTGGCCCACATTTCTGGATCTTGCGGCAACCGTGGCCACTCACCCTGAACTTCCTGGGTCAGTGTCAAGTTCACTTGCAGTCTATTTAGTCATTCTGTCAGACGGTGTGCCCTAATTCTTGGTTTAGAAAACAAAGCCACAGTATTGCGAACTTCCCTGGGCTAAAGAGTTCTGATGTTGGCCTGGCAGGAGAGCCAGGGAGAGTGCCTGATCTGTCCCTCTCTGCCTTGGGGAGGCAAACATTGGGAGAGAGCTGGGAGCAGCCTAAGCAAGCGGCACAGGAGCCCCATTCCTAGCTCTTTTGTCCTTCCTCCTTCCTTTTATAACTCCCCTCACTCTTACTAGGGTCCAAGCACACTGGAATTTGTGGATGTGGGAAGTGGTGTGTGGGAGGAAAGCCATGTCCTGGACCAAAGGGAATATTCTGCAATTTGTACAACTTGCCTCAGTGCAGAAACCCCAAATTTTTTTCTGTTTGGCTACCCTTGCATAATTCTTTTCTTAAAAAATAATTTTAAGGAGAGTTTTATTTTGTATTTTAGCAAGGTAACTAAAGACAAGTTCCAAGTCTTAAAAATATTACCCTACAATTCCTAACAGGATTTTCCATGTGAGAACACTGAGTAAGGAAAAAAGTCCTGACAGGCAAAGCTGTGGACAGTGGTCCAACCAGAAGTCTCACCACATCATTGCAGTTCTGGCCTTGGAAACATGTATAACTATTTTACCATCTTTACAGCTGATGGCAGGTTTTCTGGTTGCCTATACATTTAGATTAGCCAACGGGGGGGGGGGGGGGGGGGGGGGGGGGGGGGTGAGGTGAGGGCTGGAGGAATGGCTCAGCTGGTAAAGCACTTGTTTAGCAAGTGCTAAGTCAAGTGCTAAGTACCCTAGTTCGATTCCCCAGCACCACATAAACTGGGCGTGGTGGTGCACGCCTGTAATCCCAGCACTCGGGAGGCGGAGACAGGCGGATTGCCCTGAGTCCAAGGCCAGTCTGGGCTCCATAGTGAGTTTAGGACCAGCCTGGACTACAGAGTGAGAACCTGTCTCAAAAAAAAAAAAAAAAAAAAAATAGATTAGCCAGCAGGGCCAAAATGGTGCCCCGGCTATGGACCTGGACCTGGCCTCAGCCTTAAAGGAGGAGCGATGACAAAGTCTGGCCATTTTGAGAGTCAGACATTGCAAATAACTCTGGAAAAACAAAGTAACTACATGAGAAAAAATAATGCCTGAACATATTCAAAGTGTCACATTCAGGGTTAAGTTTTCAGTTCTATTTTTCAACTAAGTTCTTAAGTTTGTTCCGCTTAAGCTGTGCTGTGTGTGGAATTAGTACAGGTCTACACAACATGCTTTATAATGCTTTTATAAGATCTCTAACCCAGTTTTTGTCTGTGATTTTTTTCTGTTTAGGCATTTACATTTTTAATCATTTTATTTTTCAGAATAGCTGTAGGTTTATAGAAAAATTTGAAATACAGAGAGGCCCATACTTTCTAAACCCACTCTCTCCTATTATCAACATAATATATAATGTTGATATAGTACATAAGTAACAAGTAGTCAACAGTGAAACATTATTATTAACTGAAGTCCACAGATTTTTAGATTTCCTCGATTTTCACCTAGTGTACTTTTTCTGTTCCAGGATCCCATCCAGACACCACATTACAATTAGTTATCAAATATACTTTGGCCCCACTTGATTATAACAGATTCTCAGCTTTTTGTCTCTAATAATAACTGTGATAGTTTTCAGGAGTACTGGTAAGATCTTTGTAGACTGTGCCACGGTGGGATTTGTCTGATGACTTTCTCTTGCTACACTAGGGTTAAGAGGACCCCAGCTGGGCATGGTGGGGCACGCCTGTCATCTCAGCACTTGGGAAGCTGAGACAGGAGGACTGCTGAGTCCGGGCCAGCCTGGGCTCCAGAGTGACTTCAGGACGAGTCTGGGTTAGAGAGCAAGTCCCTGTCTCCAAAAAAAGAGGACCCCAGAGGTAAAAATATCATTTAAATCACATCATATTAAGTATATGTACTATCAGAATGATTTAATGTTGTTGATGGTGGCCTTGATCATCTGGCCAAGGTAGTGTTTCTCAAGTTTTCCAACTGTAAAACTGCTCCCTACTTATTCCTGTCTTTCCACAATAAACTCTCGGAAGGAAATTCTTGAGATTAGAGTATCTAGATACATAATTTGGAGTTCTTCCATATGGAAGATCGCTTTCAATCGATTTCTGTGTTCCTACAACTATACCCCATTGATACTATTATTTTCAGCAGCAATTCATTAATTTTTGGCACTATCAGCTGCTCTGAGTTCATCATTTATAGCATCTCCCCAACTGTTCATACTTTTGTTTTGTTTTGGTTTGTTTCTTTGAGGGGAAGAGTTGAAAAGAAAAGAAGTGTATAGGCTTGAGAAAACTTTTATTTGCCTCTAATTTTCACTGGTTCTGCCCATCTGTATTAAAAAAAAACTTTTAAAAAATTCCTTCATAAAATTAGTTTAGCATCTCACACCAGCAAAATATCAAAGTCAAGACATTATTAACTGAATGAAATTCTGTATTTCCTTAATTTCAAGATGCATGTTTGCATTCATAATGTTTTTTTCTTCACATTTTAACATTGTAAGAATCAATGCGTATGTTTAGTATTGTGTCCTTTTTTCCCCTACTTGCCTGTCATGAATTTGATGGTTCATTTATGATGATGGTGTCTTGTGAGTGGAGCAAGTAGAGCCATCAGTGAACTCATCTGGACAAAAAGACAACATTTAACTGATCTTTTTTTCTTCCACTGAACAAATGTTTTGATTAAAGTGGTTTAATGTGTAGCATCTACAGACACACACAGAAAAAAAACCTAAGATTTTTAATTACTCCCAGATACATTTTAACTTTACTCCAAACCATAATCTTCATCAAGTCCTAAATACATCAGAAAAGGGGAGGTGTTAAGATTTTTTTTTTCTGGATTTACTATGGGTCATTCTCCTAAGATTCCATAAATCCATGATTAAACCTCAGGAGTCTAAGGGTGAAGCCGAAGGATAGGAAGAAGAGCTGCAGGTGGGCAGCTGGACGGGCAGGCCTCCTGCTTCTGCTCTCCTGCTCAGGGCAGCTGGACAGCAGGTCCCTCCTCTGTGGCCAAGATCGGCTCTTCAGCTCTTGTGGCTTGGATCTGGAATGTCCCTCAAAAGCCTCATGTATTTAGATGTTAAGGATTAGATATGGAACCATGTGCAGTTAAGGAGACTGGGGCCTGGTCTGGAGGGACAGATTAGATTACAGGCATGTAGTGAAGGATTAAACCTGGAAGGGGTGGAACACTGAGGCTGGACCCAAAAGGGGCAGATCACTGGGACAGGCCCCAAAGGGACAAATGCAACGTCTTCCCTTCCTTTGGACTTGGCCTGACTTGGCTTCCTGTTTGCAGTGCTGTGAGAAGCTGACTCCACCTCTGCCTCTACCATGTGCTTCCACTGTTGCTGGCCAAACATGAATGGGGCTGTGATCTTCTGAAACTGTGAGCTAAAATATAACTTTTCCTTCCCTGATTTGTGTATGTCCAGTATTGAGTAACAGCGATGAAAAAGTAACTAAGTCACCAGCTGATGAACCACTGCTGCTCTGGGAGCACCATACTCTAGATTTTTTTTTTTTTTTTTTTTTTAATGGACAGAGACCAACCAATTCAACCATTTACTGCTGCCCATGTTTCAGAAATGATCACAGGAAAAAAAAAAAAGGCCTGATCTTTTCATCAAGATAGGTAGAACCTGGCTAATATTTAAACACGACTTTCTGGTTTTTCCTGCAAAAAAGTGTCAAGGTCCTGACTGCACCCTAAGCACATCACCAGCACCCTGAAAGGACTGGAAGAGATGCTTCTTGGCTTTTTTCAGCAATCATTTACTAAATTCACTGTGTACAGACACTGAGCTAAGTGCTTTATACACACACCTTCATTTAATTTTCATTACAATGTTATGAGATAGGTATTGTGATCCCCACTTTATCTATAATGTGACCAGACTTAGAGAGATGAACGTGTCCAGGGTCTCCTGACAGGTATGAAGTCAACTTGCAGGCAGAGCTATGTCTAACCATTAGGGAAATGCAAAGTAAAACCACAATGAGATACCATCTTGCCCTGTTTAGAATGGCTATTATGAAAAATAATAGGGGAACTCTCATACACTATTGATAACATGTAAATTAGTATACAGCCATAATGCAAAGACAGTGTGAAGCCTCCTTAAAAAGCTAGATATAAAACTATAATATAATCCAGCAATCTACTAGTAGGTATATAACCAGTGAAAATGTAATCAGTATGCAACAGAAACACCCGCATGCCCACATTTATTATGGCATCATCCATAATAGACAAGACATGGAATAACCTAGATGTCCACTGAGGGATGACTGGACAGAGAAAATATGACACATATTAGCCATAAAAAGACTGAAATCCTGCAATGACATGGATGGAACTGGAGAACATTATGGTAAGTGAAATAAGCCAGGCACAGAAAGACAAATACCGTGTGTTCTTACTTATATGTGAAAGCAAAAAAACAAACAAACAAACAAGCAAACAAAAAAACCATGTTCTCACAGAAGTAGAGAATAATGGTTGCCAGAGAGAGAGAGAGAGAGAGACAGGGTAACCATAAGGAGGAGGGGAAGGGCAGAAAGACGAAGGCTAGATCGCGCAGGGGTGCAGGTGGGTGGGAGGTGTAACTTGCAATGTTCTATAGGGTAACAGGATAACTAGGTTGGCAATGATTAATTGTATTCTTAAAAATAACTATTGGAGAGGTTTTAAATGTTACCAATACAAAGAAATGGTAAATATTTGAGATGATAGATATACTAATTACCCCGATCTGGATACACTAACTACATGTACTGAAACATCATACTGTACTCCATAAATGTATGTAATTGCTATGTGTGAATTATAAACAAAATACAACAAAAAGTGCCCAAAACATTTATAAATTTTTTGTACTTTTGCTGTTTATTTTTGTGGTACTAGAGATCAAGCCCAGGGCCTTCACAACCCCCCACACTCCCCACACGCCCACCTCCCGCAGCCCATTTTTTTTTTTTTTTTTTTTTTTAGAGACAAGGTCTCACTAAGTTGCTTTGGTGCCCAGGCTGGGCTCAAATTTGCAATCCTTCTGTTTCAGCCTCCAAAAGTGCTGGAATTACAGGCCTGGACCACTGGACCCAGATATTGTGCTGTTATCTGTGGCCTATATATATTTTTTGATTAATGAAGAATTTTCTTTGTCATGTAGCATTTAATCAATTTTTGCAAATACATCCATGCTTTTTAAAAATTGTATTTCATACTTGTTAAGTAAAATAATGATATGTTGATATTAGTCAAGTATTCTGTTCACATTTTTGTCTTCTGATCAAATTTAAAAGCATCTTGTTAAGGGACCATCCTGGAGAATGCTTCTGTAAACTCAGGGCCTTGAAATGTGCAGGTGCTGTGGATAGCTGTAGAAACGTCTACAGAAGGAAGGCTGTCAGGGCTTTCCAGCCATTTCACTCACAGCCACTAAAAGTCATCTTTAGCTGAGGAACCTGTCCTAAAACTGTGCGTGATCATAAAAATATAAACATATCCTCAAAAGAGTTAAACAACTCAAGAGAAAACAATGTTGCCAGACCTGCTGAAAGGCTAGAATTTTGAGTTTCCTAATGAATAGCTAAGAAGGTTGAGTAATAAATAAACATTCATAACTTTTTCTCTTCTGAAAATGAGGTTACCATTTTGTTTAAAGCTTTGAAATTATTGCAGAGACACAGGAAATGGCAGAGTAGAGGAATTCTGGCCATAAAATACAGGTATTGGTTGTGTGGTTTTTAAAATACATGCATGTGCTTAAATGAGGGTTAACATTTAAATCCCAAAGACAATTTTTCAGACAATTCTGGCGTGGTAAGAGAGAGGGAAGAATAGGGATAGAGGTCTAATGCCTGTTCAAATTATTGGATTGAAATCCTGGCTTGGACCACTAAAAAGCAGTAAAGTATCTTAAAAGAGTGTTTCTGTTTTAATATATTTTATAACTCTGAGTTAAAAATCATTTGCAGTCATTCTCGTGTTATGAGTGAAGGGCTAGGGTACAGGGAGAACTGAGATTTGAACTGGAAGTTTCTGACTCCAAATCCAATGCCACTTCTAGTGCACACATTGTCCTCTTGTTGCTTTGTTTCTATGAGAAACTTAAATCCACGCAGCCACATGTGGGTTGTGTAGGGAAAACTGTAGTGATGCATGCCCTTCATCAGTGCTTCCCAATGCAGGCCAGCTGTCTAGCCAGACCCCAGAGTGATTGTGTCCACACCGTTCCTGGGGAGATTTTTGGAGCATATGTCATGCAAAAGTTTCCTCATTAGCAATCATGCAAAAAGACCCCATGCACCACATTTCTGAGCCCTTGGAGCCACTAAAGGGAAGTGGAAAGGTCAAGGAAGTTCTCTTGCTGGCTCACTGCACACTGGTACATTGTTTATGCCGTTGTAATGTAATTTCAGCCTGAATTATCAAGCCCTTGGGCCATCTGCCTTCTAAACCAGAGCCCTACCTAGTGAGGTCATTTTTCTTTGGCATACCACAGGGCCTGATGCCAACAACCAAACTGGCCCTTTACAATATCATACAGTTGAATTCCAAATAATCAGGCCCTTCATTCATCTTTATTTTGATCAAAACACTGAAGGGAAATGGCATATCCTTTTGTTCATAAGAGACTGGCTACAAACACAGAGCCAAGCCTTGCCATTCATCCAGGATGCACTGGAAGAAGGCTGAGAGATACAGAACTCCAGGGGTAGCAGAGACACAGTGCTAACTGAAGACGGAGGCACACCACATACTGGCTAGAACAGACTAATATAAGGCAATGCAAAGGATTCAAAATTGTGCCGTGGGTGTGGGAGGGCTCGTGAATGATCAAGTGCTCCTCATCAGACAGATCTGTGGCTTTGATTCAGAAGTGAGTGATTTCCTCACCTGCATGGAACACAGGCCTAAGAGAACACCTAATTATCTATTTGTCAAATCATTTCACTCAAGGACATCTGTGTCACTCTTATATATTTAAGAGCACACAGAATAAGGCAGAAATTGCAAGCATGTTCATTTTGCTTCTGAAAGAATTCTTGGTTGGCTGTGGTGGTGCATGCCTGACACTCTGAGAAATTCAGGCAGGAGGCTCACAATCTCAAGCCCAGCCTAGACAATTTAGCAACCTTGAGAGACCCTGTCTCAAAGTAATAGTGAGATACAGCTCAGTGTGAAGATCCTAAGAACAGTCCTCACTACAGAAAGAAAGAAAGAGAGAGAGAGAGAGAGAAAGAAAGAAAAGGAAAAGAAAAGAAATTGCCCTAACCCTAACCATTACTTACTAGTTGCAGTAAATTACTTTATTCTTCTGGGGCACAGTCTTCTCATCAGTAATGTGGGGATCATTTTATGAGTATTAAATATTATGCTGCATTCAAAGAATTTAACCAGTGTAGTGCAAAAATGGTGCTTACTGCTACCAGTGGAAAACAGAGAATTTTATGCTCAGAAAATTCTAGATTAGAATTTTTCACAAGAAAAAAACAATTTGTCAACCAAAACACTTCATTTCACAGGGCAAGCTGCATGCAGAAAATAGTAAAAGGCATTTAGGAACCAGAGGAAATGCAGCTGTGTGTCACCCTGGAGAGGCATCATCCAGCCAGGAAGAAGGAAAGGAAACCCCTGATGGTGCACTGAGCCTGGAGCACCATAATGGTATCTAAAT
Organism: Ctenodactylus gundi; assembly: GCA_004027205.1. NCBI lineage: Eukaryota > Metazoa > Chordata > Mammalia > Rodentia > Ctenodactylidae > Ctenodactylus > Ctenodactylus gundi. Next base: position 830,119 of record PVKB01000127.1, read on the forward strand.
TTGGAAGAGTGGGAAGAGTTTGTATGTTATCAAAATAAGTAGAAAAAGCTGGGCCTGGTGGTACAGGCCTATAATTCCAGCACTCTGGGAGGCTGAAGTAGGAGAATCCCAAGTTCAAGCCCAGCCTAGGTAACCTGGCAACTTAGTGAAACTCTTGTCTCTAAGTCAAAAATACAGATCAATGTGAAGGCCCCTGGGATCCATCCTCAGTATGAGAGAGAGAGAGAGAGAGAGAGAGACAGAAAGAGAGAGAGAGAGAGAGAGGAGGAACAGGTTGGTACACAGAATTTTAGAGAAGCTGTTTACATAAAATATAAACTCCTTTTGGAAAAATGTAAAGGGTTGTGGGATCAGAATGTGTTTTCTCTAACTGAGCCTCCAGGCAGAATCTGGCTGTGCGAGGCCTGGGGATTTATTCAGGTTGTAATCAGTGTGGGTCATAGCCAGATAAGCAACAGCAAACACATTCACATGGCTCATCCTATTTCTTCGACTATGATTTGAAGTGACTGGAAGCAGGATGAAGTATATGATTCTGGGAAGCAAGTAAATTTACAAAATACAAGCATCTGTCAGGAGTTTATTAATTAGCAACAGTCATAATGAATGGGGAACACTATGTTTTGCGTACTGACACCTATTATTTTCAGCTTCTAGAAATAAAGCTGGTATTCTGGGTTATGCCTAAAATGTAACACAGGTGTTATTTACTAAATTACTGTTGCATACCCCCCAGTGGAAGGTATTTAAAGCAGCATAATATCCACCAGTTATCTTCTAAGGACAAATTTATATACAGAAGCGTTCAGCCGTCTTTGTATTTAATGGCATTAAGTGTGTTTACTGATATGGGTCTCGTAAATATTTTTTCAAAATCTGCATTTTAACTTTAGGGTCACTGTGTAGCATTCACATTGATAGAAGAGGGGCAGAACCGAAGTTAGTAGAAGGGCTGGGTGTGGCTCGGTGGTTACAATGTTTGCCTAGCATGCGGAATTCTCCTGTGCCACATAAAAAATTATTTGGATGTGGTGGCACGTGCCTGTAATCCCAGCATTCAGACAGGAGAATTGTTGTGAGTTTGAGGCTAATCTGGCTGTATAGTGTAGACCAGCCTCCACTACAGAACAAGACTAACCCTGTTTCAAGAGAGAGAGAGAGAGAGAGAAAGAAAAGAGCATCTAGCCTGATTTACGACAAGAATTCAAGATTACAAAAACAAAAATAAACAAAGTCACACCACCACCACCCTGGACAGTCATGTACAAAAAAGAAAAAAAAAAACCCAGGATCCTCCACCCCATTGTGGATTGACACATTAGAGGATTACATTTCTTTTTTGTACAGTCTACATTAAAGCACATTTAACTTACCTAAATCCAAGTCTTAACACAGAGAGATTGGATGAAAAAAATTTAAGAATGACAGCCATTTTACCCACGTTCTCATACAGGGAGTGAGTCCTGCAAGTGTCCCAAACTGGGACACGAATCCAGGCTCCTCTTCAGGGATCTCTCTGTGTGGTCACCACCCTACCCCACTTGGGTGATTCCAGTCTTCAAAAATAATTTTTTCACATGCCACGGACCATGGCAGCCAGCTATTTCATCTGTGTATGTACAACACACACACACACACACACACACACACACACACACACACACACACACAATGTTTAAACATAATTAAGTCTTTCTAGTTGGGGTCAGATGACCTTCCCTAGGGCTAGCTAATTCTTAACGATAGCAGGGCTCAGCTAGGAATAGGCCTTTGATCAAACTCACCAATCCAGAGTCACAACATCTCCACTTGGCAGTACACCCAGGGGCAAAATTCCTCGACTCCAGTCACCTCACGGCCAGGTATGAGGTATTTAGGAACAACTGTGTAGCTTCAAGTCCCTTAAAATTATTCAAACCAGCTAATACTGAACTGTATGCTCTGCCCTTTGTTGCTTTTCTTGTGGAAAAGCCAATGAAGGCTCTGACCTACATGCTTTCCTTGTTCTGTCCTCTGCTTCCTGACCAACCCAGCCTCTTTCCTATGTGGCCCTGTGTGGCATGTGATGCCTCCTTCTCTCTGAGTGCTGTAAGTGTAATCAGTTTTATTTTCCTGAGCACTTCTTATATGTATCTTTTCTTGGGTTACATAGCAAGTTCAGGAACCAGCCTGGAATACCAAATGGGACCCTGTCTTAAAAAGAAAAAAATAGTAATAAAAGTATGAAAGAATATGAAGAAGCCTAGAGGTAAACCAAGGAATTAGTGACCAACAGTGAACAGATGCATTCCTACCTCACCCTTGCCTGTAAACTGTAACTTCACGAAACTGCACTGGGGCAGGGGAGTCTCTCTCCCCTGACAATAGCTCAGAAACTCTGAAGGAGCAGTGTCCTCTACGGCTGAGTTACAAGCTATCCTTTCCTCTGGGTAACCCCTCTTAATTCAGTTTGCTTGCCTGCCTGTCTGCCTGCCTGCCTGCCTGCCTGCCTGCCATTTGAAGAAGTGAAGATTTGTATTTGGGGCCTGCGAGCACTCACAGCACCTCAGAGAGCCATGCTCTGTCCCTGAGGTGCCAATCTTGACTTCAGTTCAGCATCAGCCTCTTCCTGCGGGTCCCTCCCAGGCAGTGTCACGCTGCTGCACTCTGCTACTGTGCAGGTACAGTCAAGTGCCACTCCTTTACACACCTGTCTTTGGGTAGGAACAAGGTTTGGCACCTTGTGTCTTGTGAATGGATGAAAGAGCATTGTCTTCTAGCAATGGAACACCAAGGAACCTGTCACTCTCAAAGTCATCAGTCTTATTCCCCAGTTATACCCATTTGTACACACGAAGTTTAAGAGCTTCAAAAATAAGCAAAGCTGACCTCAAGGCTAAATTAACCTGCCTAATAATTTATAGCTTTTAAGGCAGACACTGTAATGTAACACCTGCTTGGTCTTTGTTCACTCCTGTATATGGAGGCGTTTCCTAGACCACTGCTTTTTTCGAATCTTCAGGCCATTCTAACTACTCTTGTCAAAAATGAGATCTCTCTAGGTTTTCAGTTTCCATTTTAGTGTTAAACTTTTTTAAAAGTTACATCTTTTGACAATATTCTTCCCCCCCCCCCTTTATTGATATGTACAAGTACAGAATTTAAGGTTTACAATGGAGTTGAGCATTTTGTGCACATACATTTCTTGTCAAAGTGACAAGGACTTTCCCGCTGTCCTTTTGTCCCCCCCCTACTCTCCCTTCCCTCCCTTCACCACCCCGCCCCACCTGTCCCCCTCTTTCGCTTTGTCTTTCATTTAAAGTTCCATGACTGACAATATTCTTAACACAGACAAATATGTAAACAAGACAGGAAGTCTTTGACAAGCAGAAAGTACCCAACCTACACTCCTGTATGCTTATGCTAAGGACCACTGCTCTGACTGTGCATCCCTGGGCATTCCTCAGAAAGATGGGCAGTGAGGAGTTCCCAAGTAAGTCTTCCAGGAGAACTGAGTAGCTGCCGTACAACCTAAATCAGTATTCACCAGCCTCTTTGGTACCCCGGATTGATCCTGCAGATATGACGGGAAGTGGAACATCAGACGGAAACGTGAGTGATGGGGAGTGGCTGTAAACAATGCTGATGCTTACTTGCTCACCTGCAACTCACATCCTGCCGAGTGGCCCAGTTCCTAACAGGCTATGAGCCCAGGCTCGAGACCCCTGGCCTACATGATCAACACTACAGTGGACGGATGTTCACAGAGATAAACTATTGGCTGACGTCATAGGCACTATGGAGTTGCTGACCTCGGCACACAACTGTTGACTCACTTGGAAGTGGCTTTCTACACTCCTTTTTGGGCTGAAAGAGCAGTGAGTAGAAAGAAGACTTACTCACACAACCTCTCAGAAGAGATGTGCCCTGACTTTGAATCTTCTAACACAGTTTTCCATTCATAAACAAGATTTCTCAGCGGATTCTAAGTGGAAGAACTGGAACTGCTGGTATAGACCAGCTGCTTCAAGGGCATCAGTCATGAAGAACCTAGTCAGTCTTCCTGTACGAGTCATGTTCCTTTGCAAATGCTCTTAGTAGCACAAACTCTTGGCATTATCTATTCATCTCAAGTAATTATTACAATTGTTTACAGTCTTCTCATTTTTTGAAGTCCAAAGTGCTTTTTTATATGTTGCCTAATTCATCATCACCGAGAAAACTGTTTCTACTTACAAGTGATGACATTGAGCTACTGCTAAATTTAAAACAACAGTAACATCTTTCCAAGCAAGCCACAGAATTGCAGGGAGAGGTGGTTCTGATGCCTTTCATCTGGGTACCAGTCCAACAGGTAATCTGTTAACTGATTCAGGAAGCTATGTTAGTCACCTTTCTGTCACTACAACAAATATCTGAGATCATCAACAGAGAAAGATTTTGGCTTAAAGTTTGAGATGGTTCAGTCTATGACTGGTTAGCTCCATTGTTTTGGGCCTAAAGTTCAGCAGCACATCATGGCGGGGAGCATATGGAAAGCAAAAATATTCACCTCATGACCAGGAAGCAAAGGAAAAAAAAAGACAGATGCATGTCCACCAATGACCTAAGGACCTCCCACTAGGTCCCATCCCTCAATGTTTCCACCACACCCCAAGAGTGCCAAACAGGGGGCCAAGTTTGGATAACATTCCAGATTCAAGCTATAGCACTAACTCTCCCCTTGTTACCTAGTCTGGGGAAGAAAAAAAACTAAAGTGATACATCACATTTTCATGGGACTAGAGTAAAGATCTTACAAACACAATAATGTGTTTGATGGTATTTACCAAAGCTATACAGCAGGTAACCTTTTTGGATGAATGATCCAGCTATCAATTGCTATATAGCAAATGACCCTAAAACTCTGCAGTATAAAATCACTACTATTTCCTTACACTCATGAATTCTGTGGGTCAAAATGGCACAGTGGAAACAGCTATTTTTTGTTTCACATCTGCAGTCTTTCCTAGGATCATCTGATAAACTGAGTGCTAAAACATGGGGATTAGAGCTAGGCCCAATGGTACAGTCGTATAATTCCAGCACTCTGGGAATCTAAGGCAGGCTTGCAAGTTTAAGCCCAGTCTGTGCAGCTTTGTGACTTAATGAGAACTTACCTTAAAATCAAAAACCAGAAAATGGGCTAGGAATGTAGTTCAAAGTGGATCCTCCATATCACAAAACAAACAAACAAACAAACACAGGCTAGGGAATTCACTTCCAGGAAGACTTCGTGCTTTATACATATAGCACAGGGCTAGGAGGACTATTACTTCCTACTTGGCTTCACCAAGTTTACTGGCTAGAGCACTGGCACAAGGCCTTTCTGGTATGTACTGTAGATGGACTTCTTACATAGTGGCTCAAGTTGTGAAACACTAAGTGTTCCTCTGAGCAATGAGGAAGTGCTTGTTCATATGTCTTAGCCTTAGAACCCATATAGGGCCACTTCTGTCACATTTGATTGGCCAAAGTGATCACAATCCTTTCCACCACCAGATTCAAGTGGTGGAGACTCAGACCCCAGCTCCCACTGGGAAGAGAGGCAGTGTATCTATAGCCACATTTCAGAACCCCTTAAGTTAAGTCTCCAAATTCAAGTTCAACATTTCGAGTTCATCATATGTGCTTATAGGATATCAACAATAAGCAAATGCAACTGTTTTTCTGGACAACTGCTTCTAGAAAGTGTGAGGTCACAGTCCCTAGCAACAAAGTGCCTACCTTGATGTGAAGTAAATAGGAACTTCAAGTAACAGCAAAGGAAACTGGTGAAGTCCATCTCAGTTGGGCAAAAAAAGTTCTTTTTCCCATCTCCATTGAGCTATACAGCAATGAGATGCCCCCAGCTTAAGAAACTATAAAATTTAGGGGAAAAGATTCAGTTTACAGAGCTAAAGCTACTTCCGTAGTGTAGTGGTTATCACGTTTGCCTAACAGAGCTAATTATTCTACTTGAAGTATAAAACAATGCATTTTTCAAAACTGGTCCTTAGACAATAATTTATGATTTTTCAACTTAAATTAGGTGGTAGATATTTCCTAAATATGAAGTGTTTTGCCCTGATTCTATCTATTTTGCAGTCCTGCATATGATTGCAAAGTGAATATTCAACAGATAATTCTGAAGCTAAATGTGTTGAGACTCTGTTCCTGGCACTGAGCTAAGCAACTGCCACTTGTATCTTACTTCACACTCAACAGTTGGTTAGGATAGGTATTACTAAGCCAACTGAGCTTGAAGGGGAATGAATTCACTGACAGAGGTCACAGGTCTATTAAAGGGGAAAGACTGGGCTCACAGGGGTATACTGACATTTGACCCCAACAACTATGCTCTGCACTGTGGTACATAATAATATAGTGTTTTTAGTGAATGTGGCTTCCTGAAAGTGCAAGGCCAACATGAAGGCAGCATGCCATTGCTGGTACTTCTTTGGGTGGAACCCACCCAGCTTCTCTAGTCTGGGGACAGAAATGGGAGTTTATCAAAGCAATGACTATGCAAGGACAGACCTCTTAGAAGGACCTGAAGTTTGAGACTTTGACAAAGTGAGTCCACTGTACTCCTGACCCTGACAGTTTCTCTCCAGAGCTGGAAAGAGATCTCAAGCCTGCATCACTAGGCACCTCAGAGAATCCCCTCCAGGCGCTCTAAACACACACACACACACACACACACACACACACACACACACACACACACACGAGAAAGCACAAGAGAAAGGCCTGAGGAAGTCAGGCATTTCTATGTCCAACAACATCTCCTGACAGACATGATTTTCCTTTTAACACATCTGTTTCTGAGAAATCCCCACCCCCAAAATACTGCTGTAAATCCTTAAAGAAAAAAATTCAAATAGAGTTCTCATACATCAAGCATATGACAGAGGCAATTTTTAATAATTTAAATTATTTATTCTCCATTGTTTAATGCTTTATATCATTCCTCCATGCATAATTTATTATACCATTTATGTTTATTAAAAATTGATCACAGGGACATGCTCCCTCCTCTCATTCTCTGAGGCTATGGATATTTCTCCGTCAGATCACTTGGGAACAGACAACAAAGTACTCTACTCTTTCTTTTTAATTCACTTTAATTGCTTGCATGTTCCATTCTCTTCCCATGAGTCTTCTTTCACAGAAGGACAAGAGTTAGTGGAATAATTGCCTACTTCCTTTTTCACACAACAAGAAAGTTTATCTGAAGCCCCCTTCTCTACCCACTGTGGTCTTCAGGGGAGAAAAAGACTTGTTTTACTTTTTTAACTTTTAGAATGCCAATGTAAAAAGAATACCCAAAGAAACAAGATTCTACAGTCTTCCATGACAGAAGCCGTACCTTTTGAAACCAACCTTTTCTTTCCTCTTTGTATTTTATTCTTTCTCTTCAAGACTTCTGTTCCTTGCCCTTATTATGTCTTCAGTCATTTGCAAACTTTCTTCTGACCTTTTTTCCTTTTCTCCACCTTTAATTTCCACTTTAATTCTCTTACTTTTGAACTTCTCAATGCTGTGACCTGAGCTGCTCTCTGTAACCTAACAACCCCAAATCCTGTGACTCCCTCATCAGCGCCTCCAACCCACTTTGCTGGACACTGCTGCTCAGATTTGGTCATTCCACGAATCTCTAAGGTAGGACATAAGAAAGGCAGACAGGAACGAAGTATGTGAGAGGTGTAGAAGCTATGCAGAGGTTAAGAAGCCTCAGGGAGCTCACAACATACTAGTGTAGAAAGGAATTGCAGAAGAGACACAATTTGGTGCTTCTGAGTTGGCTCTCTTTGGTACACCCAGCCCATCACCATGGGGCCCAATTCTGTCACACGTCCAGGCTCACCACTACAATCGCTAAGACCATCACTGGTTTCCAACAGCAGAAACCTAAGTGTCCACTCTTTACTCTCATCTCCCACCCACCCACCCACCGATCGCCAACACATGGAGGCCTGCTTCATGGTGTCTCTGGAATGCATCCCCTGCCCTTCATTTCATATCCCTGTCAATACCCTCCCTTGGCTGGCCTCCTGCAGCAGTTTTCTAGGGGTCCTCAGGCCCAGGTGCCTGCATTATCAGTCTGCAGCAGCCACAGTGACCTCTCTGACATCTGCTTAAAATCCTCTTCCCATCATGACTGGGATTGAGTCCAATGTTCTGAACATGCTTACCGAGCTCTACATGCATTGAGGACCCTGCTTAATTCTCAGGCCTTTTATTTTACTGGTTCCTAGCTGTGATGATTCTTCTCCCCCACCAGACACACTCATACAGCTCTGCTCTAAAGCCATGTAACACTTCTCTCATTTTCATGAAACAACCACGTTTTCTCTTGTCTCTTGGCCTTTAGGTATGTTGCTCTTCTAGCAGCCTTCCTCACCCCTCCCCACCAGATGACTCCTCTATCCTTCTATGAGGTCAAAACCTAAAGTTCTTCCACGGCACCTTGCATACCTCCCATTCTGTACTCACCACACCATGTAGTGACTTCCTAACTACACGGTTATGCTCCCTATAGACCATCAGCCTGGTGAAGGGAGGAGCCATGTGCTCTTGTTCACCGCTATACACTCAGTGCTTAGCCCAGACATGTACTCAATAAAACCAGATGATTGCAGAATGACTGTGATTGTCTGTTCTAGTGGTATCCCCCAGTTAACCATGTTTTCAGTATTCACATTATGTACGGTTTCCTCTTCTTAAATTTGGGCTGTACCTGTGGCTCGCTTTAACCACTAGAAGCTTACAGTCACAACACTCTGTTACTTCTGCTTTTGTGATCCTGACTCTATGAAAAAATAGAGAAGCCATCCCTAATTCCCAGCGTAACATCTCACCTGAATATAGCTATGGAATTATCCTCTGGCAAACACAGCTGAAGAGACAGCCAGCTGAGCCCAGCCCAGACTACAGACCTGTGAGCAAATAACATGACTGATGTTCTAAGCCCCTTTATTCTGGGGTGGTTTATTACAAAGCAATATATATCAGTAATATGCTAAATCCAAAAATAAAGGGAAGTACAAAATTATTATACAGAATAAACTTTGTGCAGAGACAAGTTAATGCTTCTAAGAAACATTTATAAGAAATAGATCCACAACAAGATGGCAGCAGAACTAAATGGAGAGAGAGGAGCTCATGCTACCAGCTTCCATTACAATACATCACAATCTTTCCTCCACTGTTTTCTTTGGTTTAAAGACATTTTCCAATGAATGATTTTCCTATTCTTTAAAAAAAAAGTTTCCAGGTCAGACATTAAAGGCAAGGAGTCCAACCAAGGATGGCAAGAGAACACGGACACGCAGGTGGAAACAGCATAAAACCCATGGCTGACCCATCCCTGCTGCTCCACTCCATCCTCTTCACCAGCAGCTCAGTGCAGTGATCGGGTGGGGAGGGTGCTGTGGGACTTCTGGCTCAGTTAGAGTGGTCAGCAGGTGCTCAGATCAATATTGAAAATGTGTCATCCTCCAAAGAACAGAACAGCCAGCTTGTGTACACACAGCTTATTGACTTACCAGTGCGCTAGTAAAAATAAACAGCTACTTCATATCTTTAAACCAAGCATCAGTTAACACAGACAAACACACATGCACTCATGCGTGCACACAAGCACACACATGTGCATGTTCCATGGAGATTAAATGCACACTGTTACATAACCTAGGATATACTTGTCTCTAAGACTCTAGATATTAAACAGATTATTATGTCTACCTGCAAAATGAGGAAGACTTCTCATTTATAACTATTGGTAGAACTCTGGATTGCTTTTATTCACTGCTGCTCTTTCAGAAAGAAAAATTATTAATATACATAATTATATATAATAATATGTAATATAATTACATATATCTATGTAAATAAACTCCAAAGAAAGTATCTGTCATTTTGTCCTTTTGAAAAAAATATAGTACATTAATGGTTTCAATTTTCTAAATGATTTCTTACAGGTAAAATTATCATGTATTTTTCAGAGCACATCACGTCTCTTAAAACTACCTTCAACTGATAAACTTTGCATGATGGAGACTTAAAGTATTGGATTTAGGAAGGACCTACTGGCTTGAGTGTTGTGTGTGTACAAAGAAGAATCCATTCCTTTTTTTTTTTTTTTGGCAAAGCTCTAGGCAGAGATGTAGGAAACAGATTATCAAGCACATATGTCAATGTCGAATTCACTGGTGAGAACCAGGCATAATCTCCTTTTAAAGATGAACACAGAGCAGTAATGACAAGTAGTTCCCAATCTGTGTACCCCTCACTAGACAAAGATACTCTTGGAGCAGATACCACAATGGCTGCCCTCTGGCACCCAGAATGCTACAAAATGGGAAACTGATTCTCTAGCTTTCTTCTTTCTTCAGAGTACCTTCAGATAGTGACATTAGGCTGTAGGAGAGGATAGAATACACAGGCAGAAAAAATGAACCAAGCACCAGGGTCTTGCCTTCTAGAGAAAAGAAAAGGTTAGCCAAGGAGAGGTGGGGTTTTGCAATAAAAAGAATCTGGGAGATTTATCTTGGGCACCCAAGATCATCAAAGGAAATGAAGAGACACCGCTTTGTATATCACAGGGACAGACAGTGTCCTTACATGTCAGCTCCTAGTTTGAGCCTTCTCACACAGTTTTGTTTAGGAGATCTTTAATAAAATGGATAGATAATGGTGATTGTTAATATGACTAAAAGGCTCCTAGAAGATTAGTAAAGCACACTTCTAGGTGTGTCATGAGAGAGTCCACACAGTGTAGGCACTCAAGGCCGGCAAGCTCACAGGGAAGCTGCCCTGCCTCACCGTGGATGGCCCCACTCAGTAGGCTGGCCACCTGGGTGGAAGGAAAGCTAAGGGGGGGAAGCTGGCCTCTCTATTAATGAGCTACCTTCTGCTTGAGTAGAATTCTTTTGCTTTTACCACTTCCTCTGGACCTCAGACTCTAGTTCCAGCTTTTCCAGCCTTTCACCATAGACTTATGACTCACATAGTGACTCTTGGGGAACCTTCTAGGCTTCTGGTCTTAGACTTGTACCACCTTCTCAATCCCTCTGTTCTGCTGCTTCCAGCCTCTTAGACTGTGAGCTACTAGATCTCTGTGCATCTCTCTCTCTCTCTCTCTCTCTCTCTCTCTCTCTCTCTCTCTCTCTCTCTCATATATTGTTATTCATTCTGTTGCTTTAGAGTACCCTAACCAATATATAAGTGCATAATGGGTAGGTGGGTAGGTAAGTAATATTTAGACTCCATTTATATTACAGGTAGGAGACAGATTCAGCATGGCAAGGTGAAGAAATGGTAATTAAGATCCTAATTACACCCTCTGAGGAGGAAGAGGATGCTAAGGCAATGTGTACAAGCTCCATGATGGTTTGACCAAGTGAACAGAAACACAGTGAGTTTATTAAATGAAATGAATTCATGTAGCACAGGGTTGTACAGAATGCCATAGCATCTGGTTTCCCTGAAATGGGCAAACTAGTATGAAGCATCTTGGGAAACCATGTTCTACAGAGAGCTAGGGGGCCCTTGGAGGTCCACAGAGCACCAGAGAAGGAGGAACATCCTTAGCATCCAGGAAACTTTTTTCCTGTTTGAAAAAATAGATTTCTGCTTACAAAATCAGAAACAAACTGAAAACTATAGATACAAAGAGATGAGTGGATGAGGGTCCTGTGGACATGAACTTAATCTGTAGTCCCACCTCTATTAGCTGTGTTTCTTTATATAAGTTATTTCATCCTTTGGGCCTGTTGCAATATCTGAAATACAAAGATAATACTACTTTACACACCATTTTAAGGATCTAATGAGATAAATTATATGAAAACACTTTGAAATGATTTTACAGAAACAAGTTTCAGAAGGCAGGAAAAACAAATCATTTAACAAAGAAATTCCCCAGTAAGTCAACAGTTTCTTTCAACAGAGGTTCAATTCTGTTTCCTGTTTGTGAATTACCAAGCTCAATGAATCTATATCTCAAGAACAAGCATTACTTAAGGAAGAAACTTAGTGCTTGGGATAATTTCATTGACATCTCAAAAGCATACTGTGCGGGAGAAATCTTGCTGATAATATAAACATTTACCTCAGGTTTTGACATTAATGGTAGAGAAACTGCTAAACTGAAGGAAAAAAAAAGTTTCAAATCCCAGGTTCCATTTAGTGGCTTCTAAGTGAGGGTATACACTATTGAACGTGTCTATAGGGAAGGCTGGGATAGGATCCTAGTTTTTAAATTGGAATGGGCATTCAGAAACTGAGACCTCAGGGTAGGAGATACCCACCTAAGATCATGTAACCAATTATGGGACCTGATTTTTCACCTAGGAGTTTTATGTTGTACTGTTTGACTAGTGGCCAACTCCTAAATCCTAATGACTTCCTATCTATAATATATCTGCGTATAGTAAGCTCAACTTTCCCCTAGCCCACTGGAATGGAATCTTTAGAAATCATGTCTAGCATGGCCTGGAGATAGGGTGGATTAGATCCTGGTTTGTCCAGGACAGTCCCCATTTATGGCTGTTGTCCCAGCATAATTACTAATAATGCCACTCACGAGCACATGGACGTGGACAGCAAATTATGATGTACTCTTTGTGCTTTTCTGAAAGGAAGAAAGAGGTCCAGGAAAGATCTGCCTCTGCCAGCTTGCCAAGGCAGTTTAGAATCAGAAAGGCATGGTAACTTTCTTCAAGTTGTTACTGGTCTCTCCTGTACTAATTAATATCCTAGATAGTCTGTGGCCTCAAGGAGCAGAGCCTGAGCCACAGCATGGAAATTCCAGGGGCAGAACTTCTCTTCAGTATGAAGGAGGACATCCTCAGTGGCCGTTCTGGAGCCAGACTACCTGGGTTTAAGTCCTGATCCTGCCACCTACCAGCTCCATGATTCTAGCATTTTTGTGCTTCACTTTCTCTATGTATAAGAGTAATAAAAAGAGAAGCTGATCCAAAGCCTAGCAACATTTGCCGCTATTATTAATACGGAGTATTACGCAACAGGCAGTGAGTGTTCTCAGAGCGGAGGCATGCACACTGGGACCAGAATGGTGCTGCTGGGCTCACCCTCTCTGGGGAGGTCACTCAGCATGAGCTCAGCTGACATGAGAGACACTATCATGATGGTGAACTGACTGCATGTGCCTGGGAAAATATCACATCCTGTCTGCTCACTGCTCGGGGACAGACTGTGTCAGCAGAGACGGTCCAGTGTCCCTGATAAGGGCTAGGTGATGGCTGAGCAATCTGGAAGAGGAACCCAGTTCAGGGATGTTGGGGTAGAACAGGAAAGCCATTCCTATGCGGGTGTGGGAGTGGAATGGGTCATACTGTTGGCCTTGCATTGTGGTTCGACAGTCTAGCTGCAATCTCCAGCTGCTTAACCTCTTGGTGCCTTGGTTTCCTCCTCTCTAAAATGGGACAAACAGAAATGCCAGTCTCCCCATGGCACAGACCTATAATCCCAGCACTCCTCCTGCTGAGGCTGGAGGCTGGAGGGTCATAAATTCAAGGCCAGTCTGGGTAATCGAGCAACTTAGTGAGAGTGTGTCTCAAAATAAAAAGAAAACAATGGAATAGGGATGTAGCTCAGTGTGAAGGCCCTGAGTTCATTTCCACAAAAATGGGGGCTGAGGGATGAGCACAACACATGCAAAACCAGCACAAAACAAATACTGAGTAAGTACCTCTGAAGTGACCATGCCACTGAGGCACGAGGCTGGGAGGCATCTGAACAGGGCAGGCAGTGATGTCAGGAGGGCTGAGGGCTCTCTCACAGTCCACGGCCTAGCAAGCAGCTCATTCTTTTCTCTCCCTTGCATTGCATTCCAGCCTATCCTATGAATCCCAATCCCACAGCTGTGGCCATCGGAATAGGAGGGCCTGTGTGGCAAGCAGAGAGGAGGGGCGATCATATGAGCAGGAAGGTGAGATTTAGGGTGTAAGGCCATGAGTCAGAGCTGAGTGGAGGGATTAAATAGGAGTGATTTTATTAAAACATAAGCCAGAAGTTATCACCCCAATGACCACTCCCATTGAAGCCCAGTCCTCAGAGGACATCTGCTCTTTCCTCTATCTCTGATTGTGCCTCACCCCTCAACCACACACTCCCTCTTTCTTTTTCTGGGAGTTTTCCAGCTTGTTCTCACCTCAGGGCCTTTGCATATGGCATTCCCTCTGCCTGACGCACGCTTGTCCCAATATCATGTGCCTAGCCCCTTGGCACTCATAGCTCAGCTCTCTAGTCACTTCCTTAGATAGGCTTTCCTTGACAGCTGTATCTCTCACTACATCCACACAATTCTCCAACCCGACATCCGGTCAGCTTTCCTCAGGCCCTTATCACTGCCTTACTTGATCTAAGGCATTATTAGTTTGCTGGTTTATTGTCTGTTTCCTCTCTTGTACAATGTAAGGTCCACGGACACAGGGCCCTTGCCTTAAACAGCACTTCATAGGGGACATTCAACTAAGGCCAGCTGAACGAACAGAGGAAGCAAGTGCTGGCTGCAGAGGTGTGAGGAGGTACAAGAGTGAACACTGGGAGTATTCGGCTCCCCTCTACAAATCGGGGTGCTGCGTATTGCTGCCTCAAAGCTCAGAGGCAGGACAAGTGTCTGCCCTGGAGAGCCAGAGAATCTCTTTGAGGAAAGAAAACGTGGTGTAAATCTTCTTTCCTGGGAGAGCAGGGGCTGCATCACGTGCAGAAGAGGACACCGCCCCCTCCCCACAATGAATCCTCCCTGCATCTGCAAGGCAGGGCCTGCATCCTGTAAGTGTCTCCACTGCTAGCCTCCAGAGGGTAGGAGGCGATGGGCTGGACTGTCTCTGATGAGCACTGAAGAGAGTCTAGCAGAATCACACAGAGATGGGGCTCAGCAACAAACATTTCTGACTACAATTCTATAAAAGGGGAATCTGTGTATAGAATTACAACCATGTCTGTAGCCAGCAGAGCTAACCTAAATATCCTGAAATAGGGGGCCAGTCACATGAGGTTACGATAAGTGCTTCTGTCTTCCTGTCAAGTTTGATTTCCAGCCCTCGGAGGCAGCCATCCCAGACAAGGAGACTAGTCGTAAACATCCTCCCTACCCCCAACCAAGTGAACAAGGGGCCATCTGGACCAGAAGCCTCCACCACACTGGAGATCCAGAAGAAAAACACATAGAGAATGAAGCCCCTGTTAAGAATCTTTTGGCATCTATCAGGCTACTGTCTTCTTCACTTTGAGAGATTTTTCCAGTAAGTATTTGTAAAATAATACTCCAGGTCTTTATTAGAACATGAATTCAATACCTTTAACAAGTGTTGGTAGAAACATGTATAGACCCTGATTATTCAGATTTCATTTCTAGGGAAAATATCTCTGTTTTGCAAAGTCAATTTTTAAACTGCACCCACCATTAGTGGGGGATTAGGCAGTAGAGAAGTCAGAGACAGAATGAAAAGGGAACAAGAACCATTTCTCTATAAACATGTCCTTTCCCAGGAACCAAGGTCAGAAGTAAGAGAGGGTAGGAGGAAATAGGGAAGGACTGGAAGGCTACTTCTGGGGACCAGAGTGACAGCTGAGGTTTTGTCAGCAGTCACACTCTGGAAAAAGTCACTCCCCATACTTACATTTAATTTTTAAAATATTTATTTATTTATTCAGGCAAGGTCTCACTCTGTAGCTCAGGCTGGTCCTGAACTCACATGTAGCCCAGGCTGGCCTTGAACTCATGACAATCCTCCTTCCTCAGCCTCCCAGTGCTGGGATGCCAGGCGTGTGCCACTACGCCCAGCTTATGTGGTGCTAGGGAATTCAAACCCAGGACCTTGTGCTTGCTAAGCCAGTGCTTTAACCACTGTGCTATTCCTCCAACCTCTCCATACTCACATTTAAGAGTAAATACCCCAATGCTGACAGTATACACATTACAGGATTAACTCTACTCACTCTCTGGGTACTCAGAAGAGGGTCATTCTTTGCTATAGGATTTGCTTGTTAGAGAACAAACTAATAAAACATTTTCCTCTCCAAAGCTCCTGGCTGATGCTTCTCAATTCAACTTTATAGAGAATCTTGCAGCCAGTCATTAATAGTCCTCATTTTAACAGACCAGAGACAAGCACTACAATAAATGTGGGAACAAACCTCAGGAATTCATCAGTTCTCTAAGGTCCCCAGCCTCTGGCCTCCAGGGAGAAGCAGTCATTTCAACATTCACTTTATCAGGATTTTTCTGTGAAATACCCCAAACGCACAGGCACAGCCCTAACTGAGCCCAGACAACAAGATTGCAGGAGCGGTTCCACATAAAAAGTCACCATGGTAGAAAACACATGCAGGCTTTTTCTCTTTTTCCACTCACTACTGCCGAGTTCCTCTGTTTCGGGTGAGCTCAGCAGCACAAGTGCCTTGGATAATCTAGAAATTGCTTCCATATGCAGCACAGGAAAGAATGTCCTTGCTGGCTGCCTGGGAAGGAAGTTCTGGGCAGTCTCTCCTTCCTGCCAGAAAACGTCGCTCAGGCCCGAAAGAGCCACCAGTGTTGGAGCCAAGGAGATCTCTGACCTCCTCAGTTTATGGATAAGGAAACCAACGAAGGCCCATGATCACAGAGAGTGACACAGCTGGAGAAAAGGCTGGGCCCATCATCAAACCCTGCACTGTGGCCCATGAGAAGCCTGAAAGAAGAGCCTATAATTAATTCTGTGTTCCAGCAGGACAAAAGTTGGGATCTAGAGCACCAAGCCTGGGGTTGTGTACAGCCCTTGAGGTGGGACAAAGGACAGAGCTCACTTATGGCATGGGCTACAACAAGCACGTAGAGGACCTCCATTCACAGCACTGGGCCCAAGCCAGGGTCGCCAGGGTCTCTAGGACCACTCCTCAGCCTCAATGCCCTAATAGTGCCGGGTGATCCAGAACTTGTAACAGAGACTCCATTTAGGATCCGGTCGGCACCCTCTTCTCTACAGATTGCCATCACACAGAAACAAGGGTGACTGAATGACTGGCCCAAGAAGAGAAACTCAGTGCATTTTCTCATGAGTGGCACTGGACATCAGAATGCCCTCACTGTGTCCCCTGGGTGGCCAGTGTCTGGCTAGCCCCTTACTGTTGACTCTAAACCCCCAAGGCCAGGGCCACAGCCAGAGCCTGCAATCTTAAGGCCTACCTGCGAATCAAACCTGATGACCCTCAATTTTTTAAAGACTTGCTATGTGGAAGACCTAGAACCCAGATGAGACCTGGCAATTCTGCCATATGACCCAAGCTTTTCTGGATCTTTCTTCCCTATCTTGTCCCATCCTTTACTACATTATAGGTCAGTGGATTGAGTATTCTAAAATGCCCTTCAGATAATGCTTTCTTAACAATACTGTCATCAGTGATGAGGACTGTTACTAGCCTTTTACAAGAATTAACTAACAAGGTCTTTGTTTCTTTCTTCTTGTGGTGCTGGGGATTGAACCCAGGGCTTCACACAGGCTAGGCAAGTATTCTACTACTGAGCCACATCCCTGGCCCAACACGATCTTCCAGTACTCACATGTAAGACATGTAACTAGGAATACAAAGTCCTGTAACACAGTTGTTAAAGCTCTTAGAGCACTCAGAACAAAGGAGCCTTGAGTTGCCTGGGTCATTCTGTTTCCATTTCTCTAGAAACTATACTATGTTCACATGGAATACCATCATAATTATTACACACCCAGTGGATTACGGGTAACCAAGGACTATGAGCAAGGTCCTTGTTTCACTTGTGCCAGTGCATCCCAAATAAGACAGCTTCCTGCCTGAGCAGAACTAAAACATCCTACTTCCTCCAACCACCATCAGGCCCATACCTTCCCACAGTCCTCCAACACACCATCACTACCTCATCAATTTTTAGTGATTGAAAATAGAAGGAATAAATAATAAATAAATAAGTAAAAGAGGGAAGAAAATCATTCTAGGACCATTAAGTCTGTGTCACCGTATCTGTCACAGACACAGTGAAACTGGTTTCTATACACCCGACAAATTTGTTTACATCAGTATTTTTCAAAATGCAAGTTGTTACACATTATCTATCAGATCACTTGATGAGTTCCAATAATCTTTAAAAGAAGAGAAGAGAAAACATGTTGCATTTGGTAAACAAGGAAACTGTTCTACACTTTACAATTGTTTCTGTCACCTATGTCTAACACATCTCTTACTGTGGAGCACTGTTTAACCAGTGGTTTAATCAATACTTCCTTACATGCTGGATTCCTCTCACATGAGATTCCTTTTCAGATACGGCCTGACACTGCCCCTTTCCTATCTGTGTAGTAACAGGGCTCTACTCTGAGCACATTTCTTTTTGTTGTTGTTTAAACCAGTACATTCTTGAATGGTACATTTTTCTCTCTTAAAAAAATGCATTTTGACCCTGAGGAGAGATGAAGGAATCCCTCGTCCAGTTTCCCCAACCTGAAAAAGCTACATAATGCAAGGTTCAGGGCCTGTGGGCTCCAAATTAGGGTCAATTCATTGTTTTGCCATAGGCCTCTTTGGTTTACCTCATCGGGAAAAAAGGAGGAAGTCCCTGGGGAGTCTTATGCAATAGGATGGGTTACAGCACCTCTGTCCTCTAGTTCCTCAATGCAAGCAGGCCATCATGGTCTCAAGACAACTCACCAGTTAATACTGGAGTCTGGACAGGAAATTTTGAAGGTGAGGGCCATCCTGGTGCTGCACCTGCACACTGCTTGATTACTTAGGGGGAAAACTGAAGTCACTCTGCACCATCCAGGTCTAAGGCAGTGGCTTGCACATGCCCAGGGGCATGGCTTCCCAAGGGGTCTGGTTTATGTGGCCAAGTCGACACACAGGCAGGATCTAAACTTCATTCTAATCAGGGACAAAAGAGGGAGACCACAAACACAGGAATCAGAATTCCACCTCTACCTCTAGTTTCTTGCTCAGTTCTAGAATGGTCGGGGCACATCAGAAAACAAAAAGAGATCTACTTGCTCTCTGAGCACGAACAATGACCCATGGGTTTGAGACTGGACGTTGTACATCAGAGCAGGTTGAAGAGCTCAGGTAGCTTTCTTTAGTTTTCTGCTCTCACAAGGTGTTTTATTCTTCATGGATTAAAAAGATGACAGTACACTGTCCACAGAGGAGTCACAAGGACTGAAGGTGCTATGGGGCCCAACGGGAGGGATAAAATGAGTGTTTTCCCACCCTGAAATAATCTACAGACTATGGTGCTCTACACAAGCTGTGGAAAATGACCTTCAAGTCTCTTCCCTGGATGGATAGGTCCAATTTCCCTCATACTGGGGGATCATACAAGATCAGCCCTGGACTTGGCTCAGGCCACGATACCTTAAAACTCCCTCACCTCTACCCTATTACCTGGGCATGTTTTAAAGCCATATGCTTAAAAGAGGGCTTTAGGTTTCTGATTGTCTGATAAAGAGCTGATCTCCCTCCATTCTTCCCTGTGAGCATCCCTAGGCCATTATTTTGCAAGTGTGCTGCAGTCATCCTATGGTTCTGAGGTTATGCGTTCCAGTGACCAGGGTGCTGGGTAAGGTGGTGGGGGAGGCTAGGAGGCCTCTAAGGCTGCTAGGCCCTCTTCCAGGAGGAGATTAAAATTCTTCATCCCAATGGCTTAGCAAGAGCCCACAGCTCCCTGGCCTCTGTGACCAAAGCCAGCATAGCAAGAGCCCATCGAGATGCCTAACAAATTCTCTCACAGCAGAGTTTTTGAGATGCATTTCTTACAGAAAGGAAGTGGTTGTTTCCTTCTTCTCCCTGCCCCCTAAGTGAACTCTGCTATAACCCAAGCCAGTTTGACTCTCTCTCGCCTCCAAAACGAATTTAACCAAAGGGTACCGGGGACAGTTCTGTGCTCTCCTATCAGGGACTGACTGGAGGGCAGAGGCTGGACCTGTGCAAACTCTATAGCTCGGCTGCTAGAGGAACACCACCATGCCCCCTGCCTGCACTTATTGTGTTCCATACCCTAAGGAGGAGGTCTCCAGCCACATATCTCACATCTTTAAGGCTCTGTAGTTGATTACAGAAGTAGACCATTCTAGGTTTCACCTGTAATTTAACAGGAAAATCATGGATAGAATATGTGAAGCAATCCTAAACAAGAGAAAGAGAACTGGCCTGGAACTCAGCAGGCCGGTGTTGTCTCAGCTCTCCAACCATCTGGCCACTAGCCCTGGGCAGGTCACCTGACTTCTGTAGGGCTGTTTCTTCACCTGCCAAATGACAAAATGATCTTCATGTGACTTCCAGCTCTAACATCTAGGATGCTACACTTTTCAGTTTAAAAAAAAAAGTTTTGCATTTTTAAGTTGTGCATTATATTCCTTTTCCTCCAGTTGAGTGTAATTCATGTTTTTCCTTACTGAGTCAATGACACCATTATTAGGCAACACTGTGATAGTCCAAGAAGATTTTCTTCCTCATTAGGGCCTGCTAAATCTTAGGGAGTATTCAGAATGTGTGCTGTGATTGGTGTCACGTATTAACATGGATAATCCAGAGCGAAGTTAATGAGAGACCCAAACCACCACCAAGTAGCAGACGCATCAGCAGTTGGTCTCCACACCATCTAGCTGTGTTCTTCGATGTGGACATGTAGACAACAGAAACAGAGTCCAGGTTACACTCCAGAACACTGTGTCCACAGTCAGCAAGCTGCCTGGAGGCACAGGGCATTTAGGTCCTTTTATAACTGAACATCTTTTCCTGGAGAGCCTCATGGCTCAGACTGGGTTGAAGTCACTGAGCATGGACTGGCACTCAACTTTGCCAAGTTCACTGTGTGAAACTGGGCAAGTCACCTAATCTCAAATTCCTCACCCATAAATAGAGATACTAACACTGCCTTCCTTATGGGGTGGCTGTGTGAGTTCAATGAGCTAATTTATAGCATTTAGAATATTACTGGGTATACAATAAGTAATATTAATACTGTATTATCTTTACTTTCTCCAAAATGATTACTGGAAATCTGTATCGGCGTAATTCATCCTTGATTTCTATAAAGGTGGCAAAATACTGTTGAGTGGTACCCAGACCAGAAATTAATAGATAGACAACTCTAATCCAGGCATCTTACATTACAAACGCATCCTCAGAAATTAGTAAAACTTAGGTAAATCATTTTTATAATTGCATTGACTTCCAATAAGAAAAAGTGCTCAATTTCTATTATAGATCTTTTTAATTGTTGTCAGTTGTTTCTAAAATTTTAGTGCCCAAAAATTCTGCTGGTAGTTAAACCACTAAAACCAATTCAAATGGGACAGCTACAGAACACACAATTTAATTCAGCTAGTATCTGTCTATTGGGCACCTCTGTATATACTAAGAATTTTGTGTGGCCCTGGGGAGAAAGAGGGCAAAAAGTTGCAATTCTCTGCTATTAAGCCAAACTGACAATCTAATGGGGAGACAGATGCTTAATGCCCCATTAAGGAGACTATGTGTCGTGCTGGAATGGAGTAAAGAAGGTTCATAAGCAGGTGGCACTTGAAATAAGACATAGGAATAATAAAGATTTTAAGGTGGAGACAGCAGACATTTCCATCAAAGGGAGCCTCCTGCACAATGAGCAGTCTGATTTGTGTCTCCCAGTTTTTCCTAAAAGTGGGCCTCAGGTTAGCCCAGCTTACTCGTCCCTGGCACTTCCTGGGCCCACCCAGCAGTAGAGGAATATTAGGACCTCTTAACTCCCTGTCTCTTTACCCCACTGTTGAGTCTCTTCCTGAAGCTCAGAAGCACTGGACTTTTTTATTTTTTCCTGAGACAGGGTCTTGCTCTGTAGTCCAGGCTGGTCCTGAACTCACTATGGAGCCTAGGCTGGCCTTGGTCTCACAGCAATACTCCTGTTTCAGCTTCCCAAGGCCTGGGATTACAAGCATGCATCACCATGCCCAACTGTATGTGGTTCTGGGGAATTGAACTCAGGGCTTGCTGGGCGAGCACTTTAACCACTAGGCCATTTGTCCAGCCCCAGCACTGGATTCTTTTCTTTATTCCACTACTGGCCAATAGGAACCACCTTCCTTTTCCTCTCCCCTTCTAAGCTAATAGGACGAAGCTGGCAGGACTAGCTTAAGGACAGCTACTAGGACTCTACTGTGCTCTCTTGGGCATCTGAATCAGAACTCAGAATGCATTTTCTCTCAGTCATATCTACAAATGGTGAGTGGACTCTGTAGGGCATCAGTACCATGGCTGATGTATCTGTCTGCTGTTATGCGGGAGGGCAGGAAGTTCATAGGAGAACCATATACCAATGTTAGTCCAGGATCTTTTCATGCACAACAGAAGGCCCTGTCATGTTAGCACCAATCTCGAGAACCCAGAACAGCACACAGCTCCTGGTGACAGGCTGCCACCCAAGATGGTCCAAACTGAGCCAAAACAGCAATGTGTTGCTCCTCAGGCCAGGAGTAAAAATTACCAACAAGAGACTCAACCAGTAAGGGCCACAGCCACCCACCGTCAATGGGTCAGAACTCTCAATGGCACTCTATTCCATGTGGATATTTTTATCTATTCCCAGGAATCACCACCATCATACTGAATATTCTCTAAAATACACACTTAAAGTCACCTGCATGTCATGTTTTGTCTAGGACTGAACAAAGCACTCATGAGCAATGACCTCTGGTCCTGAGCAGTGACATCCACTTTGTAATCAACTACAAAAGCTGACAAACACAGGCCTACAGTAAGACACAGACTTTTCCAAGGAAGTGTGGAATTGGTGCTCCCTGGTGAAATTTAAAGTAATCCTTCAATGGTGTAAGCCAGTGGTGTATGTGTGCACATTTGTATGTGTGTGCACGACTGTGTGTGTGCCTAAGGATCTGGATCTGCGTGTGGTACATGGGAGAAGAGATGGTCAGTGCTGTGCACCTGCATGCACTAATACAGAAGAACAAGAACAAATACAAAGGACATATGTGTGCCTATATGGAGGGAGTGTGATTTGTACAGTACATAAGTAAAACAAAATCTACCAGGCATATCTGGATTGCATCTGACTCAAATGTCATTCCACAAATAATACTTTTTTAAATACCCTCAGGGTAACAGAAAGAACTCAGTGTTTCAACTAATGTTCTTTCCTTAGCATGTATACATGAAATTTAAGTCCAGTTTTTTACTAAAATGCAGCTTATTTTGTGTTATCTGCAGTGCTGAAGACAGAAGCCAGGCCCTCACACACGCTACGCAAGTGCTCTTCCACTCAGCTACACCCCTGGCCCATACTTTTATCTTCATGTATTTTGCACACATTATTTTAGCTAAATGAGAAATGTGGTTATCACACACACTTCTCTCCTTTACTTATTAAATAGTCACAAGCAGGAAAAACTTCAGCTCCCTCTGACTCATCAGTTACCACACTGGTGGCTGTGTTGTTCAGGGAGCACACAATCCCCAGAAACTAATGGTCTGTGCCACGGCAGAATCGCAGACACCCAAGCCTCTATCTCCCCCCTCATCCCTGCAGATTGCTCTCCTGCACTGCTGTGGGCCTTGGTGTTACTGTCAAGGTCATCTGACCACCAGGCATCAAAGCGGGGACTAGAATACAAGTGAACCAAGCTCTTACTGCCTTTCCACCTTACCACGCTGCCTCTGACAAAATATGCCATGCAGAAGTTACTAAGTAAATGAGACAGCCAATAATCAAGTCTTAATTTGAAAATGACTTAAGTGTCAAGAGTCTACACTACATCTGAGGATTCATGGGCATCCAGAATGAGGGGCAGCGTGAGGGTGGCAAAGGGGATATCTATCTTCAGGCATCAGGATGATGTCACAAGATGTAAGCTTTTCCAAATTCCAGTGCCAAAATTGGGTTGGCAGTGAGAGGAGGGCACCAGCTTCCCCTGGGCAGCACTTTGGCTCAATCTGCCACTCGCCAGCTATAATCTGATGTTGCCGCCTCCCAAGGTTAGCACCGCACCATAGCCAGCCAGGCTCTTGGAGCCAGTCCAAACTCAGGACTTTGGCTAGCTGGGGGCAGGTAGGTTTCTGGCCTTCAGAGAGGCCTGTGGTTTTAAGTGGTGGAGAGTTTTGGGTCCCTCAGAACTGGGTCACCCTGAAGACTCAGGGTTCCTCTTACCTCCTGTCCTACCATGCCACATCCTGGGAGCTTACTCAGCTCCTGTGGGCCTCTGGGTTTCTACAAAGGGACACATCATTCTGAGGAATCCCTCCAGCTACACTCTGTCATGACCTCAGCATCATTCTCTAGGGAAGAATATCTTCTCCCTGATCTAGTGCAGCTCCCTCTAGTCAGACACGCAGGTCTATCTGTCTGCTCTGTGGCATCTTCAGCACCAGGCCCTCGCCTTGCTTCAGTCCTGGTGGTGTGGCAGGTCCTACAGACTTCTCTTTCAGGGGCCACTGATCAATTCTGCCTCATTTAGGGAACCCAACCCTTAGAATTTATTCTCTCTCTCTAGAAAAATGGGACTTCCCTTTATGAATCTCTCTAGCCCTTCAAACACAAACATTAAAAACAGAGTAACGCTTTATTGTGGCAGCTATTAAAAACTCAGTTTCTTAATTTTTCAGTCCCAACTTCTGCTGACCAAACGCAATCTTTCTGCCATCTGTGTCAGGTTAGTTGCAAAGCGCTGTTATTATTCTGGGCTACACAATGTTGGCCTGACCTACTCGAACACAAGAAATTCTGCTGATTGATTTAGTTATTCTGTTCATATAAACGACTCCAGTTGTACAGCTGTTTCTGATTAGCCAATGTACTGCTGGAGTTATATACAAATAATTTTATAATGAACTCAGCAACTCCAAGGACATGAGGCGTGGAATCCAGTCTCACCTCCCAGAAACAATAAGCAGGACCCATGAGAGCAGGGGCTTTCAACAACAGCCAGGTCTAAACTTCTATCTGCCATGACTCATTTTTTCCTCTTTAAGTAATTCAACAGAACTTATAACTAATGCTCTCAAAGAACCTTTGTCTTCAGACTTTCGGATTCAAGAAGGGAACCCAAGTAGTTCTGTAGGCTTACTCCTTTAAAATTTCCCATCTTTGTATTTTGTTAAGTTTCTGTTTTCCCCATTAAAACATTTATATTTCCTGAGACAACATCTTAAGTAATACACTTTTAGAAGGGGAAATTGAGATTGAGAGGTCTATATTTACTTTATTATAAACAGAAATCAAGTGTTTTGTTTCATTTCAATATAGAACAATTAAGCTCTGTGAGCTTAAGCTCAATTTTTTTCTTTTCTAGTTCTGAAAGACAAACCTTATGCACATTAGAAAAATTAAGAAAAATACAGGGCATGAATAATTCAAATGAGTGAATTTTTTAAAAAAAAAGCAGAGATAGTGACAGGCATTCCCTAAAGAAAGCATTTGAAACAGAGCAGGAAAAAAGAAATTAGAAATTTTATATTTCTAAATGAATTATACTGGCAAGGATGTGAGTAAACAGATATTTTAAAATAGTGTTAATAAGACTATGTATTACTACAACTTTTGGAAAGTAGTATCACTTTGGGGACTCTGAAAGAAATAAAGCTTCTGCATGTTAGCATGTTCAAACACACACACACACACACACACACAACCCATACATGCACACAGATGGATGTTTTGGGAAGAACTACTGTAGTAAAAAAAAATGGAACAATATGAAGGGTTAAATAAATAATAGAATATTAAGCATCCCAGACATACGTGAGCTCGTTAATCTGAAGAGAATTTCTATGATGCCTTATTATATTGAAAAATAATCATGTCCTGGGGCTGGAGTGCAGCTTAGTGGCAGACCGCTTACATAGCATGTATGAAGCCTTGGGTTTGAATCCCAGCACCACAAAAGGGGGAAAAAAAAAAGGTACCCTACTATATGTAACTCAGGTATTAATACTAGAAGCTATGTGTGCATATGTTTATAAGTTTTTACATAAAGGAAGTTTTGAAACTAGTAACAGTGATTAACTTGAGGAATGAGTTTATCAAGAATATATTAATAGAAAAAATTAATTTTTCTTCATATTTCTATCACTTTGTTTTATAGACAGCTCATAATACTTTTGTAATCTGAACAAATTAAAAACTACAATGTAATTTTTAAGAAGTGGTAGAAACACATTTTCATCAAAAAGAAGGAAAAAAGGACTATGGATTATAAATACTGACTCCTGTCCTGGGAGTTAACAAAGATTTCTTCCAAAGTGACATGTTGTTTTATTACAGCAAAGTGGAGATGATGTCAGAGGATTCTGCACAGGAATGACTTTAATATAATATAACCCTACCCTCAGTTCTTTAACCAAATGAGATCATTTTTTTTCCTTCTACTCTTAACTCCTCACAAAAAAGAGATTAAGGAAAGGAAGTATTATAATGTCCAAATAATAAAGTTCTAGCCCTGAAAGCTTGTATCACTGAAACAAGATTCAAATTTAACAACTTAATTTTTGAATTTATCTCAACATGTGAGGATTTTAAAAAAAAAGAAACAACAGAAAGTGGTAAAACGAGAAAAGAATAGTGTGAAATTTTACTCATGAAACCCAAGATTATTTAAACTGCCACTCCAGGTTCTTCCTGAACTCTCACATGGCAATCAAATTCTGCCCCTAGCAGAGAAGCATAGTTTAAAGTAAAATGCTTTCCTGCCTTTATAAAAAGAAGTTTTTAAAAACCATTCAACTACTTTGCCTTTTTTTAGGCCCCTAATGATCTAATTTAGAATTTTAGTACCATCTCACATCCAGTCCTAGTGTCCCTCAGTGTATCTTCTGAGACTTGGAAAAGAAAACTGGCTTGGTCTTCTTTTTCTCCCCTATCTTTCTCAAACCACCACTATGGATTAAACAACATGTCCTTCCTGGAAGCCCCACCCCCAGCACGCCAACAGCGCACACCTGTGTGTGCTGCTTATGGATCATGGGTCTGTTTAAGAGCAGTGAGTTTTCTTCTCTCGTATTTCAGGGCTGATCTGACTATCTCCATTATTGAACTGTCCATCCCTATAACACAAGACTATTGTGGTCAAGACACTGATGTCACTGTTTATATGCTCAGAAAGTAAATAGCTAGGGTACATGTTTTCTTAAGATCTGCAAGGTCTGAAGGTTCTGTTCTTTCCAAATCCTTTCTGTGGCAGGAGGGGGTGTCTCAGGGTTTCCTGAATGTTATTTGACAGCATATTTAAAAGTTCAGTACTGCAATCCAAGATATGGTCAGATTTCTCTCTTGGTTCCTCCCAGGCCTAACCTCGTCAGCCAGTAGTCATGACCTCTTGCATACATCAGCTGAAATATGCTTGGGAAATTTCAGAAATGGGCTAGGATGACTTGAATCAAGTAGCTGAAAAGCAAGAAATTCAATCAGCTGCCCAGTTGATCTAAACAGTACCAACTGATAAATGACAATATTTGTTCTGTTGTGGCATAAATGGCTGGTTATTTGGTCATCATTAACAAGAAAAAATGAACAAGTAAGTTGGTGGTCACTGAACTGGCCATGTACAGAATAATGGGTGACTCCGCAAAGCTAGTAATTGTTTAATTAAATACATCCCTGCATAAGAATATTAGACAGCTGGTAAAAATAACCCTAGTAGTGTAGGGGCTAGGGATATGTAGCTCAGTAATACAGCATGTGCTTGGCATGCACAGGTCCTGAGTTCAATCCCCAGGACCAAATAAATAATAACAATAACAATAATAATAACAGTATATCCAGAAAATACTAAAAAATAAAGCAAGCAAAATATAAACATTACCTACATAACATGCTCTCAATTATGTGAGAACAGGCTCTGGATAGAAGAGGAAATGTAAGAGGAATGTAATCAAATTGTGTTCAGCTGTTATAAGTGAGATAAAGTGTACAGTACACATTACACATATTTACGATGATCCAGTTTTGTTAATGAGAGAAAAAACAAGTAAACATACATAAATACATATTTTAAATAAGCATGTATTGTTTATATAAGAAAAATATCTGTGTGACCCATAAAAACAGTGAATAAATTTCAATCAATTCAAAACATTTAGATTTCTCACCATTTTGACTATGGCGATGAGCCAGAGGTCACACAGTGGCAAATCCAGTGAATAAGGTGGATGAGGACACACCACAACGTTCCCATTGAGCCTGTCTTTCTGTTGGAGTGCACTCGACAACAGTACTTACCATATTGTTGATCACACCTCGCGACGACTCTTGCGGAAGAGGACTTCCAGATCTGCCTCCATCAGTGGCAGCACCAGCGGGTATTCATCATATGTTCTGAGCATATCTCATATAAACAAATGACTTTCAGGCCCAGAACGTCAGAATTTTTCCTTTCATTCACCAATTTCCCTCCTACTGCAGCCTCCTTTCCTGAAAGAATGGCTTATTCCCAAACACAAAAAGTCTGCAGCACCAGGGGGAGATTACTGTCCTTCAATTTCACTGAAACTTTCTTCGGGTGTGCAACTCTTCTCAGCCAAAACAAAGGGTTTTCTCAGCCAAAACATCAATCCTCTATCATGTAGAGTGAACCAAATACAGGAAACATCACTTGGTAGGTTCTAACATAATGATTTCCACCTTTACCACATCACCATAAAAATCCTATTCTTTTATTAGTGGAATTACGGTTATTTCTCAACTTGGAAGATACAAAGGTAAACAGCATTCCAGGCTAATTATAGGAACGAAATGTCACATTATACGTTATCAATCACAGTGAAAGACCACTCAGGATGAAATCAGTATCTCAGCATCTTCAGAAACCAGACATTCTCCAAAACAAAGATCTACTTTGCCTTCTGAAAAATTCACTCCCCTCAGCTCTTACAGAGTGGTAGAAATAAACCACTACTTAACAACCATTAATTGACAAGCAATCTAATCTGCCAGTCACCCCTCCATGGATGCCAGCCACTGTGTTCCTGCTGTGATGTGTTAACTGTCCTTAAACTGTCCTGATGACCTCAGCAGAGTAGGCTTCATTAGGTAGGCACATCATACAAGCCGGCATCCCCCATTCTATGCTTCCTGTCAGTGACATTCCTCCTCCTCGAGGTTATCATATGACTGACATGAAATACTGGATAACTAGACAACTCAGGAATTCTTAGTGTATGTTAATTTATTTAAAAAGCAAATTCTAGGCTTAGCCTCTTTTTACCAAGTGTCTTCTGTACATTAACATTGATTATACTAGTGCTAATAATAGAAATAGCCCACAAATATCGAGCAGCAGCACTACTGCAGGCAATCTGTCACGAGACCCGCATACAGGCGTCTGACCCTCAGAACAACCCTTTGAGGTACAGGTTATTTTCCTTTTGAAAGGCAGAGGGCAAAGACCTTGTAAGAGATAGTACTGGGGTTGTAGCGCAGTGGCGAGTGCTTGCCTAGAATGCACAAGGTTCTGGGACCAATCTCTAGAAGTAAGGGAAAACAGAGAAAGAGAGAAAATCCTAGAAGAAAGATCAATCTGTCGCCAGGGCATGGACTGTAACTATTAGGGAGGCGTGAGCTTAGCCGCGCACTGGGGCGAATCTCAGAAATGAGATTCTTGGGCCTTGCCCCACACATCCAGAAATCAAGCCTTGATAAGATTTTAGTCACAACTGTGACTGAAGTCCAGCACTCTTCAATACTAGTCCACAGTGTTAAGCAGATAGCATTACTTAACTAACTGAAAGTATTCAGGGCTTTAGTGAGCCTCCAGCTTTATTCAAGAGTATATGAAGGAGAGAGAGAGACGGAGACAGAGACAGAGAGAGAGAGAGAGAATTATTTCAACCCATCCATAACAATCTCGGGGTGAGAAAAACTACAAATAGGAGGCTTGCACAGCACAAGGAGGCAAGTGAGGAAGTCTTCCTTTGCCACTGGGAAGTGAATCTAGAGTGTCCCTTGAATTAGAGTAGAGGCAGTGGGACATGACGTAAATGCGCTTATTAGCCAGCTAGCAGCGTAAGCCTGCAACCGCAGCACTCTCGGAGGGTAAGGAAGGAGAATCCCAAACTGAAGCCCAGCTCACTGAGAAACTATCACCTCAAAATAAAAATGAAAATATTTTAAAAGTTGGTCTATAGCTCAGTGTAAAGGCCCTGCATTCAATCCTCAGTATCAAAGAAAAAAGAAGAGTAACTATTAATCGACCGGTGCCTGACACAGCAAACAATAAACATCTGTTAAGTAGACAAACCAGTGATGGATTGACTCCCTACAGCTGGAAGTCATTTCACTGTCCCCCAAACCCCTGTATCTGGCCTGGCGTGCACCTTTTCCACATTGCTTACCACATTCTGCCTTGAATTGCTGCTGTCTGAAACCGCATCTCACCTCTACGGGAAGGTGAGCGAGAAGGTGAGCATTTGGGGCAAACCCCACCTCCCTCTGCGCTAGGTCCCCCCTTTGCTGCACCACGGAGCAGAGCTACCTCGCTAGTCACGTGGCATCCATGGCAAATCTCCCACTGTGCACTGCTGGGAAACAGAAGCAGCGAGACCTGTGAATGGAAGCCACCGGGAATCGGGCAGACCACACTGGAGGCCAGTGGCCTCAGGAAGTCCACAGCATGCCAGGCAGAGTCTCAGAGGCTTAAGAAATGGAGGGGTAAGGGCAGCAAATAAGAATGAGCGCTTCTGTTGAGTTTTGTTCTTCCAGTTCTGCTGTGGAGACCACATGCTCCAAAAATCACACAGTTATGAACCCTGAACATCTGAAATGCCAAAGACAAGGACACAGACCTAGTAACAAATGTCACCTACAAAAGGACTCAAAAAGAAGAGACAGGGGAGGACGGTGAGGACTCAGGACTGGCCGCAGCCAGAGCGCCGGAGCCAGTCGATGTGACATTTGTGCATGTACCACCATTTCTTCACCACCACCGCCTTCCAGCCCACGACTGCCTCTGTGCCGTGGAGCGCGGGATACACACCGGCAGCTGGGCAGCCCGGGCTCAAGCTGCCTCTGGCCGTTTCACATCCCACTGCCTCCGATGGAGGAGGTGTGTGAAGGTTATCAACCCCCATTACTTAGTGAGCCGAGACTCGAGGTGCAGGATAGCCTGGTGGACACCGGAACGTGGCTGAAAGACGCAGTACACACTCAGTATGTGAACCAAGTGGACAAAGAAGGCAAGAATCTCCCCCGCAGAAACACGCTCACGGGGCCTGTCCAGGAGTTTGATCTCACCCAGCTTTCAAATCTCTTTGCTCTACATTACACAAGGTACAAGAGTTCATGTGCTTCTCAGGGAGAAAATTATGCCAGGGGTTCGCGACAGGTCCCTGGAAGGAAGGTGAACTCCTGAGCTGTTCTAAGAACATCCAGGGTGCCTTCTCCGCTCACTTTCACTCAACAGGTAATGGGGCTGTCAGAGGTGCCCGCGAATCACTCAAGGTCACGCCTCTGGGTCCTTGAGAAACTCAACCCTGTGGAGGTGACAGGCAGCGAATATACCCAGTGCAAGGAGACGCACGGCGGGGGATGGGAAGAAAAGCGATGAAGCGGCCTGCTCGCTCGCTGTAAGAAGCCAAATGATGACTTAGAAAACAAAGTTTCTGGGATTTATTTGGTCTGTGGCAGAAACAGGCATTTTTGAGGCGATCCAAAATCAAGTTACAGTTACTGTTTTGAAATTGCATTGAGAAAAAATTTTAATAAAATAAAAAACTAACCCACCTACCTAAGGTTGGAATCTGTTCCCCAGGCCCAGCGCTGCCCTGCACCAGGGACCTGAAGTCCGAGGCTAGGTGCAGCCAGCCAGGCTGCGGGTGGGTGGGGCCAGCCGGGACCCTGCGGGCAGAACTGGCTAGCGATTTGCAGCAGAGGGACCCAAGTGCCTGCTGACGACCAGCGAGGCTTCCCGGAGAACCCAGAAGGCCGGGTGCCCGCGGCCCAGGAGATAAGATTCCACGGGGACTAGGAGGGACCAGAAGACCTGGCCAGGCTGGGCTCCTTGCACAGACACACTTTTTGTTAATCCCCGAGTTCAAAGTCTAGCCACAGACTCAGGATCCGGGTCACCCCTACTGGGTGCACCGGTTGCTCCTACCCTTTACAACTTTAACAGTCCAAGGACGCGGATGGAGAGAAGCAGGGGAGCGAGACCGAAACGAAGCGGGGTGGGTACTTAAGAAGCCGGGCGGCGCCGGCCGCGGGGACCGGCCCTGCGCCCCAGGGCAGCGCCGTCCGCTCGGGCGCGCGTCTGCGGGGACCAGGACCCGCCCTTGGCGCTGTCGGGGAGCGGGCGGCAGGCGGGGCGCCCTTCCCCGGCCAGGCCGCGCTCCCGGGCTGCGCGCCGCAGGCCGCGCAGCGAGCGCTCCCGACCGGGCGGCGCCGCCGGCTCCCTCCCGCCCTCGGCGGTCGCGGCGGGGCGCGCGGGCCGAGCCGGGATCGCGCCCTCCGGGCACGCGGCCCCGACCTCCCGGCGCCCCGGCCCGCGCCCCGGCGTCGGCGCGTCCTTACCGCGCGGCGGCTCCGGGCGGCTGCGCAGCCCCGCGGCGCGCCGGGCATGTTTCTGAGAAACTTCTCCCGTCCGGAGCGCTGAGCCGGGCGGGCAGGAAAAGCGGCGAGCGAGCGCCGGAGGCTGCGACCATCCGGGCACTCGGCGGGGCGTGCGCCCTCCCCGCCGGCGCCCCCCCGCCCGCCGCGCGCGGACGCGCCGCCCCGCCCGCCGCGCCGCGGCCCTCGGCCCCTCGCACAGGGGCCGGCGAGGGGCGTGCCCGCCCGCCCGCCGGGAGCCTGGTCCCCCGCCTTCCCGGCACTCCACCCAGAGGACCCCGTCTTGAGATACCTTAGATTCGAGGTGCGCGCGCGCGTGTTCGTGTGCGGGACGGGGGGCGGACGCGAGGGCCGTCGCCCCGAGGCGCATCCCCAGCCCACTTCCTGTTTTTTCATATTTGACACAGTGTCTCTCTAAATTGTCCACGCTGGACTTGAACTCCTGGCTCAGCCTCCCCAGATGCTGGGATGACGGGCCTGGGCCACAGGGCCAGGCGGAGGAAAGTCGGGGATGTGAACCTGGGACGGAAGCTGCGGAGGCCCGAGGCGCGTGCCACGCTCTGCTGGCCACTTTGCGGGGCCACCGCGCGGCCGCTCAGGTGGACAGACGCAAGCTGGGGTTCGAGGAGTGGTTTTGTTGCAGGTGGGAATGGGGTTAGCACCTGCCCCAGACCTCCGGGCACCCAGGAAAGCCGTGCCTCGCACATACCAGAGTGCGCACAGCCAGTCATGGCCAGCGTGGTGATCATTGGTGCATATTGCTAATACAGCAGGGTTGTTTATCTGCGATAAAAAGCAGGGAAAGTGGGAATAGATGCATCCCAGATTTGGTTTTTCATTGTGAGGAGGCTTTGACTTGGGGATTTCTCTACTCCTGCCCCATGCCTATGTGCACACTTGCATCGTGACATGGTCTGCCTCCTTCCTTCCGGCCTTCCTTTCTCTCTCTCTCTCTCTCTCTCTCTCTCTCTCTCTCTCTCTCTCTCTCTCTCTCTCTCTTTCTTTCTTTCTGTGGCAGGGCCTCACTCTGTAGTCTGGTTGGTCTTGAATTCTCTATGTAGCCCAGGCTGGCCTTGAACTCACAGCAATCCTCTTGCCTCAGCCTCTTGAGTGCTGGGATTACAGGGTCACCCCACCCCACCTGGCTGATGTGGTGAACCTGAAGTCTTGTGCTTGCTGAGCAAACACTGTAACTGCTGTGCTTTTTTTTTTTTTCCCAGATACAATGGCCCTCTGGGAAAGATATTTAGTAACATGGGTCAGTCTTCCCATTGGCAATTTTCTGTCCCTAAATATATACTCATCTTTTTAAGGTTCATTATATATTACCTTTCTAAGTGTTTCTATGATGATAATGCATATGCTCTGTTTCATTTAAATTAAAAGAATCGTATGTATAAATTACTCCAGACTGAAAAACATATCAGTAGTACTTATGACAGTGTAATGTAGAATTTAAACCCAGGAGCTGCTTGGTTTCCTTACTGGCTTTCTAAACCTCAGATGTTGGTTCAGTTAATCAGGATAACAACATTTTCTACCTCCTGGGACTGCTGTGAGGATTAGAGAAAGCATCCCTAACGATGGGCGCAGCAGTGACTCACAGTACAATAGGAATTCTTACCTCTATGATTTCCCAATACCAGAGGAAACATAAGGAGTCACATATATATTCATTGAGATAAGAATTCTCCTGAACTCACGTCTCTTGGAAATCTGTTAATTTTAGCTTTAATCTGCACAAAAATAATTAGGAGAACACTTATGTTGAAAGTTGATCCCCATTGTGAGGTCTTAAGAGGTGGGACCAGGTGAGACATTTAGGATATGATAAAATCATGAAAGGATTAATCCATGTGATGACCAGTGGGCTTGTGGTTTAGTGGGTCATGTTGAGAGTGGATCTGCTAGAAAAGCTTGTGTGCTTTGACTAACCATGTGATGTTCTCTACCATGACAGGAAGGCTCTTACCAAACACAACTTCCTTCATCTTCAGCCTCTCGGCCTCCAGAATTGTGAGTTGAGTAAATCCCTATTCTTTATAAATTACCCAGCCTGTGGTTTTCAGTTACAGCAACAGAAAACAGACTAATATGGCAGGTAAAAACACATATCCCTCTTCATTTTATTATTGGAAGCCAAGAGTAAATGGTGTTCTGAATTGTCTACTGCTTAAAATCACTCATTGCCAGTGAATGCCTCAGGCATTCTTCCCTTCCAACTTTATCACTCCTCTCAAAAAGGTCAAAACCCAAATCATGTTTTATCAGCAATAATATTTTTGGTTTCAGTAAATGACCTATGGTCACGTAAGAGGTTAACAAGAGGGAAACCTGAGTGAAGTGTATATGGAAATAGTTTAGCTATTTTTAACTTAATTGTAGGCTTGGGATTAATTTAGATCAAAAGGTTTAAAAAATTGTAGATGAAAACTATCTGTAACCATTGGAGAGATTACGTCCCAATCTAGGCAATCTGGAACCACACCTGGATTAGGGTTTGGGAACCACACCTGGATTGGGAATTGAGAACCAGCCTGGATTAGAGTGGGAGTGATTTGTGGGCCAGTGAATGAGGGAAGAGCATCCACCGGATGTGGGAGGGCCAACTTGCACTGGAACTGTGTGAAAGGAAGGAAGAAGAAAGAGGGTTACAGCTTCTTCCTCTGTGAAAGCTGTCGCCTTTGCAGTTGTCCACAGAGGCCAACTTGCTACATGCTGCAGATCTTCCTCACAGATTTGCTCCAGTCCCCACTTGCTCCTGTCTGCCAGCGTGTTCTTCACCGCTGTTCTTTGAACAACTGAGATCTGCAGCAGACTCTCACCTCACCAGCTGTCCTGCAGTCGCGGACGGCAGAGCTACTTCGAGGCTGAACAGCCATTGGACGCTCCAGCCCTTGCACGTGCAGGGTGCCATCTTGGACTGTCTCTGTACTCAGATTTGTAAGGCTTCCGAATAGATCCTTTTTGTTACAATTTCTGTGAATTCTGCCTTTTGAAAGAACCCAAACTAATACACTATCAGAGCCTACAACTCCACAAAAGATACCTTGGTCCCTGTGTGATGCCAAATTATAGATTAAAATAAAGATTTTGAATACACTAGTGGCAAAGGTGTTAATGCTAATCCTTTGTAGTTGTGTATACTTTGATAGGAATGAGTTAGTAAGAAAAAAATGGCTCTTGTATTGCTGCTCGAAACTAGGTCACAAATGTTGTAGTCACTTTGATAAAGAGAGAGGAAGGAGAGACGATGGAAGCATGTTGAGATTGGCAAAACTAAGATAAATTTACCAGCATATAGTATTAAGTGTGGATGATCCTTTGGCTTACTATGGTTTTATCTTTAACTTTTCAACTTAACAACGTTATGAAAAAGGTAGGCATTCAGTAGAAACTGTACTTTGAGTTTTGGGTTTTGACCTCCTGGATTAGCAATATGTGAAATAATACTCTTACAATGCCGGGCAACGATGGGAATCACCAAGGGAAGCAATTGACGCTCTGAAATGGACAGTGTTGCTAAGCTATGAAGTCCAGTTGATAGGTTAGTTGGACTAAATGCATTTTCAACTGAAAATGTTTTTAACTTATATCCGGTTTATCAGGGCATGACTTCTTTGTAAATCAAAGAGCATCTGTTCACCTGTTTGTTTCCCGTTTCATAACTACCACTTGGGGACTCATTCTTGCCCTTGAACTAGCTTATTGGTGCATTAGAACAGGGGTTCTCAACCTCTCACAGGGTAATACCCATCCATGGCCTTGGAAGGACTTGGGCAACAGGCCAGAGCTGTGAGCAGAGCCGCCTCATGTCAGGACACTTCTGTTAGGTTCTAATACCACCACCGATTCTGGAAGACAGAGCTTTGCTCCCTGCTCCCCTCCTGCTGCTTTCGAAACTATCCCTCAACAACCCACTACATAATAAGTCCCCCAACCCTCTCTCCTCCTCCTTGGGAGAATGGTCTTTGATTAAGCCAGACCCTGGTACCAAAAGGCTGGTAACCACTGCCTTGGAACTTCTGCTCATAACAATGACTTGTTTGGAGAGGGGGTGGGGCCTGCTTACCTTCCTATAGAATTCCAACAAAAACCTTGTGAAAAAGATTTCAGTACTTGTTTTCATTTACACCCAAAGAAGCTGACTCAGAGAGCTTAGGTTACCTGCCCTGATCATTCCTCTGGGCTGGTGAGCTACATCCGGTTATTATGAGGCTAACACCCTCGTTTTAACCATCGTGCAGTATTGTTGCTTGGTTTTGCACCCTATGTTTGTTCTGCCTCTGATCTTCTGCTGGCATGAGTGACCTGAACTGACAAATTCCCAAATTGCCAAAAAGCAAAAGAAGAAAATTCTGTTGTTTCCTTTGTAAAGAATTGCTAGAGGTCAGTCACATACATCTGGTTGGAGAGTCTGTGCTAACTTGGGCTCTTTCTACCTACCTTATGCAGAGAGGAAATGAAATGTTATGCAGAACCAGAGCACTCTGTAAAGTCAGGGGCTGCCGTGGAGAACCAGGGTGTGTGGGAGAGGAAGGTGTCAGCAGGGTTCTGTGTGTGTGCTCTTGGCTGCTCAGCACGTATTTAGTAGCTATAACCAGAACCAAAATGATCGAGCTCTTGAGAGCTGAATATTTTACATATTTATTCCACACCTGATTTTCAAAAAAGTCTTAAGAGTTGACTATGATAAAAAGTAAACCTTCCTCTATAAAAGTAAACCTTTAGTCTTTTCTTACTAAAAATGAGTTATACTTCTAAACAACTTGCATATTCTATAAGCACAAACTATAGCAAGTGAAAGTTGCCTGCAATCCTATTCTCTAGAGATAAACATTATCAGTGGTAGGGCATCATTGTAGCTTAGATCTGAATTGTCCCCAGAAGACTCATTTGGAAGGCAATTGGGTTGTGGGGGTTAATTGGGTTAGTGGATTAATTCATTGGTTGCATGTGCTGTTTAGAGGTAGGGCCTGGTTGAAAGGGGCAGATATTAGAGGTGTGGCCTGGTAGGATATATTCCGGCCCCCAGCCCCTTCCGGGGTCTCTCACTCTGCTTCCTCTCTTGCTTTGTCATGTACAGCGTCTCTCTGCCTAGACCCTGCACCATGCCCTGGTGTCGCGGTGAGCCAGCCACCCACCCATGAGTGGAATGAGACCTCTGAGATGGTAAGCCAAAGTAAACCTCTTCTTTTATAAATTATGAGTGTGTCAGTTTTTAATGTCATAGTGTGAGAAAGAGTCGGAGGTAGAAATATATTTTTCTATGAATCTTCTTAAAAAATCAAATATTTATGGAAAATCAGGTGAATGGGATCATGCTAAATCATCTGTAATTTACCTTTCTTTTCCCAGTAAATAATCTGTCAGTTCATTTTCTTATGTTGGGTAATAAATTACCATAAATGTAGCAACTCAGAATAACATCCCTTGATTATTTCAGGGCCCTTTTGAAGTCCCAACATGGTTAGTTTTCTGTTCAAGGTACCACAGGCCAGGCAGTTCTCAACTAGAAATGCTAAGGGAAAAATGAGCTTCCAA
Organism: Ctenodactylus gundi; assembly: GCA_004027205.1. Classification (NCBI taxonomy): domain Eukaryota; kingdom Metazoa; phylum Chordata; class Mammalia; order Rodentia; family Ctenodactylidae; genus Ctenodactylus; species Ctenodactylus gundi. The sequence continues at coordinate 868,217 of PVKB01000127.1, forward strand.
GATCATTCTGTTTGTTCGCATGATTAAGTTCATTTTGGCAGTGGGACTCAAGACACCTCATCCCTTGCTAAATGTCAGCTGGGAGGCCGTTCTGAGCTCTAAGTAACCATCACATTCCTTGCTGTGTACGTTTATTTTGTCTTCAAATTCAGCAGTGGGGATTCTACTCATCTCAAATCCCTCTCATACTTTTAGTCTCTTGCCCGGAGGTGCATGACCCCAAGGAGTCAGCTGATTTCATTAAGCTCACTGAAGATTGTCTCCCTATCTTAAACTCAACCTTAATTACATCTGCACAGTCCTTTCACATCAGCATCTAGATTAGTGTTTGATTGAACAACTGGAAGAAAGCGTGTGTATAACCAGGTGTGAGAAATGTAGAATTCTACCCTCCAGATATTAAGTTTATTTTTTCATTTCTCTGAATACAAAACTCTGCATAAAACTCTACCTCCTTTTGAAAAGTGACATAGTCATTCAGTGTATGATAGACTGTAATTCAGCCAAATTGCTAGTAGTGGACATTTGTTATTTCAGTTATTTGCCTTTTTGAAATATACAGTAAATATGTTTCTCAGTGCTCATGGACCCATATACTTCTATAATTAGTATTTTAATTTACAGACATTAGTATCTTGAAGAAATAACTGTCACTAGGTAAATGGACTTGCAAGTGGAATGGAGTTTATACCTTTTAGTAGATACTGCCAAATTGCTCTATAAAATGTTAGTATCAATTTATACTTCGAAGGAAAGTAAATAATAGTTAAGTTGTAGCCAATTCTTAACCAATTTCTTTTATGAACTGCTTCATCAGTAGTACATATGTAGTTTGGTTAAGTGCATTGACTCTCAAGTTGTCTGGCTTCCAGTCTCTGCTCTTTGATTTTTTAACCTTGTAACCTGGTGCAGATGGCTGTTACTCAGTTTGTGTATTTCTGAAAGGGTGATAATAATGGCACTCTTTGTATTAGCTACCATTGTGTAACAGGTTACTCTAAAATGTGACTAATACTCTCTCTCTCTCTCTCACACACACACACACACACACATATACACACACACATTAGCTCATAGTAACTGTGGTCTGGGAACCCAGCTATTGCTGTAGTTGTACTTGGATATTCTTTGTGGTCTCTCAGGAGGCTGCAGTCAAGGTACAAACCAGGGTAGCAGTTGTCCCAAGATGTGACTGGAGAAGGATCTACCTTCAAGTTCACTTTTATGGCTATTGGCAGATGCTATGTCTTAGAACTGGAGTGTTTGCTGGCTGTTAGCTGAAGACATCATTATCTCACCACATGGGTATCTCCGTGGGGCAGCTCATCACGTGACAACTGTTTTCCCTCAGAGGGGGGTGAGCCAGAGGGAGCACCCAAGATGGAAACCACAGTCCTTTTGTAGCCTAATCTATCTTTCTTTCTTTTGTGATAGGGTCTTGCTGTGTAGCCCAGGCTGGTCCTGAACTCACTATGGAGCCTAGGCTGGCCTTGGACTCATAGCAATCCTCCTGTCTCAGCCTCCCAAGTGCTCAGATTACAGGTGTGCACCATCATGCCCAGTTTATGGGGTACTGGGGAGTCGAACTCAGGTACTTAGTGCTTACCTAAGTGCTTGCTAGGCTAGTGCTTTAGAACCTAATCCATTCCTCCAGCCCTTGTAACCCAATCTTAAAAGGGACACCCCATCACTGTGCCATATTCTACTTGTTGTAGAATCCTGCCCACACTTAAGATGAGGGTGCTGTGCACGGGTGTGAAGTGGACACGCACTGTTTCTTGGACTCATTTTAGAGGTGTCAGGTCAAAGTGAGTTGACACATGCAAAATAAAATGCATGGTGTCTAACTTTAGTAAGCACTTGTTGTTGTTACTATCTTCATTACCATTCATTGCATTCATGTTTCTACTGACTTAGCTTCACGTTAAGAACCAAACATTAAAAATAAAGCTATTATTTGGATTGTGTAGCAGGCATGGTAGCAGAAACCAGAAACCTTCTTGCATGAGGTAATACAGGAAAGCCTAAAAGAGGAATTGCTCACAAAGGAGTGAGGCGTGGAGCTCTGCTCCGGAACCAGACACGCAGGGGCCACTACAACCCTAGACCTGCAGGGATGGCGATTAGCCAGGGCAGGGGAGGGTGGGTCTTGGAGAGGACCAGCAGGAGTTGCAACCTTCAGCAAAAGAATGATAGAGGCCATGGTGAGCCTAGAGGAAGAAGCAGTCAATTTATTCCTCTCCTGCCAGTGTCACTGTCACACGAACCTTGTCAAGAACCAGGGGACACGAAGCCCATGGGCTGACGCAGGGAGGAGAACACTGACCATGGACTGCAGGGATTGAGTGGAAAATGTCTGGTGGGGCACAGCTATTCACAAATGGGACATTTCCCAGGAATGTGACATCACAGCTCCTGCATGTAAAAAAGGAACGGAAAGCCAGTGGTCATTGAGAGGTGGCATCAGACAGTGAAACTGCAGAGGTGTCCAGTCCAGCTGCTGGTTTATGCTGCCCTCATGGAAGCTGGCATTTGGGCCAGTGAGGAAGGTCTAGGGCTTTAAACTTGGTTCCAAGGAAATACCTCAAAGAGCTCATGCGCACTGTAGGTTTTATTTTAAATAGATATAATGACATAAAAGGCATTTGTTCTGCTCACACCTTCTGATTCTGCAGCCTGGTGACTCTGACTGATGATGACACCTTTGTCACTGGTTAAGACCAAAGCCACAAGATTTTCCAGCCTCCATTCTCCACTCATAACAGGGATCTGGGAGCCTAACTTTGGTGAGAAAAGGTAGGACAGCTGCAGGGCCAGGAGAAATAGGAATTTAGCACAGAGACCAGGAATAAGAAGGACCTCTTGGGCTCGGAGGGCCTTTCCCCTGCTGACCTCCACAGTCACAGGAAGCCCCTGTGGAAATCTTAATGGTTGAGCTTGGTTTTGCTTTGTTGGGGTGCTGGGGACCAGACTGGGGCACTTTAACACTGCACTCTATCTTCAGCCCTCTTTTTTCTATTTTTTTTTAAAAATTACACATTTCAGTGAAAATATATGCTCACGGCCAGCAGTCTTAAGAGCAGACACCGTGCTTTGTTACAGGTAACTCTCCGCAGTCCAAGGACAGAATGTCTCTTCCTGGTTCTTCCTCAAGGCAGAGGGAATTAGACACATAGGCCAGATAGGAAGCTTGGTCATTTAACACATTAAAGGCTTGAGCTGATGTGTAGCTTGGTGACAAAGCACTTCCCTAGCACAAGAGGCCCCAGGGCCCCATCTCTGGCACATGTGCATGCATGCATGTGTACGTGCGCACACACACCCCCGAGAGAGGGGGGAGAAGGAGGAGAGAAGAGACAGAACTGTCTGTAGGACTTAGCTAGCCCCAGGAGAAGCGGTCTTTCCTAACCAGAAATGTTCCTAAGATGCCAGAACATAATAAAAAGTAAAAAATACAACGGAGAAGTAGAAAGAAGTAGGTTAGGAGACTGCTCTTGGGAAGCGTCTGAGAAGGAAGTGTGCATTTGGGCCTTAATCTTTGGAATCAAAACGAGGAGCAGAGAACAAAATTCCTGGATATTATTTCCTTCTCTACTCTCACTTTCCATACGAAGAAACGGAGGACCATGAACACAGTGCCAAATACATGTGGACCTAGCTACTCAGGAGGTGGGGGCAGGAGAACATGTAAGCCCAGGAGTTTGTGGCCAGCCTGGGGGACATACTGTGACTGAACCTCAAAAACAAGTGAAAAAGAAGGAAGGAAGGAAGGAAGGAAAGCTACTCCTTTCCTGTGTGACCCCAGCACCTCAGGCTCACATTGTTTTGTTAGAAGTCTCAGTGGAAAGACCATGTGCACATTCTGAGCCCATCCTGTCTGGGCAAGAATGAGATATGCTGATCAGCCAGGCCTGGTTTCATGGCCACCAGAGGGTCTGCCCCACTTAAGACACACACTAAGGTGGGATTAGAAGGAGAGACACTATTTCCACAAAGAAGGCCAATCTCTGCCTGCCATTGTATAGATGAACAATTTCATCTCATCCAGGGTGCCCTCCTGAGGCTGAGCCACGGTAAGGCAACAGGCTGCTTATATCCAGAGTCTCTCAGACAAAAATACACCCGTGTTGTGGTCTGGTAGGAAGATGCTTGCTCCCCTGGTGACACTCAAAATGACGCTTTGGGGTAAGGGAAGAAAATATTGTTGTTTCCCTAGATAGTGTATTTTAAAATCTAAAACAGAATGAAAACTTTCCTAATGTTTAACAGATTGATGTAAGTGTTGTCGTTCAGGCCTGGGTCGGCTCAGCCCACACCACATCTGGTACAGGAAGTACTTGGAAAGAACTGGGACATGTGCAACACAGAAGGATTTGTGTCGGTTCTTTGTCTGTGTAATCTGACATATGGCTGTGTATGTGATCTTTACAGGCTCAATTCAATGTAATTATATTAAAATGTATTTCAAGCTAGGTCTGGTGGCACAGGCCTGTAAGCCCAGCGCTCTGGGAGGCTGAGTCCAAAGTTCTGCAAGGTCATGCTCAGCCTAGGCAACCTAGTGACTTATCAAGACTGTCTCAAAAATCAAAATGAGCAAATGGATTGAGGATGTAGCGCAGCATGAATGCCCTAGACTCTCACCCTAGTCCCTCAGCAAAACTGGATCTATACGAAGGTGCTTACTGCGGCATTATTTGTGTAGCTTCTACCCCTAGGAGAGTGGAGACGCAGAAAGTAGCAGGTTCTCAAGGACTGTGACGTGACGAGGGGCAGATGGAGGCATTGGATCCTATATCTGCAGAGCGGCTTGCACAATCTTCAAATTCTGGGCATAGTGGAATAGTGAGAAACTAAATGTGATACACAATCTAATCGCATTTAGACTTACGTAAAAAATGTTCACACTCTTCTGCGAGAACACATACAAACAAAAAAATTACATTAAATCACTAGAATAATTATCTGTTCTGGAAAGAAAATAAACGTCAGCCAATACAAGCCCACTACACAATGTCTATGAAGGGACACCCCTGGAGGGAACCTTGATAACAGTGTACTGTGGGCCTAGGAGAGGAGCCAACTCAACCCTCTGAAGTGGTAAAATTACAAATTAGATAATGTATACTAAAATACATAAAACATGCATAATTAATACAGTGCAGCCTCTGAGGTAGGAGCGATTATAAAAATCTCTCATTTGCAAGTTATCATCTGTGTTAAAGTACTCCCAAATGTTACTAAGCTTAAAGACTTTGTAAGCTTAAGACATACTGGCTCTGTTTTTGTGAGAAGGTGGGCGTTCTGAACTTGTACCTGTGGTGATAAACAGCTGTCACCTGCGTGCTTACCTATTCAATAGCTGCCTTCCTCCCACCTGTCCCTTTAACGTACAGTGACATTTAGCAGACAGAGGGAAATGGCTTTTGAGGGTGTTTTTGAAAGTAGGTATTTGAAATATTCCCTCCATCATTTGGTCTTATTTTTTGAAAAAAAAAAAAAAACAAGTTTGCTACTTTATATAAGAATCTTTCTTTCTGTATATTTTTCAAACTCAGAAAAATGTTAGATCTATTAAAAATCTTCCAAATGTATAAATAAAATATAGCGTATATACACAATGGAGTGTTTTTGAGCCATCAAAAAGAATGAAATTATGTAATTTGCGAGGAAATGGTTAAAACTGGAAATCATCATGTTAAATAAAATATTCGGACTCAAAAAAACAAGTCTAGATTTTCCCTATGTGGAATCTAAGAAAAAAATTTTTTGAGATAGGGTCTCACTCTGTAGCCCACGCTGGTCCTGAACTCACTATAGAGCTCAGGCTGGCCTTGGACTTACGGCAGTCTTCCTGCCTCAGCCTCCCCGAGTGCTGGGATTACAGGTGTGTGCCAGTTTACGTGGTTCTATGGAATTGAACTTGGGTACTTAGTACTTGACTAGTGCTTGCTCCCCAGTGCTCTGTGTTTGTGTGTGTGAGTGTGTGTGTGTGTGTCTGTCTGTTTGTGTCTGTGTTTTAACCAAGAGCTAGCCTTGAACTTTATATGTAGCCCAGCTAGCCTTGACCTTGTAATACACCTGCCTCAGCTCCCATGAGATTACAGGCATGCATCACCGTGCCTAGCTATTAAAGTTTGTTTTTTAAAAATCTGAGGCAGGAGAATCACAAATTCAAGCCCCTGCCTGGACAACTTAGTGATCTGGTAAGACCCTGTCTCAAAAATTAAACTAAAAAAATTGACTGGGAAGACCCTAGGCTGGATCTTTGGCACTTCAGAAATAATCAGTAAAGAAATAAATGTTAAATAAAAATTAAACTTATTCAATCTTTTTCAAGACAATATTTTTATTGCTCTTTTTACAGGAGAGCAATTATTTTTGTACCATTAATAAACATTTAACAATGTTGTTTATCTGAACTAATTTTCATTTTCATGGATTTGTGTAACAATGTATGGTTCATGTATGTTTAACAATATATTATCATGTGTGTTTAACAGCTATACATGATTATAATTTATAAGTGAATCAGTATTGCCATAGTCAACATTCCTGTGCCTAGTGCCTAGGACAAATGCCTATACAACTTAAGGGAGGAAATAATTTATTTGGCTCAGAATTTCCAAAGTTTCAGTTCATGGTCAGATGGCTCTATAGTGAAATATCATGGAGGAAGGGTCTGGTAGAGCAAAGCCACTCGTGTGTGTGTGTGTGTGTGTGTGTGTGCGCGTGCGTGTGTATTGTGTTACTAGGGATTGAACCCAGGACCATTGCACTGGGTTTTATCTCTCATTTTTTTTTTTTTTAATTTGAGAAGAGGTCTTGCTAAGTTCCTAAGTTGTTCAGGCTGACCTGGAACTTGTGATTCTCCTGTCTCCTAGAGTGCTAGGGTTATAGGCGTGTACCACCTAGCAGGCTATCACTTTGTGGCAGCCAGGAAGAACAGCACCAGCAAGAGATAGATATGCCCCAAATCCATGCCCCCAGGCAGTGACCCACCTCCTCCAGCTGAGCCAGACTAACAACACACAATGAATGCAGTGGATTCATCTGCTGGTGAATCTAGCATCCCCTATGATTCCATCACTTGGCCAGAAGTCTGTTAGTCCAGTTAAGTTGCCAGTTAGGATTAACTGGCCCAATTCTACTCCTTGTCAACTTGACACCTAACACAGCTCTTTAAGCCATACTTAATCTCCAAATAAAATAACAAAGTCGCAATTCCTCCTAACATGATGTAACGCCTTTTGCAATATCCCTTCCTCCAAGTCTTAGCTGTTCCAGCATTGCTCAAAAGTTCAAGTCAAAGTCTTCTCTGAGATTCAAGGCAAACCCTTAGCTGTGAACTTCTGTGGAAAAAAAAAAAAAAGTTATATAATCCCAAGATTCAGTATTACAGGGTAAATATTTCTACTTTTTTGTTTTGAGAAAGGGTCTCATTCGGTAGGCTAGGGTGATCCTGAACTCACTGTACAGCCCAGGCTGAGCTTAAACTCACAATCCTCCTGCCTTAGTCTCCCATGGGCTAAGATTACAGGTGTGTGCCACCATGCTCAGTTTATATGGCACTAAGGAGTCAAACCCAGGGCCTTGCAGCTGCTAGGCAAGTGCTTTAGCCACCGGGCTATGCCCTCAGCCCAACATTCTCACTCAAAAAGGGTGACCTAAGAGGATAGGTAAGAACTGGGCCAAAGAAATCCTGCCACCCACCATTAAGTCCTATACATCCATGCCTGGCGTCTGGGCATAGGTAGCATTATGTGAGCTCCAAAGGCTTGTGCACCTCCGTTCCCATGGGTTTTGCTGTTTATAAACCACAGAGCCTCTCTCTGGAGCTAGCGCCACTCTCCACCTGTGGGTTTTCTTCGTTTATGTTCCACATTTCTGGCATCTGCTATATACTCGGTTCTCCACTGCAACTTCAACTCCATTCTCACAGCTTCCCTCTTCTTGCTTTAGGGACTCCTTGCCTAGTCTCCCAAGCCTTGCTTTGAAATCTGGCAAGGAAGGAAAAACCACCATCATGAAGAGGATGCCAAGGTCTATACCAGCTTAGCCATGGCCAGGCCTCACTGGACCATGGCGGCAGCAGCCTCTGAGTGCCAGGGTGGCTGAGTGTGGTGAAATGAACCCTGGGAGTTGCTGGAGGTCTCTTCTCAAATGAAAGGTTGACATTTTTACACATCTGAGCCTGCCACGCGTGGGGTCTTGCTGATTCCTGAGATGCCCTTGAGACATCTTTCCTATTGTTCAGTACAAAGTCTTGGTTTCTCTTTGATGGCAGCCATCTGTTCAGCATCCACAATTTCTTTGACCTCGCTTTTGCATGTGATTCTTTCTGTCCCAAAGGTAAGTTTTTAAAGTCTTTATTCTCTGAATTTTGCTCTCAGTCTCACTATAAATCTGACTAAAAGCAGTGTTATTCTGCCTTGAAATTTTCTCCACTGATCTGGGCCCAGAGTAGTTAGTCTGCAGTTCTCAAATTCAACTTTTCACAAAGCCTCAGGACATGGGAAAAATGTAGACAAGTTCCCTGCCAGAGTGTAACATGCGTGGTGTCTTGTCCTATTCCAAATAGATTTCTTGTTCCTAACTGAAACCTCATGAGCCTGGTCTTTACTATGCACTTTTCTATCAGCGTTCTGGCCTTCTGAGCTCTGACCACAATTGCCTCTTAAGCTCTCCTTACATTTTCGGACTTCTTTAACCTGCTACTCCAAACTTTGCTAACTTCCTCCCTCAATCTGGTTCCAAAGCTTATGAGCCATGTGGTCAGATATACTTACAACAACAGCCCTCTTCTCTGATCCTGCATTTGGCCAGCTCTCTCAGTGTCGGGATGAAATGCCTGATACATGCCTTAAAGGAGAAAAGGGTTTTTTTTTTTTTTTTTGGCTTATAGTTTCAGAGGTTTCAGTCCATGATCAGCTACTTCAGAGCAGACGCATCATGGTGGAAGAGTTGGTTGGAACAAAGCCACTTGCTTCAGGGTGACCTGGAAGAAGAGCAGGAGAGAAGTCTGTTTGCAAGAGATGTGGGGAAGATTGCCTGCTTGTGGTGTGCCCTCGCAGGGCACATCTGTGACCGGTGGCCCACCTCCTCCACCTGGCTCCACCTCCTCACAGCACATTTGGCTGTGAACATCCATGGATTCACTCATTTACTGTTGAGTATATCACCTCCATGATCAGTTGCCCCTCTAGGATTCTGAATCCAGTCAGGTCGACAAGATTAACACAAATACCAATTTATAGGGATGCATCTATGGTAAGTTTTATTAGTACTATGCATATTTAAAAATGTGTGGCGTGCTAAAGCTTTGCTACGGAGAACATAGATTTATAGCTGAGTGATTTCCTGCCTGGGGGAGGTGTTCTTCGAGGTTAGATTACTGAGGCTGTCTCGGTGGAGGCCACAGCAGCGTCAGTTAGTTGGCTTCAATGAAGGAGTCAACAGAGCAGCAGTCGTGACTGAATGCTGAAGAACTTGGTGTCTGTAGTGAGCATAAAAAATGGGACATTTCACGACCTGATCAGATGACAGGCAGGCCAGGGAAGTAAGTGGGGAGTGCTGGACCACCTTGGTCCTTGACAGAAGGGAAGAGGAGAATGGCTTAAAGGAGCTAGTATATCAGCTGAGGAATGGCAGACAAGTGGAGAAGACCAACAGAGCTTTGGAAGGGGTAGCTTTTGTCTACATAGCCAGTTCCAGCAGCACCTTGAAGCATCTCGTGCCTGAACTCCCTCCCCAGCTTCTGAATATGGACTGTCAGACAGATCAAAGGCAGGCGGGGGGAGGATTCAGTGGGCTAGTGATGAAGGAAGCAGTTCCTGCCATCTCACTCTCATGGAATGACAGGGCAGTGGATGGCCACTTCCTGGCCTCTGGGGAGAGAATGCCCCCAGGGCACCGACTAATGTGGAGACAACCTCAGATGCAGCCTTGACTAAGCCACTGGAGCTCTGTGTTCCTCCAAGATGGTGCCCCCTCCTACATAGCAGTGCTTCCGCATCTTCTGGCTACAGACAGCGCTGTCTTTACTCTGTGACAGAGCACCAAGATATATACAAAGAAAGATGGAGGCCAAGCTGGGAGGACAGTGAGGGCGGAGGGTAAGAGCTCAGATGTCCTCACGTTTAGCCTTTTGATGTAGACCTGGAGGCATGGTTTGAAAACTACAGCCTGGAGAAGCAAGTCCAAGCTCTTTGATGTGACACTTGGAGTCTTCTGTGACATCACCTCTAATCTTCGTAGTTACTTTTTTTGTTGCTGTAACTCAATATCCCCGATAAATAAATTAGGGGAAGAAAAGGTTTGTTTTGGCTCAAGGGTTCAGAAGGACACAGTCTGTTCATGAGTGGCCAGCCATGGTGGAAGCACATGGCAGAGGCAGAGGTGGAGGCTGCTCCCCACAACATTGCAAACAAGAGGCCAAGTCCAGTCCAGTTCAGGAAGGAGGGAAGTAGCGTATATATACTTCAGGTCCCATCCCAGTGTTCCACCCTCCTGGGTCCAGACTCAGTGTTCTGCCCCTTCCAGGTTTAAGCCCCACCATACACCTGTAATCCAGTCTGCCACATGCCTGGCCTACATCACACACCCACAATCCACTCCTCCAGAGCAGGCCCCGTCTCCCAACAGCATACAGTTCTATAGACTGTTGATAACCTGCAGATACATGAGGCTTTGGGGGAACATTCCGGATCCCAGCCACAATACCATCTTGTCCTTGGCCACCTGCTTTATATCTCATGGCCCAAGGTTGGAAGCTGCCTCCTTTCATTCTGCTGTGCTCTTCAGTTCTTCCTGCTTGCAGTGCCTTTCCACTGGCTGTCACTCAGTCTGTGACATCCTCTGATAAGCTCTCCGGGCCCCTCTCCTGCCCTTCATCTGCCTGCGTCCAAGAATTGCCTCCTTTTACTGGAATTCTTTGTGCGTGTATCTCTTTCCCTTGCTAAGCTGCAAACTCCCAAGGCAAGCCTTTTCTCTCCAAGGCCTTCGTTCCCTCTTCACTGCGCCTGGCTTATTGATGCCGCCATTGAGGCATTATCAGTCATCGTTTCAGCAGACAGGGGATCCTCTCTGCAAAGCAATTTTGAGGAATGGAGAGAGCAGTTCCCCGTGAAGAAGGGAGGGGCGCAACGCCTGAGAGGAGCCGGGGAGCGGCTGGGAATGGAGAGGCTGGCAAAGAAGAACAAAATCAGCTTTGTGGATTTTGGCCGAGAATCACTGGAAATCCACATCATGTCCTAGACTTGACGTATCTGGCTCTGCTGCTGCTGGCCACAGTGGTAAGCAGTGGTGGGAGCTACTCTGTGGCTACAGTGGGACACCTTTCTGGAGTGGTGCTGCGGGCCTCCAGGGCTCCAGCTAGCACGGTGGACTGTGCAAAAGGATACAGCTATTCTAGGAAAATTTGTCCCTGGGGATGATAAGGAACTGGTTAAGGACTCTACCAGCTGGTTAAGGACTCTACCAGCTTCAGACTACCAGCTTAGGCAGAAACATCTTGTTGGAATCATCTGGCCGTGGCCAGGGAGTAGAGATGGAACAGGTTTTGTATGATGAAAACCAGATGAATTCCAGGCCTTGCTTTAAAATGTTGGACAGCCTCTCCACCATGGTATTTTCCGTGTTCAGAGTGAACTAGCAACGCACTCCTTCCTTGCTTCACAGGCACACGATAAATGGCACTGGCTATGCCCCTTGCTGGCTTTGTGACCTTGAGTGAGTTCTTTAAAGTCTCTGAGACACAGTTTCCTTGCGTGTAAAATGGGGGCAGTAATTTCATCCTGCCTCATTTAATCAGTGACACGTGAGCTATCCACGTGAGCCCATAATGCAGGCAGGTCCTGGTGGTCAGCACTCAGCACACGTTTGCTGAGATTACTACTGCTGACACGCTGAGCCATCTGGGAAAGCAGCACTGAGGACAGAAAAGGGCAGCTGAGCTTCCAGGAGGCAAGAGAGCATGCGTGTGCTACTTCACACATGGCCTGCAGTGCCAGTGCCCGTGGGGGCTTGTGAGACACGTGGTCTTGGCCTGACCCCAACCCACTGGGTGTGCACTGGCAGCTCAGCAGCATCCGCAGGTGACGGTGTGCGCATTGAAGTACACGCTGCACTGACACGACGTGCCTCACGGTGACTACAGTTAGTAGCTGGGCACGTGGCGGAGAGAAGGGCATGTACCAGGCCCTGGGCTCCATCTGAAGCACTGGCAAGGAAAAGGAGAAACAGACAGGACCTGGAAACTGCGAAAAGCAGACTTTAACTGTTCTCAATGCACCACACACACACACGATAAACACAGGAGGCGCTGCACCCATGGGTACTTGTGTCAAAACATCATGTACACCATAAATATATAGAAGTTCTACTTGTTCATTAAAAGTCAAATTTAAAAATTTGCTGACAAGGAAGGACCGATACACCGACCGCTTACCAATTATGTCACTTTGGTTAAGTTGCTGACCACCTGTGCTCATTTTGTCACCAGGGCCACCTCACCCCAGAGAGACGCGGGTGGCTGTGGTTAAATGCCAGCACGGTGCAAAGCGACTGAGATGGGAAGTGCTATTGACGCTCACAGCTGTGCCTTCCAGCCCGGTCGTGGGCCACTGTGGTTCCCTGCCACAGCCTGGCAGCTGCAGCCACAGCTCAGCGCCTGCAGCAAGGTGTGGCTGTGCAGTACAGCCATTCTGAGCCTCAGCTTCACGTCAGTTAAAATTGTAACAGTGGCTGTGCCCAGCTCTGAGGGACACTGAAGGAGGCGTGCAGCACAGGGCCAGCTCCGAGGGAGGGAAGTGACGGACGGTCTGCCAAGCCAGGCTGTGGGCATGCTTTGGCCTTGTCAGGAGTATGTGCTGCCTAGAGGCCATGTGTGTCCCTGACTGCGTGCTTCTTGCTGCTTGGCTGACATGGACAAGGGCTTGGGTACCAGAGAGGCCAGCAAACCCTTGTAAGCAAAGGAGGAGGAGAAGGGAGACGGGCCTGGAAGGCCAGAATTCAACCTCACGACCTTCTTGAAATCATCTCATGGGGGAGGGCAGCCTATCTGTACTCTTTGGAAAAGTCAAGCAGGATATACCTACCACTCGCTGTTGTTGAGCTGTGCCCACGAGAGGAGAGGGAGTGGGACGGAATCCCGTGGTCTCTCGTTCTCCTTCTCCCTCCAACACCTACAAGGTCATTGTCACATACTCCCCTGGTGCCATCTAAACAAACTGCACAGCTTAGATCCAGAAACTGGGGAACTTGAAAGGTGGATTCAGGGACAGAGCTCAACACTATCTTCTGCCCGCTTCCCTCTGTGGGATGCAAGTGTTTCTTTTCCTTTGATAGTCAGTTCCCTCATCACCTGGTTTCTACTCGAATCCCTCCCTACCCCTCAGAGACAATTCTTCATTGTCTCTCACGTGCTACTACCAAGCAACTGAGAGGCTATTTGTTGTAGGGCGCGCTCCATGTTTGAGATAGGACAGGTCCTTGTTGCATCCCACCCTGACAGGATGCAATTCAACAGTCTCCTGTTGAGTCCTTGGGGTCTGGATTATTAAAAAAAAAAAAAATCTGAACTCAGGGGTCTCCAGGGGTCGCCAGGGGTTTCAGGGGTCTCCAGCAGCTTCCAGTCAACTTCTGAGCAGCTTTATTTCCTAGTGTTTTACTCATTCCCTTAGCCAAGGCCAACGCGTGCATATCTCTCAGCTCTGCCGTCAGGACCTCTGTAGGATTCTCCTGTGGGGCTAAGGCTTTCCCTCAGCGAGGCGGGCACTCTTCATTGCTTGGAAGAGGAAAAGGTGTATCACCATGGCCAGGCCTACACGGCAACCTCAGTGTCAGTTCTTACCTAGATATTTTTACATAAAGTCTCATGGTCTGGAGTCACTGACTAGACTAATGGGTGGGAAGAGTCAGGCAGACCATATTCCCATTCAGATGCCTGAGAGACACCCGGGCGAAAACCTCTGTGAGCCCTTCAGGACCGGTAGGGTTTCTCCGACACCAGGGGTTCAGGCATAAGTAAATCTAACCTTCGTTGGTGTCCACAGGAGTCGATGCAAAGATTCCATCATGCATTTCGGCAGCACCAGAAACCATAGCTGCATACTCCATTAATGACGAGTGGCTTGAGTACCTGTCTCGGCTAGAACCTGTGTTTACTCAGCCGGGGAGTTCTAGTTCAAATGAAACTGAATGAATGTGCATTGGAACATTCACTGGACAAGTGCAGACTGAGGGGCTGTGGGAAATTGGAGGGGTTCTAATCATAAAGGTGACAGGAAACCCGTGGCTGTGATCGGGAAGACATGGGGAGGAGGCAGGAGACAGACTCACCCACGCTGTAGGCAAAGTGGAGGTCACGGTCAGGGGATAAACGCAATGAGGAAGAAGCGGCCTTAGGTGAACCAGACCCCATAAGCAATTTGGGGCGGCAGCTATGTAATTAACCTAGTATACTCGCTTCCTGGCACCCAGTAAGGGCTCCATAAATGTTGGAAGAATTAATTAATTCAGATTAATAGCAGTGGATGTGCTAGTTAAAAATAAAGAATTAATGAGCACTATGCTTTTCTTGAACTTAAAGCTCTCAGTTTAAGCAAGTTTTATGTGCTCTGCGGGATGCTTTCCTGCATTTTAATTCACTGCCTGTAGTACCCACTTTTAAGCACAAGAGGGCGCTGCTGTCTAGTTTATTTAGCTGAAGAAGGGTTTCGCTAGTTTGCCCCATTTTTATTAAACTGTGGTATATTTAGTGCCATTTAATCCCCAAATTATGGCCCACCAAAAAATCCTATCATAATTCAGCAAATATTCTTGAAAACTTAAATGCCAATTTAGAAGAAATGGATATGTCTCTAGAATCATTACCTGCCAAAATCATATCAAGAGGATATTTTTTTAAAAATAACGAGCAATAAGGTTGAACCTTTTATTTTGCCTGTCAACAAAAAAGTCCAGGACTAGGCAGATTGACTACTGAATTTTATTAGACCTTTAAAAACTTTAGTGCCAATGTTGCTCCAACTATTCCACAAATAGAAAGAGAAGGAATGCAAGCTGAATTTAACAACACATTGAAATGATTATACATCAAGATCAAGTTGGTTCCATTTCATGGAATAAAGAATGGCTCAACATATGCAAATCAATAAATGCAACACAGCATAAAAATAGAATCAAGGAAAAAGTCACACGATCAACTCAACAGATATAGAAAAGACCCTTGACAAAATTCACTTTCTCTTCGTAAGAAAGGCCCCGACAAAACTAGGTTTTGAAGGATCTTGTCTTGATGTATGGAAGCCTATATATGACAGACCCATAAGCAATGTCATGCTCAATACTGCCAGAGCAGGTAGAAGACACGGATGTCCACCCTCGCCACTATTATTCAATATAGTACTTGAAATTTTACCCAAGGCAATCAGACACAAGAAAAAAAAGTAAAAAGATATACAAATAAGAAAGAAGGCAAATTATCCCTGACTAGTTTCTGAGACCATCAGGTATAATGTATGTGGTCAGGCTGAGCAAAAAGTAGACCAGCTTGAGCTAGGCATGGCGGCACACCTGGCATACCAGCACTCTGAGGCAGGAAGATCATGAGTTTGAGTCCAGCATGGGTAATGCAGATTTGGTGAGACCTTGTTTCAAAATTAAAAAAAAAAAGAAAATTAAAAGAAGTTGGTGATGTAGCTCAGTACAAAGGTCCTGAGTTCAATTCTCAATGCGAGAGGGTGGGGTTGGGGACAGGAGGGAGGGGGAGAGCGGTCCTGAGCAGCTGGTAGCAGGGAAGGTTTTCTGGATGCAAACACTTTGAGAAGGGCCTTGGGCTGAGGTTTTCACTCTGCAGATCAGTTACAATGAGAGGTGAGTGCGCACGAACTGCCTTTCCTAGAATCATGCATGCCCATGGGTTGAAAAGCCTCTTGGTGAGCTTCTTCATTTCATATGAATTTCATATTCATATCAGAATTTATATCAGCACAGCTGAGCCCATAGGCATTCATTGCAGCCAATTATACAAAGGCAGAATGGTCGTGGGCACATGAGAGGAATCTGGAAGAGGCTGCTGAGCCTTCCGTTCATGTCTTCCTTCCTTCATTCAACAAATTATTTTTAGCACCTCCCTGATTAGTTCCTGAGAATATAAATATAAACAAAATGCAGGCTTTGCCCTTAGGGAACATTCCAAGCTAAGAGCTGAAATCACATGCATAAGAAAATACTATCCAATGATCATTGGGATGTAACAAAGGGCTGTATAAATGAGAGGAGAGATACTGACTTAAAATGCGGTGTTCCACTGAGGTTCAAACAATAAAGATTTTCAAGACGGGTTAGCAAAGCAGAAATAATCTTAAAAATGACCTTTGATTCCCTTATGAGGGCCTTCGTGAGCTGACAGAAACGGAAAGGAGATTTAGGAAGGGACAGAATAGAGCGGAAGTCCCTCCGCACACCATTCCCCTGGCATAGGCCCCTGGGGGGTAAATGAGCCACTTGTCTAAAAAATCTGTTTAAAATGAGTAGGAACTCTTCCAAGCTGACTTCCTGAGAGGGGAAAATCTGTCAGTGTTTGGTTAGAAGAAGAAAAAGCCAGACTTCGGTAAGAATGTTTGCAGAGACAGCATCCGCAAGAGGAAGGGAGCTGCTCTGTCATGCGCCATGGGGACCCAGTCCCCACCCAAAAAAACATTCTCAAGGGTCAGAAAGGAGCAGTTTGTAATTCAAAAAGAAAATAAACTTTCTATTGCGAAAAATACACATAATGCAAAATTTTATCTCTTGAACAATTTTAAGTCTGTAGCTCAGTGGCATCCCTCCCGTGTGCTCCCCATGTTGTGTGTTCATCACCCCACCCATCTCCAAAATTTTCATCATTCCAACCTAAAACTGTGCATATGAACAATACCCCTCACCTGCCTCCCACCGCTGGTAACCCCGAGCCTCCCGTCTGTCTCTGTGAACCTGACTCCTAGAGGCGTCCCGGCCGAGTGCAATCATACACCTGCGGCCTTCCATATCAGCACATTTCACTTAGCACGGTGTTTTTAAGGCTTATCCATATTGGAGCATGTGCCCAAATTTCACTCCTTTTTAAGGCTAATATCCCTAGTATACATTTCTCCTTCATCTACCCGCATGCTTATGGTGGGCTTGTCTTTATTGTGTCTCTTGTTACCAATGCCACTGCGATCATTGGCATGCAAGTTCAAGTCCCTGTTTTCAGTTCCTTCCAGTCTGGGCCTGAAAGTGAAGTGGCAGGATCATGTGACACTTCTGTGTGTAACTTCCCGGGAAACCACCACATAGCTTTGCATGGCAGCTGTGCAGTTTTACACCCCCACCAGCAACACCTGAGCCTTCCAATCACCCCACTTCCTTGCCAGTTTGTGCAGAGAGTTGGAAGAGAGTCTTGAATTTGGAGCTGGAAGAAGCCAAATACCATTCTGGCTTTTCCCTTTCCATCTTCTTTTTTCCCAGCTCTGATTTTTTTTTTTTTTTTTTTTTTTTTTTTTAAAGACAGGGTCTTGCTCTATAGCCCAGGCTGGTCCTGAACTCACAAGGTAGCTCAGGCTGACCTTCGACTCACGGCAATCCTGTCTCAGCCTCCCGAGTGCTGGGCTTATAGGTGTGCACCACCATGCTCAGTTTATGTGGTGCTAGGGAATCAACCTCAGGCCGCTTGCTAGGCAAGTGCTTTAACCACTGAGCTATTCCTCCTGCAGCCTCCCAGCTCTGATTTTTAATAAGCTTTTTGGATAAAATAATTTTAGATTTATAGAAAACTTGAAGATAATAGGGAGTTTCCAAGTGCCCTCTGCCCAGCTTCACTTAGTGTTAGCATACTTGTGGTAGATTTGCCAAAATGAAGAAATTAAGGTTCTTCTGGGCTGGGGATGTGGCCTGCTTGGTGGTAGAGTGCTTGTCTATCGTGCTTGGTGCCCTCAGCATCAGAAAGAGAGAGAGAGGGAGAGAGAGAGAGAGAGAGATTGAGATTCAATATCAAAAACCAAAGGGTAGACAATTCAAATGTTGCTAAGTTTCCACGGTGGTGCTTTTCCTATTCCCTTCATTAAAAACCATGCGTGCGACACTCTGGCAAAGAGCATATTAGCATTTTGCTCTTGTGTAGAGGCTTTGACTGAAATTGTGACTAAACTGGGAGATGAGCTATTTTATAATGTGGAGGAAATTTCAAAGCAGCCCAGTGTTTGGGCTATTATGTGGGTACTTTCTGTGGCTTTTAGAGAAAGGAGGAGAAAATGGCAGACATGGTTGTTTAAGACGTTGGCATTAAAAAGAAACCAAGACTATGCAGTCAAGACTATGAGAGAGAGGAATCAAGACCCCACCCATTACTATGTAAAGGGTAGAAAACAAAGGACCCTGCTCTGAAAATGGTACCCCAGAGCATCCTGTAGGGCCAAAGAAAAAAGTATTGAATGAAGTTCACCTAAGAGCTCAAAGGCCTCAACAGGCCTTGTCCATATGGGTCAGATTGCCATTTAAGCCAGGGGCAGACCTTGGCGACATCCACACAATGCTAGTGTAATAGCTTTGCAAAAGTAGAATCATGGAAGCTTCTCCCCAGATTTCACAGGAATTGTGGATGTTGGTTATTCTGTCCAAGCAATGAAAAAGTAACTAAGATAGTCGTGTGTGTGTGTGTGTGTGTGTGTGTGTCTGTGTGTGTGTCTGTGTCTGTGTCTGTGTGTGTCTCTGTGTGTGTGTGTTTGTGTGGTACTGGGGATTGGAGCTTTCATACCAAGCTACATTCTCAGCCCTATTTTATTTTTTATCTTGAGACACAGTCTTGCTAAGTCACTAGTTGGCCCAGGCTGGCCTCAAACTTGAAATCCTCCTGTGTGAGCCACCTAGAGTGCTGAGGTTACAGACCTGTGCTACCACATCCAGCTCTGGCGAGTCTTGCCGTGGGTGGAATGGTGCTGTCCCTAAAGATATATCCAAGACCCAACCCATAGCTCCTGTGACTGTGACTTTATTTGATATTATGGTCTTTACAGAGGCAATTTAGTTAAAGATCTTCTGACAAGATTATCTTGGATTTAGGATTGACCCTTAATTAATGACAAGGGTCCTTATAAGAGACAGAAAAGGATATGAAGCAGAGACAAAGCCGTGACGATGGAACAGAGACTAGAGTTATGTTGCTGTAAGCTAAAGAATGCCAACAGTATCTAGAAACAAATTGTGGAAAAAATTCTCCTTCAGAGCCTCCAGGGGGACGAGCCCTGTCAACATGGGATTCTGGCTTTGTCATAGTCAGTTCAGACCTTCATAACAAAACCAAGGGCTGGGGCCTAAACAGCAGGGCTTTATTCTCTCACCGTGCTGAGGTTGGAGGTCCGTGACAAGGGTGTTAGCACGGCTGCCTGATGGTGAGGAGTGTCTTCCTGGCTTGCATGTCTACTTCATTGCCATGTGCTCCCATCGCAGAAGGGATGGGAGGGAAAGAGAGCAGAAGAGGAAGGAAGGAGGCAAGAGAGAGAGACCCCATCATGAAGTCCCATCCTGGTATCCCCATTTCAAACTAATTGTCTCTCAAAGGCCCATCTCCCAACACTGTCACCTTGGAGCTCAAGACCCTCGTGGGCCTCTGGAACTATGAGAAAATGGATTTCTGTTGCTTTTGAGCAGTGGGTTTTGGTGGCTTCTTACTGTACTCATAGTGTTCCCTCCTCATTTTCCTGAAGACCTTTGTTCTCCCTGGGACCACAAGTCCAAAGAAAGCCTTAGGGATTTGAGCTCTGAAGCCTTCCTGCTCCATTTTCCATGTGTAAGCCAACTCCTGTCACGCAGTATCTGCCTTGGGTTCTGGTACCCCAGCAAGCTCCTCTCCAAGAAGTCACTCTGCCACCATCCTCACTCATCAAGATCCACATGAGGCCTGCTGCAGGCCCTCTGGCCAAACACCTCCAAACAGGGGGCTGGATCCCAGCAAGGCTGTCTCCCCACCCATTTCATGGTTGTCCGTGACTTGGCGGCAGATTGGTGGAGTAGATATTATTGGCTGTTGGGGGCCACCCTGAGGCAGAGCTTCATCCCCTCCAGGCCACCCACTGGCCACCTGCATGGGGGGAGGGAGTAAGCAGAGCATGCAGGAAGGCCTCACTTTGGGGGTAAAATGGTTTGTTTGGTGTAAGGGAAACATCACAAGTTCGGTAGCTGGTCACTAAGCAGCTCTGTGATCGGAGGGCGGTCACCTTCTTGGGTCTTAGTTTCTTTGTCCACTTCCCTGTGTCCATCTCCATTAGATGAGGAAAGTGGATGAAGTGACTTTTTGGCCTCTTCTCGAACCTCTAGGCAGTGCTTGGGTCCAGAGTTTGCTCCTTTCTTTAAAATATAACAGAATACAAAGCCAGGCATGAAGGTTCATGCTTATAATCCCAACACTTAGGAGGCTGAGGTAGGAGGAGGATTACCATGAGTTCAAGGCCAGGCTGGGCCACGTAGTAAGTTCAGGACCAGCCTGGACTACAGAGCAAGACCCTGTCTCAAAAAAACCAAAGCAATAACAAAACACAAAACTTATCATTTTCACCATTTTTTACCGTACAGCTCCATGGCATTAAGCCTATTACCGGTGTGATGCAGCCTCAACTGTCATCCATCTGCAGAACTTTTTCATCCTCCCAAAGTGAAACTGTTCCCTTTAAACTCCAGCCCCCCACCTCCAGCTCCTGATCACCTCCATTCCATTTCTGCCTCTGGGAATTTCTAGGTACTTCGTGTAAGTGGAATCACACAGTACCTGTCCTTTGCATCAGACTTATTTCACTGCGCACAATGTTTTCTGAGCTTTACCCAGGTTGTAACGTGATTAGAATCTCAGTCCTTTCCATGTCTGTTCTGTTACGCAAATACCGCATTTCATTCACCCATTCACCCATCAATGGGCACATGGGTCTTGTCTCCTTTGGACTGTTTGCTGCTATGAACATCATCATGTGTATGTCTATTCAAGTTCCTACTTTCAGACGGAATTGTGGGATAACTGTATACAAATTTTTGAGGAAAGCTAACATGTTTTCCCTTTAAATTCTCTTTTATGTTTTGTACTGTTGTTACTGCAGGGGGTTGAAACCAGGGCCTTTCACACACTGGGCAAGTGTTCTATCTGAAGCTCCATCCCCAGATTTATTATTATTATTATTAGTAGTAGTAGTAGTAGTAGTATTATTCTTTTGCATATTTTTGAGACAGTCCTCCTCCTATGTAGTGGAGGCTAGCTATGAACTCATGATCCTCCTGCTTCAGCCTCCCAAGTAACTGGTATCACAGGTGTGTACCATGATGCTTAGATGGAAACTGACTCCTAAATGCAGACATCCAGCCCTGCTACAGTTGTGTCAGAGCAGTGGATTGAAACCATCTTGGCCGAGACAGAACTCTCACTGTACAACTTACTGTGTCCTCTGAAGTTGACATGAATTAGATGTGTTTTGGCAATTTGAAGGCTTTCCTGAGCCCCAATCTAGACCTCTTTTTGGGGTAAACTACATTGAGGCTTAAAGTTTACTATGGAGAAAAAAATCATTTCCTCTCTTCTTTGCAATTGCAGAAATGGTGATGACATATGTGCATACGAATTTTGATTGCACTTACCAGACTTGAACCTCTAACATGATTGGCACAGAACTTAAGGCACAAAGTTTAATTGGGCAGGAAGAAAGATGGTTGCACCAAGACTGAAGCTCTCAGAAACACTGACTAGAGACATAGAGTAGTCTATGCTAAATTAGGGGTGCCCAGGGGAGCACATGGCCAGCAGGATGGATGACCAAGCTGGGACTTGTTTGGAATTTCAAGGTCTGAGTTCAAAGCTCAGTTCTAGTTTGAGCATGCAACCTCCCTAAAATTCAGATTTCTTATTTGTAAGGTAGAGATATTATGGGATGCTGTAAAAATTGTTGGGATGAAATAAAGACATATCAGTGAGACAATTCCCGTAGTGCCTGACACACTCAATAATAGTGTGACCTTGAGGATCAAGCACAGGTGCCGTATTGACCTGGGCCAGGAGAGACTTGAGGACTTGAGGTCAGAAGTGCAGTGCATACTTTACATGGTCAAGGCCCTGGTTTCACTCCACTGCACACCACTCCTCTCCCAAAAAAAATCACCTGAGAAGACTTTCTGTATTTCTCAGTTCCAGAAATCTACTTTAAAACATGGACTTTTCATGCAGTTTGCATCTGGATGTCCCTTCTGAAGTTATATTGTTTTCTTTCAACTATTTCTTCTTTTCACAAGTAAAATGCTTTATCTTTTGGGGCCTGGTAGAGGGGGCTTTCCTAGTAGGTGCAGAAGCAGCTCTTAAGCAAAAGATAGTCCACTTTGGCAATTGGCAATGACAGTGCAACAAAAAAACCTTACTCATCTGGGTGAAATTTTCCCAGAAGCCACTTTGAATTGAATACTTCTTTGAAGAATTCGGTTTCCTTTACTGAAAAGGGTTCACTCTCCCCAGCGACACAGCAGAATTAAAGGGAAAGCAAGAAGAGAACACTTCGAGGCCATAACTTTATGCAAACACAATTCATCATCATTAATAATTAGTACAGAAAAAAGAGGGTTTGATAAATGAGTGTATGGAAGTAGGTGACTCCTCCTCTTTTCCCGCCTCTGTCTCTCTCTGGATGGGACTGGGGTGGGTCAACTCTGTGATCCTTGGCTCATCCTTGCTGATTTAACTCAATGAGCCGGCCTGCGAACACGGCCAGGGTGCCGATGAGACAGACCAGCATGAAGACCCCGAGAAGAATGTGGTCCATCACCATTGCTACGTACTTCCACTCCTCGGCCGCCTGGGAGGAGAGAGGAAAACGTTAGGCTGTTCCTGAAGGTGGTTGTTGGCCCTGCAGTATTTGGTCGTAATTTTTAGCATCTTGAATAATTATTACCAGCGTGGTGTGTTACTAACGTGGCCTAGACGTGGTCCCTCAGCTACATCTTAAGTCAGTGGCTGCACCTTGAGAGCCGAGGTACCCGATAAGCCAAACCCACCTTCATACATTTGACTGGTTAAACCCAGAGGTGCAGATTTCAAGCCACAAAGCTTACGTTATTGGACTCCTGGTCCGACTTCATGGTCTCTGCGATGTATTTGACGCCTTCGATGGCACTTTTCACTTCAGGGTGTTTGATCAGAGGAGAATGGAAACCCATGGGCGGAGGCCCCGGCTTCCCAGAAATGTCAGAAATATCAATGTCTTCTGTAAAAATCCTTTTTTCTTGTTTGTCTCTGGATGGTCTTTTCATTGTGGAAAAGAACATGATGTTTGGGATAGTGTCAATAAAAACCTAAGCAGAAAAGAAATCTGTGGTAAAGAATGATTGTCACAGGCAAGCCGCAAACTGTCTTTGATTATCGGTGTAATCTTGGGCAAGCCATTCGGCATCTCTAAGTCTCAGCCTTTTTGTCGTTCAAACAAAGACTGTTGGAGATGTTCCCAAAGATTCCTTTGTACAGCCATAATTAGTGGACAGCTATGAAGATTCTGTAATGTGGACAGTTGGCCAGTAGAGGGAGCCTGTGTGCAGCCAGCGACCTCACAAGACACCAATGGCTCTTAAAAGTCAAAAGGCCCCACAGGCTACTGGAAGGTTCTAGCGTGTGTTCTCAGGACCATGTGACCAAAGAAGGGCCCTTCTGTCTCAAATATATAAAGTTACAGTAACAGAATGCCTACACTATTTTGTCCTGAAGAAAATGCAGCGTAGATATTTCCAGGAGTCCTCTAATATTCCTTGTAGAAACAGGGACCATTAATCTTGAAAAAGTGCATTGCAAGATGCAGTTTCTCTTCAGTGTTTGCCTAGCATGTGTGAAACCCTGGGTTGGATCCCCAACACCAAGAAGAGCAAAGAAAGGGAAAAAGGGACATACCTGAAATGTGAACGCCTTTTAAATTTTAATAATGTAAATACTTGACATTACATTGCTCATTAAAATTCACTCTCTGACATTCTTTCCTCAAGCCTCTGCTCTGTCTCTAGTCCTTATTCGGCCCTCAACTGATGATTCCACCGGTAAAATGAGGCCAGTCTGTTCACAAATTGGAAGATACATAAATTAAAAATTAAGAACATCACATGGAGCTCAGCGTGGTGATGCACACCTGGAATCTGGCACTCTGAGAGGCTGAGGTGAGAGGATCATGGTTTTGAGTCCAGTCTGGGCATCTTAGCAACTTGGTGAGACATTGTCTCCAAATAAAGTATAAAAAAAAGGGCTGGAGATGAGCTCAACGCAAAGGGCCTTAAATCCCCAGTACCACACATGCGTGCACACATGCACAGTAACAGCAGAGTGTTGCAGAGGCTGGGGATGTAGCTCAGCAGTCAGGGGTTGTGTTGATTTGGTTTTTCTTTTCTCTCTGGGAAAGTTACAGGGAGTTACCCCTAGAAGGAGACCAAGAAAAAGGTCCTTCCCCAAATTCCCTGAGGCCCAGAAAGGACTTCCAGTCCCTGAAGATGCCCACGTGTTAGCCAGAACACCACTGGCTGTTGAAGGGAGACCTGTGGGCATCCTCGCCGTGTGAAGCTGGCACTCACCTTCCTCACCCACTCTGGCATGACGTGGGTGCTGGGGGAGCGGTGGTGCGTGTTGATGACAATGACGGTGATGATGATGGACGCGATGACAAACACCATGGTGAACAGCATGTACTTCCCGATCAAGGGCACGGCGCTGGAGGTGGAAGGGATCAGCTCCACGATGACCAGCAGGAACACGGTCAGGGACAGGAGGACGGAGATGCTGAGTGTCATCTTCTCCCCTATGAAGAAAGTAGAAACACGTGCCCCCACCCGTGACGGGCTGCGCTCCGGCCCCACCTCCAGCGTGAATGCTGAAATCCTAAACCCGAGGACCTCAGAATGTGACTGCATGTGGAGGTGGAGCCTGTAAAGATATCATTGAGGTGAGATGAGTTCAAGCAGGAGTCCCTAGTCCAATTGGAGAGGACCGTGGGATACAGGCAAGGACAGGGAAGACCACAAGAGAGCAGAGGAAGGTGATGGTCATCCTCAAGCCGAGGTAAATAAAATCCTGCCCTCGTCTTGGGTCTCAACATCCAGCCTCCGGAAGTGTAAGAGAATAAATAAATATGGTTTATTTTATTTTATTGGGTGGTCTTGGGATTAAACCCAGGGCCTTCACACGGCATTACATCCTTAGCCCTTTATAATTTTTTGTTTTGAGACTGGGCTCAAACTTGGCATCCTCCTGCCTCAGCCTCCCAGCATGCTGGATTACACGCCTGTGTCACCATGGTGAACTAATCTCTATTGTTTTAACCACTCGGTCTATGGTACTTTGTCATGGCAGCCCGTGCAAACTCATATACTGCTGAAACTCAAGGTGATGTGATGTGACTGGCATGTTCCCCAGATATTATTCTGGGGCCTTTTTCTGCAGAGTTTTCTGCACACCGTTAACACCTTAGCTCTAGTCACAGTGGCAGCGATGAGCATTTCCACCGGGGTCTACGAAGCTGCCACTTTGCTTAAGGCCTGGAGTTTTGCCTCTTGGTGGAGCTGAGTGGGGCAGGGCTGGCAAGCTAGACCCGGGGTGGCAGTTTTCCTTCTGCAGTGCAATGTATTAAACCTCACAAAGCTCGACCACAGCCCAGGTTACTCGTTACCCAGCAGATGAGTCAGCTGACTGGTAGTTCGTAGACATTTCCCGCAGTGTGGGGCCAAGATGTGGGACCAGATCCAAGAAAAGGACAAAATCTACAAGGCCACGGAGTTGTCCTCGGCATCCTGAGTGACCTCCTGATCACGCTGCTCCCTTCTCACTTTTACCAAGGAGGAAGTTTGCCTCGTGTACTCTGTGCTGTGTTTCCTATTTACGTTAAGGGAAGCAGAGATCCCTTACTGCTCGCCTTCCTTTTTCTTCAGGCATTGGCTCTTAGGCGTGCTAGCTGGCCGGCATGGCAGGAGTAGGTGGGGCTGCATGGCACAGGAGCGTCTTTATGTGGTTTGAGCACTTAGGATGTGATAGAGAACCTTTGGGAGGGATCGTCCTTGGGCCAGTCTAGTTGCTAGGAATCCCTGGGAAGCCCTTGTACTGAACCCATATAGATTATATTTTATTTATATACTTATCTCAAGGCAGAATCTTACTCTGTAATCAAAGAGGCTGGTCCTGGACTCACTATGTAGCCCAGGCTGGCCTCAGACTCATGGCAGTCTTCCTGTGTCTGCCTCCTGAGTGCTGGGATTACAGGTGTGTGTCACCACGCCCATCTAATCTTCATCTAGGCCTGGAGAATCAACCCAGGGTCTTGCACATACTAGGTAACGGCTTTAACCACAGAGCTATGCCCTCATACAGATTTTATAAAAAATAAAGTATAACAACTATTCCAATAGCATCTATATTATATTAAGAATTTTTTTTTGAGACAGTGTCTTACTCTGTAGCCCAGGCTGAACTCACTATTGTAGACCAGGCTGGCCTCAAACTCATGGCGAACTTCCTGCCTCAGCCTCTTGAATACTGGGATTATGGGTGTGCACCACCACACCCAGGTTTTGTGGTTCTGGGGAATCAAACTCAGGGCCTCATGTTTTATATTAAAAATTATAAGTAATTAGAGAAGATTTAAGGTGTATAGGACTATGATATGCAAATACTATATCATTTTATGTAAGAGACTTGAGTAAAAATGGATTTCAGTGTTTGTAGAGGTCCCGGACCTGGTCCCCCATGGATCCTGAGGGATGAGTGTAAGCGTAGAATGCAGAGTATATGCAAGCAAGACCCTGTCAGTTTTAACCTGCTGGGTGAGAGGCCTTCAAGGGTTTCCTCCTTATCTTCTGCTGCATTCCTGCCATATATGACAGTTGCTCAACATATATTTGTTGAATGAGCGAGCAATGTTTTTATTTCCTTGTTGGGAAGTTAAGTACAAACCATTTTTATCATTTTGATAAAATTTCTACTTATCATATGTTTAAGGGTTGCACGATCTTTTTTTCCCTACTTGTCTATCACAACTGGGACTTACTGGCAGGCATCTGCGTACCTTTCCCCTCCCACTAGATTTGCTGGTGTTTGGTGCAGTTGTGTCACAGATGTGATTGCTCTGCAGGAGGTAAGTTGCCCAGG
This sequence comes from Ctenodactylus gundi, assembly GCA_004027205.1. NCBI lineage: Eukaryota > Metazoa > Chordata > Mammalia > Rodentia > Ctenodactylidae > Ctenodactylus > Ctenodactylus gundi. The sequence goes on from PVKB01000127.1 coordinate 895,368, forward strand.
CTGCTGTGTGAGGAAGAATCGCCACTTGGGAAGTGTGAATGTGGTCTCAGGTATAAAGAGACTGCCATCTGGAAAACGTACGCAGAAGCTCTTTCCAAGTGCCAAGCTGTGAGCATAGGAGACCCAGAATTGTCAGTATGTAGAAGTGACTGTAGGGGACAGGTGATGTGAGGCATGCCTGGTCACAGCCTCAGTAAGCACATGCCCGGGCACATGGCTTGCACTAAAGATGTTGTACTTAATAGATGCAACACCTGCTTAATTCCCTTTAACTGAACTGAGCTGGGGTGTGCAGCATTAGGCTCATGTTCAATTCTGCCTGCTCTGGACATCTGTCCAGGTAGGAGTTTGAGTTTCATACATAGTCTTTCTTCCTCTTTTCTTTTCTTTTTTTTCCTTTTCTTTCTTTCTTTCTTTCTTTTTTTCTGGGGGGAGAGGTATTGGGTATTCAGCCCAGGGCCTTCACACTGACCTAAATCACCAGCCCATTTTAAAATTTTGAGACAGGGTCTTGCTAAGTTGCTAAATTGCCAGGCCAGACTTGAACTTGTGATACCCCTGCCTCAGCCTCCCAGAGTGCTGGGATTATAGGTCTGTAGCACTGACCCAGTCATAGGTACTTTTATCTGTACACGTGGTCACTCAGCAACATGTCCGCCCTGTGCTGATGGCTGGAGGCTATGTGCCTCTGCTAGCACATGCTTATTTCTGGCTTTCCCTAAAATAGCCGCACAGGGCTGTGAGCACCCGCAGCCATGGCAACGGCACCCACCTGAGTCTGTGGGCAGGTAGAACACGAGGCTGGTTAGGAAGGAGAAGAGCAGGCAGGGAATGATGACGTTGACAATGAAGTAGAGGGGCAAGCGCTGCATGACGAAGTGGTAGGTGATGTCCAGGTACGGCGTGGTGGGGCAGCAGGAGTAGAACACCCAGTGCTTCCAGCCCCGGGCCTCCTTGATCACCCATTCCCCGCTCTCCATGAAGCTGCTCAGGTCCGGCTGGTCGCTTTCCTGAAGGGTGAAATGAGTGTTGGGATCCCCAACCGAGGCGCCCGGGAGGGCAGAGGTTTGGGATCCTCAGTGAGTAGGCAGCCATTTCTACTTCAGTGGGTCACAAACCTGGAAGGGTCCCAGGCCACCACTGCTTTAGGGCCACAGGCTCATTTTGTATAACACAGGTGGTGTGGACTATTAGGATTCTTTGTTTTGCCCCATACTCCAGTTACCTGGAAGTCTTAAAATGTGCCTTCGCCCCAACCTAGCCAGATCAAATCAGGATTCTTGAGACAGGGCTGAGCACTGAAAATTCGCTCAAGTTCCCAGTTATTTCTCAGTGCAGCATGTAAGAACCTTGCCAACCAATTGAGAACTGACAAAGTAGGTAGTTCCTAGCTTCTGTCAAACTCGGGAGTGGAGAACCTCCAGCCTGAGGCTGTATCATTTAGTCCAGACTCACCAAGGCCTCACCAAAGAGAGGCTCTTCCAGCCGTCACATTAGAGATGAGATGGGATGCTTTACCATATACAGCAGGCTAATTTTTCAGGTTGATAATTTTGTATGGTCCATGAATTAATATCATAAATATCCAAATGGCCCTTGGCCCCCCCTCTGACCACTGGTTTTGAGGACTGGTGACTACTCAGGGCAGAGTTGGAGAACTGAGTCTCATTTTTCCTGGAATAAGCAGATCAAACAAAGCTCCCACCCACCGGGTTGATGACCACCACTGAGCCGTCGTAGGTCCAGGTACCCAGCTTCATGCTGCAGTTCTGCTCGTCAAAGGGAAAGTGGGTGACAATGATCTCACAGTAGCTTTTAAAGATGGCCGGAGGTGTCCACGTGATGTGGCCTGTGTAGTCCAGGAGCACTTTGGTGAACTTGACAATGGCAAAGTCACCGTCTGCACTGCAATTTGGATAAAAGAGGAACATAGCTCCAAGTGACAGAGGGCCTCCCATTCTACACAGAGACGTGAAAGAGACAGCTGCTAATTATTCAGATGCTAATTATGGAAGCTTTCTCTTGGGTAGTGTTTTTAAGCTACAGCAGTTTTTCACAAGTGTGATAATAAGGATCACTAGGGGCCTGATTAAAAATACAGATTCCTGATCACCATAAGTAAGTCCTGAGTCAGGACATCTGGGAAAGAATGCGCCAGTATCAAGAAATAGCAGGCCACACGGGCCCACTGCCCCTCGGGTTGCTGTTCCCATTCCTGGTGGTATTTGTAATGTTTCTCCCCCCACCCCTCCCCAATATACTCTGAGAAAACCCAGGAGGTTAAAAAAAAAATCCTCCAATGGCTCTTTTCTGTGACAAGCAGGCTAGGGAAGGAGTCATTACCTTGTAAAACACTACTTAGAAGCCAGCGGGGTGGGTCTCAAACTCAGGTGCCTCTAGGACCAGACAAGTGAGGAACAGAGCAGGGAAGTCTGGTGAGCGGAGAGGTGCCACCACACAGCGCTGCTCATGTGGCCTGGGGACATGAAGGTCCACAGCTGCCAGGTATTTACATTCTTGCTCAGGGGCTGGAGACCTAGATTTTTCTAATCAAATATATATATATATATATATATATATATATATATATATATATATTTCTTTTTTAAATTTCCAGTGCTGAGAATCAAGCCCAGGGCCTCACATACTCCAACTAAGTGACTTATCACTGAACCACATGCCTGGCCTCCAAATTTTCAAATTTTTAAATGTTGGAATATTCTTAAGAGGCTAATGTTGGCAATATCTCATTTTTTAAAAAAATGGTAGGTCTTACTAAGAAATCTCAATGAGCCAGTTCTGCAGGCTTGCTCACTGGGCGGTTGACTGTTCTGTAAACACTCTGTGTTCCAGAGATGTTATGAAGGGCAGGGTGGTTGTTAGTATAGGTGTGGAGGCTGGGGCTGTAGCCGAGTTGTAGAGTGCTAGTCTAACACGTGTGGGGCACTGGGTTCCCTCCCAGCCACACACACAGACACAAATAGAATAGGTGTTGAATCTGTGGGTAGGGCCTGCCTCAGTGGTTTTTGGGACAAAATGACATATTTTAGTTCCTTCTGTCATAATTGATAGATTTGACATATTTTGGTTCCTCCTGTCATAATTGAGAGATTTTCCTGCCTCTTGATTTATTTTTTTTCCCACTTGGGACCAACGTGGAGCTCTTTATCCAGAGCACTGTTGGGGTTGGACCCTCTCCAAAGAACAGAGGATCACAGGAGGGTTTGTGTCTCAAGCAGGCAAAATGAGGTTCTCTCTCCACCAAGATGAACTTGTTGAAAGGACCAAAGGACTATAATTGCTTCCCAGGTTCTTGCTGAAGGAGAAACTTAGCATCATTACATTTGTCGAAATAGGCTATACCAGTGGTTGGATAATTTGCCTCAAACTTGGATCCGAGTGTAACTGGGTACAATCAAGGCTGGGAAAGGCTATCGTATAAGGTTTTATTTCCAACGTGGGCCGTGTCACCTCTCCCAGCCCACCCCCATGGTCTGCTGGGATGCACAGCTTGTTCCTGAGCACATGTGTGTGATGTCAGCCATAAATCCTCCAGGCTGACAGAACGTCCTGCCTGCGAAGGATGCTCTTTGAAATGAACATTTGCTGACAAATGAAGGACATATGATAATGAGTGTGTCATTAAACCAGAGTGTCTGGGATCACATTACAATTTCACCACATGCAGTGTGTCACAGGGCTCTGATGGGCACTGTAGGCATCCCGGGCCATCAAAGTGGGGTGGCATTCAGGATGTGATGACTAGCACCCCCACGAGTTCTAAGGACTCAGGGAGAGGAAGTTTGGGTGCCCTGGATGATTGCCACACACCTCTCAGGAGCTCTCCAGATTAAATGCCCCCCACCCAGAGTCCTGCTTCCATTTGTCTCCGTAATTGTTTCTGTTCATAACATGAGACACCATATGGCCCCCGACCCTGTCAGTTTAGTGTGGCTCTGGTTTTTACGGGTTATTTAATGTTAGCCATGGTAGCCGTGGCGGGAGCCTGCAGCAGCCCCTCCCTGCAGCGTCGGCTCCCTCCGCCCCAGGCAGCCCCTCCCGGCCTGTCCACCTGCTTACTTGTTGTACAGAACTAAGTCAGGCCTCCAGATCTTTTCTGAGGGAATGTGGATTTTTTTCACGCCGCCATAGTCCTTGGGATTCCATTTTAGGTTGTAATCCACCCATTGCTAGAAAGGAAGTCATGTAACCAATTGAGAAGCCAACAACATTTTAAAAAAAATTTTGCATGATCAAGACCCCTGGTGGTAATTCAGAGATTGACAGAGATTACGTTTTGATAAACATTTGGTTCAGAATTCAGCCTCCACTTTAGTACACGGTGACAGCCAATGTATGCCACTCCGCACGTACTAGTCCAAGCACGGTTTGCTCACGTGGTCCTCGCTGCAGTTGTAAGGGATCAGAGCCACCATTGCTCCATTTCACAGATGAGGAAATAAAGGTACCCCTGTGTCACACAGCTGGGAGGTGGCAGTTCCACCAGGCCACACTGCCACCCTCAGGAAGGAAGACCGACCGTAGTGTGAACATTTTTCTCAGGCAGCGATAGAGTGTTTACAAAGCACTGTATGTTCTCCTTCATCATAAAATATTTGCCCAATGCAGCAAATTTTCATGATACGACATTCTGAGTTGAATTGTGTTCCCCTAAAACTCATATGTTGAAGTACTAACCCTACATTTCAGAATGTGACCTGACTTGTAGATAGGGTCATTGCAGAGAAATTAAATAAGGTCACTAAGTTTAGCCCTAACCCAAATGGCTGACACCCTTACAAGAAGGGGAAGTCTAAAGACATGTAGATATGTTTCTCTCACACATGTACAAGGAGAATGTCATGTGACCATGAAGATGGTCTACAAGCCAGGGAGACTGTTCTGGATAGATCCTTTCCTCTCAGCCACAAAAGAACCACCTGCTGATGCCTGGGCTCTGCGCTGCCTTCCCCAGCCTGGGAGAAGATATGTTTCTGTTATCCAGACCATCCAGTTTGTGATGCTTTTAATAGCAGCCCTAGCAAACTAACCCAGGAAAAGCCCAAAGTAAAAAACAGAAGCCAAATAAGCTCTGTATTCCCACAATCCCAAATATCTACTTTTGACATTTTGGTATCAAAATGGGTTGCCCCTGGGCCCAAGTTCAATTTCAGGGTGGATAAAAATAACATATAAGGCAGGCCTGGTTGTGTGAGCCTACAGTCCCAGAATTCTAGGAGGATGAGGCAACTTCAAGCCCAAACCGGGCAACTAAGTGACTTAGGGAGACCCTGTCTCAAAATAAAAAATAAAAATTTAAAGGCCGGGGCTGTAGCTGAGCGCAAACATGCTGGGTTCAATCTCTCGTCCTGCCAAATGACAACACTGAAATGCAATTATCTAGCTGAATTACCTGTTTCAGACGGACGTTGGTTGTCACAATCTGATTTACCTCATCCTGAAAAAAGAGAAGGCCCCATCTTCAGGAGGTAGAAAGGGGAGCTGAGGGAGAGAGCCAAAGTGAGAGGGGCGGGTGCCGTGGGGTGCCCACGTGCTGTCTCACCACGTTGATGAGTTGTATCAGCTGCAGGCCCACGGTGACCTCCACGACCTGGTGGTGGTCCTCCACTGGCCGTACCACATTGCTGTAGTTTGCAAATAGCTTTGCTACCAGCCGGGTTTCATGTTCAGAGCCCAGGACAAGGCCAACTGGAAGGCAAATGACATGTTGCCCCTCAGACTTTGCTTCCTGCTTTTACTCACACACAAGGCATTGAGGGCTTCGGCCTGGGCTCCCAAGTGAGGCTAGCAGTGCCTTAAGTTCCATCCCAGACAGTAATGGGCTGGGCATGCCAGGTTGTCATGACATTTGCACTTTGGATAGGGGACATTTCTCAATACAGCCCCTGGCTGCTCCAGGTTTGCTAGGAACACACACACACACACACACACACACACACACACACACACGAAGAAAGATTTCCAGCAAAGCCAACCTCAGTTTTACAGGATCTGGCCATGGAATAATTAAATTCTAGATAGACTAGACTCAGATCCTGTGATGCCAGGAGCAGTTTAGAAGGGATGCTGGCTCACAGACATCCAAGCATCCAAGTTAAAAAAAAATGGAAAGTGGTAAGTGCTAGTGAGACTGTGGGAAGCCTGAGACCTCAATCTGTTGCTGGTAAGATAGCAGCAGTTCCTCTGCTCCATGAACACAGAATTACCATGCAGCTCAACATCTCACTCCTAGGTTTCTTCCCAAAATAATAACCACTATATATATAACACCAAAGATGTAGAAGTGATTCAAGTATCCATCAACAGGTAAAAGGATGAACAAACTGTGGTGTATCCAAACAGTGGGATATTTCTCACCCATAAAAAGGGAATGAAGTAATGACACCTACTACAAAAATGGACAAACTTTGAAAACATTATGCCAAGTTTTTTAAAAGTGAAAATAAAGGGGCATATACTGTGGGATTCCATTTATATAAGATTTCTGTCATAGGTAAATCCACAAAGATGGAACAATTAGCGATTGGATTTGTGGCTGCTAAGGACTGGCTTGGGAGGCCTGCTTAAATATGCACAGGACTTCCTTTGGGGCTGATAAAAAAAATTGTGGAACTAAAGAGTGGTACTAGTCATTTAACATAGTAAATGCACTTGTTATCACTGAATTGTATACCTTAAAATGGTTAAAATAGTGTATTGTATGTAGTGGGTATTTGACCGCAATTTCTTAGTTCATTGCTGGTGAATAAATGTTAATTTAGAGGGAAAAACGTTGTGCTTTATTGACCTGGGTTCAGGGGTCCTGTTCGGAATCTGAGTGATTCCAAGGTATCTTTAGTACCTCTTCCCTCAGGACAGAGAGCAACACCATCAAATACAGCCCTTCTCTGGCCAGCATGTCACGTGATCCTCCCCAGCCCCGGTAGTCCTGTAGGAAGACATTCTCGCCTGACATTTGGAGAGACCAAGGTTGTGTGGCTAGAAGCGCAAACTCCAGATTGAACCCTGTCACTTCCCATGAGACCCTTGCACCAGCTCTTAAGAAAACACGTGTGGCGTGAACTCTCTTGGGTCCTCACCGCTGCATGGGGAAAATGTGTTTCAAATTCAAAAGAAGTGCCTTGTGAGGATCTCTGTGACTGAAGCCTTATGTGGGATGGGGACTCTGTAATAGATACGGATCACAGGAAGTAGCCATGCTATCCATTTGCCCTAATTCATGCAACTATCTCCCCTTTCCTCAGGTCCACAGGTGACAGCTGAAGCCGTCATGACTTCTCCATGGGCCAAGAAAACAGGTAAATGGTTGTAACTGTAGAAGGAATGAGTGGGATTTTCCTTTTACCCTTAGCACTGTCACCTCCAAGACAGGCTTGATTTCTCTTCTTTCTTTCCTCTTTCTTTCATTCATTATTTTGTGAAAAAGGGTCTTGCTCTGCAGTCCAGGCCAGTCCTGAACTCACTATGCAGTCCAAGCTAGCCTTGAACACATGGCAATACTGCTGCCTCAGCCTCCTGAGTGCTGGAATTACAGGTGTAAGCCATCATGCTCAGTTTATGGTACACTGGGGAATCAAACCCAGAGGCTGGCGCTTGCTAGACAAGTGCCCTGACTGCTGAGCTACGCCACCAGCCTCATCATTTTCCTTTATTATTTTTCTCCCTTAATCTTAGGTTTGGAAGAGCCTAGAGGCAAAGTACTAAATAAAAAGTAACTGTGGTTTCCCATTTTTATTACTCAATGAAAATAATTGTCAGCTGTTTTAGTTTGGATCTGGAGTGTCACCCAAAAGCCTCAGGTACCTATGGCATACTGTGTAGTGTCCGGACATGGGTCCTGGCTGGAAGGGGCAGATGCTTGGGGCTTGATCTGGAGGGGCTGTGCTGGCTCTGCCCTTCCTTCCAGACTTTCCTCAGTTCTGCCATGCTGCTGTGAGGATCTCAGTCTCAAAGCACTGGCTCTGGCTCTGCCTTTGGCTCTAGCTGCGGCCCCACCGTGTAATTCCACCATTTTCCAGCCACCCACCCCTGAATAGACTGAGACCTTCTGAAACTGTGAGCTAAAATAAATCTTTCCTCCCTTAAGTTATGGATGTATGATATTCTGTCTCAGCAACAAAAAAGTAATTAAGATATCGCCATAATTTGTTATGTGCTAGTGCTATGAACTATGTTCCCAGTCTTTTATTGTTTTGGGAAAGAGTCTCTCTAAGTCACTCAGTTTTCCAAGATGGCCTCAGACCTACAATTCTCCTGCCTCAGGCTCCCAGAGTGCTAGGATTCTTATAGGCGTGTGCTCCCGTACTAGGCTCAGATACTCTCATTGGTGCTTTATACATACAGCTCATCCTGAGATGAGGAGGAGCCTAAGAAGTAACGTTCCACCCCTACTTTACGGATGAGAAAACTTAAGTTCACAGAGTTGAGCTATGTGGTCATGGTTTGCCTACTAGTTAGTCAAAAGTGGGATCATGAACAAAAGAGGTTTACCTCCTGCTTAAAAGTAAATGTATCATTTTCATTCAGATTTGTGAAGCTTTCCACATAGCTTAAATATCTTCATATTTACTGTCATGAAATTTGTTGTGGTTTAGATCTAAGATACTCCCAAACAGTTCTGGTGTTCAGAGATGGAGCCTTTGGAAGTGATTGGACCATGAAGGTACTGACCTCATTAATGGGTCAGCCCACTGACGAGGTCATAGCTGAATGCCATATTAGGAGGTGGGGTCTAGTTAAGGAGAATGGGTCAAGGGGGCATGCCCTTGGGCACAGTGTCTTTTCCCTGGCCCCTTCCCTTGGGGGCTGGTATGTGCTCCCTCTCTCTGTCTCTGTCTCTCTCTCTCTGCTCTTTAGCTGCCATGAAGTAAGCTGTTTGCTTCCACCACATGCCAAACATGGACCGAGAAACAGTGCGACCAAACGACCATGGACAAAAACCTCTGAAATTGTGAGCCAAAATAAACTTTCCCTCCCTGAAGTTGTTTTTCTCAGGTATTTGATCACAGCACCAACAAGCTGACTAATACCACCTCTATATAGAAAACCCTTGACCTAGTCCACCTCTGTGTTTCTAGGTTAGCAAGTTTTCCAAGCTCCAAAGCTTCCAAGGATACCAAAGTTGCCCAACTGTGAAGAGCTTTCACATGACACACCCCAAGCCCCTGGGTCTGATGACCCTTCAAAGTAATATGTTGTTCAGAGACAAGGCAGTTCTGTTCTCCAGGCCTAGTCCATCTCCGGCTGTACCCTGTCTAGCCCAGGACTGGGGCCTGGAATTCCTTAGCTGTTGCTCTGGCATTGTCCTGAGCTATGTATTTTAAGTGACTGTTTATTTCATACTAGAAATAACATACTAGAAAGCAATGGATAGAGCAGATGGTCAATATTATGGGGCAGAAAAACTATCATGCCAATCTTCTGGTCTACTGAAGAGAAGGGAAAGGACTCAGAGAACAGATGTATCAGCATCTGGTGACATCTATGTCCTCTTCCCCAACCCTAGCCAATAACAAGGTACTTTGTTCCTCCTATAAGGAATTTTTAAGTAGGTTGGTTGGTTTCTTTTTTTTCCTTTCTCTTTCTCCCTTTCTTTTTCTCTTTATCTCTCTCTTTCTTTTCTCTTTCTACTGGAAGACTGAATCCAGAAATACTCTACCATTGAGCTGCATCTTTAGCTTTATTTGTTTGCTCCTTTTTTTTTTTTTTTTTTTTTTTAATTGTGAGACAGGGTCTCATCTGGTTCTCCAGGTAAAACTTGAGCCTGAACTTGCAATCCTTCTGCCTTAGCCTCCCTGAGTATATGCCTGGCTGTCACTCTCCATTTCTTAGATTGCTTTCTTTGGTGTAGGATAAGAGAATAGAAAATTTATAAGACCCCAAGGCAGATTTCTCTGATTCTCTTCCTGACTCCAGGATAGTTTAGAGAGTTGGGCCTTCAAGGAGTGAGTGAATCACAATAAGTAACTTTCATGAAAAGGCCAGGTGTAAATAGACAAACAGTTAAATTATGTCAAAGGCCCCCCTTTTTTGCAAAACTATTTTGGTAATCTTGATTTGGGTAGTGCGGGTCAGTTTTATCTCAAGCAATTACTTCCCCATGCCAGACTTCCCACTTGTCTTTCTGGATAGTGGTAGCATTATTTGTCAAGTATGTGTTGAGCATTTGCTGTATACAAGTGTTGTTTTATGAGCTTTGAGGTTTCTGAAGGTGAATGTGGCATAAACCCTGTCTTTACCTTTCCTCATGGAGATTGACATTTGTCATTTACACAAATAGCTGAACAAATTGGAAAGTAATATGCAGTGAAGTACGTGGGACTCCAGAGGCGGATGACAGGAAAAGGTTGACCTGGAACGTGCTGTGTAAATAGCACAGCGATGGCTGTGTGTTAAGCCAACTCTGGGAAAAGTGCTCCTGATATGAATGAGAATTTGCCCATAAGAACTCATTCTAAGTAGGGAAATTCAAACACAATTTAAAAATGTGCTTTCTGTACTATACTGATCTATGTTTTATGTAGGAGAGAGCTACCTGAGCTGGGCAAAAGGAATTTTGAACTGTTAACAGTCACCTTGAGTAATTCTTATCTCAAGTTGATGCTCCATCGCTTGATGTCTTGTCTTTGGACATGCATGCAACAAACCAAGTCTCCAATTGATCATATTCCTAAATTTATAAATTAAGTGACTTTGGACAGGTCAGATTATATCTTTAAATCTCAATTTTCTTACAGTAAAAAATCTGAGTGCATCAGAACAAGGTCTAAGTTCCTACATATAACCATGGGGATCTATACTAGCAAACTCAAGGTTTGATCTATCTATCTATCTATAGTTTAATAGTGAAACACACATTTCTAGAGGTCTTCAGTGTCCTGAGTGATCTCTTAATTAATTTTTATAGACTCCATCACTAAAGAATTTTCTTGATTGGATGAAGCTAAATCCTACAAGATATAATTTATCAAAGTTTAGCCCATTTCCTTCAACTCTGTTAGTGAAAAAAATTTTATATATGTATATAAAACTCTTTACCTCCTGCTCAGATGGCCTGTGTTTGTGAGAGCAATACTAAAGCAACTTGCAGGATGTCAGCCACCATGTTTCTCAGTTGGACTATCATAGCAAACTTTCATGTGAAGCAATCAGCTACCATCTCCGATTTCCTTTCACCGGAAATTTGGGATTCAGGATAGCGTTTCAACTGGTGTGTTGTGACACATTCCAGAGGAGATAGCAGGACAAGGGCTGGGCAATGCTTTATAGTTTTGACTCAAACCCAAGCTGACATATAGCAATGTTCTTCTAAAAGAAAGGGGATAGGCATTCGCTCATATGGACTTCTTTTTTAATTCAGAAAGCTTTAAAAATTACAACATATTTCACCTCTGTGGAGTTAGTAACAGCTATTAACAGGTCTCTCTCACACTTGTAGCTGTCAGTCAAGTCTCTTTATTATCAGAATTCTCCTAGAGCACCAAAAGGCCTTATTAATTCAATTATTTGTGATTGTAAGTTCCTGCTCAAAGTCCTATAGTTGTTCAGATATGAAGGCAGCTCCAGGATGTACCCATAGTCTGCCAGTAGTCCCGATTCCACAAATGGCACTAAGGCTGTTTGTGTGGTTGGTATCAGGCACCGACAGAGAGACCTGAATGCCACCCGGCGGCCTTTGCCCAGGCAGTTCCCACTTTAACTGAGTCACACAAACTAAAAGTCGTTGTTTAGAGTTCTCAGGCCAACATCAAGAAGAAACTGGCCGGCAATGCCCTGCCCTTCTGTGTAGGTTCCCATCAAAGAAACAAGACCGTGATCTGGGGCTGCTAGTCATAGGAACGCCCTCCCCGCACTTACCTGAGGACAGGCCAAACAGCAGGAGGAAAGGCAAGGGCTCCATGGCTGTGGCTGGAAGGACCTGGAGCAGCGGCACAGCCTGTGTGACGCCCGGCACTCTCTGGCTGGCCACTTGGCTGCCGAGGGTTGGGGAAGTGAGTCGGCCCAGTGGGGCTATTGTCTTACAGCACCTGTTAGTGGCCGTGACAGCTGAACTGTTCTGGTCCCGGAGCCCAGGAAGCTGCTCAGAGCCCGTGCTGTTTCAGGTGTGCCGCACTTTGTACAGTTGCTGTGCTTGTGCCAAATGGAATGTGAGCCGTCTTACATTTTAAATGTATCGTGAACCTGGTTTCTGTTTTATTTTGGGGGTTCTGGGGAGCAAATCCACACTTCACATGGGAAATACGTACTCAACCCCTGAGCTACACAACCAGCCCTGTGAGTAGCTCTTAATTTAAAAAAAAATTATAAGAAAGAATTCTTTTGAAGCTAGGAGTGGTAGTGCATGCCTATAATCCTAGCACTCTGAGGGGCTGAGGCAAGAGGATCCCAAGTTTGAATCGACTCTGGGGAACTTAGTGACTTAGAATAAAAAATTAATTAATTAAAAATAAATTTTGAAAACGGCTGGGGTGTAGCTAAGTGTGAAGGCAGTGAGTTCAATCTCCACTACCTCAAGAATGAATAGATGTGTGCATACATGAATGGCTTGAATGTAATGTAGTTTGGGGGTAGAGTGTCCTTGGTTCAATTCCCAGTAATATGTATGTATGTATGTATGTATGTATGTATATACATATATATGTATATGTATGTATGTATGTATGTATGTATGTATGTATATAACGTTTTGGGTGGAGAGCAGCTCCTCTCTCTTTGTGTAAACCAGAGTGCATGGATTCACAGTGAGGGCCATCTGGTCTGAGTAGACGTCAGCTGTTTGTATAACCCTCCTAAGTCCCCAGTCCCCAGACATGCAGATGCACTTCCTCTGGCTCCGAGTGAGGCAGAGCATGCCTGGAGTTTTGGAACTGCGTGAACTTGAGCAGAGCATGGTAGGTGTTGAATCCGCTGCTGGCGAGAGTTCCATGTCTGATTAGGCCTGGCTTTAAATGAAGATAGCTTCTTCCATAAAACTGGTTTCCCTGGCCTCTGGAGTAGCTGTTCCAAGCTCTGTCCCCCTAGCACGCAGGCCCTGGCCCATGTGAGCCAATAGCTGGAGCAAGCTGCTGCCTCCACTGTGCGCTTATTCAGTGGAGAGAAATAGGGGGAAAGTGCTTCCCTGCAGCGCGGCTGTTTCCCTCCTGCTTCCTTCCCCACACTCTCTGCCTACTCTCGCTCAGGGAGGCCGAGAACAGAGTGGTTCTGGTTCTGCTTTTCAATTCCTTTGTTGAAAAAAAAAAAATCCTGAAAACCAGCAGTTAGTAATTGCTCAGTCTGAGAAGTATTTTGACCAAATTGAGCTGCCTGGCAGGGCTGAGGTGGTTTCGTAGAAGGAAGCAGTTATATAAAATGCCCCACCTGCCCCTTTCCTTCCTTCTTCCCAGCCTGAAATGGGTTAGGAGTGCCTTTACCTCAAGCCCAAGGACAGCATCTCAACAAATTGCCCTGTGCCTGTGGGTCTAAACCAGTAATTAGAAGACCTCAAAGGGTAGAGAAGAAACCTGTAAGGTCACATTATTTGTATCTTTTTTTTCCCCCCGGTATTGGAGATCAAACCCAGGACTTTACACTAAGCTACATTCCTAGCCCATTTTTATTTCTGATTTTGAGACAGGGTCTCACTAAGTTGCTAACTTGCCTAGGCTAGGCTTGAACTTGTGATCCTTCTGACTCAGCCTCTCAGAATGCTGGGATTTCAGGGCTGTGCCCCTGGGTTCAGCTATTCCTTTTATCTGCAATTCTACACGGAGCTATTTGGCTATGGTCTAGCCAAAGAGGTCAGGAAATAAACTTCCTTAGACCCACACATCTGCAGCCGGAGCTCGCCACTCGCTCCTAGGCTTAGGACTGGCTGGAATGGACAGGACTCCCATGGCCACCTTGGAAACCACATATTGAAGATGGCTCTGCTTACACTATTGAGGACCCTTGTGTGACTGCTCAGAAGAGTTGCCCCCTGACCCTGGTCACCACCTAGTACTATTTCGGAAATGAGAAAAGAAACACTGATTGTGTGAAGCTAATGAACTTCCGGGTTTATTTGTAACAGCAGCTAGTGTTATCATGATTAATATGAAGTCTCTTGTACAGTGAGGTCCTGTGGTTAAAAATAAACTCTAATACACAGTAGCACTGCAGAGGAAGGGAAGAAAATTAATCTTGGAGACTGAAAAGATGATGACTCACGTTCTGTAGTAGCGACACTTATTTCGTAAAACTATTGTCCCCCTTTACTTGGTGAGCAAAGTGTTTACTGAGCCTGTGGCCCTAGGAGAAGAGGTGGGTTAGACATAACGTTACTGCCCTTTGGCCCTTACGTGCTTTACTTAGCAAGTTAGTTCAAGGAAGAGTTGAGCTCAGGCAAGAATTGGCTGGTTTCAAAGAACAGAAATGGAAAAGGATTGAATGAAATTAGTCTTCTGCTTTAAGCTTCCAAGAGTAAGTGATGACATAGGGAGAAAACAAAGCTTTGAGTGACAAAAGCCCACTTTAGACGTTTCGTTAGACATGTAGTTTCACCCTGCAGACAAAGGTCAGAAGGCAGCCATGAAATCTAGTCTCCCATGGAGGGCACTGTGCCCTTGCCCACTTCACAAGTGGCCATGGAGGACAAGGATCACAGAAGACTCTCCAGTTGGTATCAATAGGAAACCAGGGAGCAGAACTCCTCGCAGGAAGCAGAGTTCCCCAGTGAGTCTGTTGCAGATGTTCCTTGCACCGCCAGGTCCTCTTGACGTGCACTCCTGCTCTGAGGACCCGGGGCTGACACTTGCAACCTTCTCCCTCCAGGATTCTCTCTCCCCCTCTGGCAGCAGGGACACAAAACAAGCCAGAAGGATAAAGTCTGCCTCCAGAAGCAGTCCTCCTCCATCAGCCGAGGATAGCAACCCTGGCTCCTTGCCCAGGGTTGGGGTTTCTCCGAGGTCTGCTCCACACAGTCTCCTGGGCACTCCGAGGACGTGAGTCCTTGCCAGCCAGGGTGGAAGTGGCCCAATACACCTTCCTGAATGTGTCCCTTTCTGTGCTTGGTCTTAGGCCCCAGCTCTGCCACCCTTCACGCTTCTTCCAGGGCCAGTTTCTGGAAGACTGTGGATCGAGACAGAACGTCTCCAACTGCCTGGGCAGAGGGTCCTCGCGATCATCCAGGAGTGAGGCCCCACATCGCCGTGGTCTGACTTGATCTCCTCTTTAGAAGAACAATTGAAACTATAGACTTAGAAAAAAGACTAAAACTGATATTATCCTCAGGAGTAAGCATTTTTTCCAGCTAAAAGTTTATTT
Organism: Ctenodactylus gundi; assembly: GCA_004027205.1. NCBI lineage: Eukaryota > Metazoa > Chordata > Mammalia > Rodentia > Ctenodactylidae > Ctenodactylus > Ctenodactylus gundi. The sequence continues at coordinate 910,668 of PVKB01000127.1, forward strand.
TTTAAAAATTAGAAGACAGATGACAAAAAATATTTAGCATTGCTCTTTTACCCAGAAATATTCATGATTAATGATTTAGTTTATGCTCTTTTAGGTCCTTTAAATACATTTTCTAAAGCTTTTTTTAAAATTGGGTTTTGCTGTGTGCCAAGCACTGTTTCAAGCATTTGGCATACATAAGTGAACTAAAAAAGCAAAGATTCCTATTCTTCAGATAAAAAGCATTCTACTGGGTCTGGTGGTGCATACCTGTAGTCCTAGTATTTGGGAGACTGAGGCAGAAGGATCACAAGTTCAAGGCCTACCTGGACTACACAGCAAGACCCTCTCTCTAAATGAACAAACAAATGCATTCTAATTGAAGTGATGGACAAAACCACATTATATATATATATATATATATATATATATATATATTCAGAAAGATGTTTAATATCATGTAAAAATACTGTGGAAGAAAAGACAAAATGAAGTGGTAAAGGAAGAGGGGAATCAGCAGAGCTGGAGGATGTTACAATTTTAAACTTGCTGGATAGGGTGGTGCTATGGTTTGGATCTTGAGTGTCCCCCAAGAACCTCACGTATTTGGGACTGTGTGACTTTGGTAAGTGGAGCCTGAGGAATTCTGGAAGCTTGACCTGAAGGGTTTGTCAACTTGTTGAGATTGGGAGGCACCCAGGTCCCAGCTTTGAGGTAGATGTTGTTGATTTACGGGCCAGGAACTGAGGGAGGGGCACCCACTGGGGGAGGTCCAATTAGCAACGTGAACTAAGTAAAGGAAAGAAAAAGAAACATCATTATGATTTCTTCCTGGGAAGGCTCTGGCCTTGCCTGAGTCTGGAGATTTCACTTGGCTCCTACTCCACTTGGTTTCTGTCTGCAAGGCCCTGAGCAGCTCTCTAGCCTCTGCCATGTGCCATCCTTGTTGCTGAATACCCTATGAACAGATTGTGTAAGACCATCTGAAACTGTGAGCTAAAATAAATCTTTCCTTCCTTAAATTGTGGAAGTCAGGTATTCTGTTACAGCAATTAGAAAGTTAACTGAGACAGGTGGGCTTCAGTGAGGACACGGCATTTGAACAAAGACTTGAACAAGTACCGCTATCTGTGGGACGCATGCCCCAGGCAGAGGGGATGCCACAACTTGTCCCTAAGGGGAGTGGCTGGAGCACATGGATGATTGGTGGGAGAGGGGCTCAGAGGAAGCGGGACGCAGCACTCTTCCTCCCTGTGAGATGAGGAGCCAGACAGGGATTCCAGCAGAGAATAACAGCATCTGGCATACGCCGAGGGAGGACACGTCAGGAGCTACTGCAGTATTTCAGGTGGTGGAGGAGAGGAGTCATGAGACTTAAGAAATACATTTTGACCCTGTGGCTCAGAGGGTCCTGAAGAAAGATTTGTCAGGGTGCAAGAAAGCAGATGTTTCCGGTAAATTGCAGGGTTTGGCTTGAGCATTAGGATGGATTTAGGTGCCACCAGGTGGGTTAAGGAAGACTGGATTGAGCAGGTTTCAAGGAGGAGGAATCAGACATTCTGCCATGGCTAAGACAAGTTGGGGATGCCCGCAGGAACTCTGGGAGCTGTATTTATGAGTCATAAATACAACAGATCTGGGCTTGATGAGATGGTGTTTAGAGCGATGGCTGGAAAAAGGTCAAAGGAGTGAGTGTCGGCGGAGGGCGGAAGTAGCATTAAAAGTATGGAAGAAAAGAAGGATGCAGCAAAAGGGCGCGGGAAAGGGGAAGGAGCGAGCAGAAGACCCAAGAGAGGCAGCCAGTTCTGAAAGCCTGTGACGGACCAGCCAGGAAGGAGAGTGAGACTGCCATGTGACATGTTGCCAGTGGAGCCCATGAAACAAGGACAGGAATGACCACGGAGGTTAGTGATACAGAGGCCACTGCCAGCTCTGATGTGTCCCAGATTTGGCTGGAGTAGGGTTGTTTTGATTATTTGTTTCAGTACTGGGGACTGAACTCAAAGTCTTCCCTCTGACCTACATCTCTAGCTATTTTTCTTTTCTTTTCTCATTCTTTATTTTGACCCAGAGTCTCAATAAGTTCCCCAGGCTGGCCTTGAACTTGCAATCCTCCTTCCTCAGCCTCCTAGATTTCAAGTGCCCCACCGTGCCCGGCTATTCTGTCACTTTTGATACCTACACAAAGCTAGGAATGATGGTGCATGCCTATAATCCCAGCATGCTGGGAGGGGGAGGCGGAAGGATTGTGAGTTTATAGTCTAGGAGGACCCTGTTTCAAGAAAAAACAAGCAAAAAATTGTGGCACTGCAAAGGGGTTCTACTGCAAACAGTGACAAATAAGGCAGTAGTGGGGAGAGAAGAGTCGGAAGGATCAGGGCTGAAGGTGTGGCCCAGTGATAGAATGCTCGCCTCGCGTGACAGACCTTGAGTGCGATCCTCAACACTGCCAAAATATTAATGAAAGAATGTATTTGTTCTGTGCCACCCTTCTCTTATATGAGAGAAATAACAGCCTACTTGCATGATGGTCAGAGTGACCCAACAGTAATGATGTAAATCATTGGCTGTCTAATTAAGGAAAAAATATCCATAAAGTATTTTACAAAATGAGATATGCTATAAATGCATTTCTCAAATTTATAAAATATAATAGATATGCTTCTAGTAAAGATATAGTGCTGCATTTTCATTTTTCATGGCTATAGAATATTGTTTTTTGAGTGCACTATAATTTGTTCAACCAATTCCTTACCAAGAATGATTTTCTTTTTTCTTTTTCTTTTTTATCTTTCTTTTGTTTTTTTATGAACAATCAAGGTTCAAGGAAGATATTTATTTTGAAACCAAGGAACAAAAAGGTATTAGTTCCCACTACCCAGGAGGGGATCCTGGCATGCAATGGACAGTATCTTATTGATTGGTTGATTGATTGATTGACTAATTGATTGATACAGGGTCTTGTTTTGTAGTCAGGCTAATATTGAATTCACGGTGTATTCCAGGTTGGCCTCAAACACACAGAAATCCTCCTGTCTCACCCTCCCAAGTGTGCTGGGACGACAGGCATGCGTTACATGCCCAACTATAGTGAGCGTTCTTATACATATAAAGCACCCTATGGTACCGGTGGTTGCCTTAGAATGTGCTCCCGGGAGCTATGATAAAAAATACAGTTAATATTTAAATTTTTAAAAAGCATTTATTGCAATAAAAAGCATATTGTCATTAATCCTCTCCATCCCTTCATACTCCCTTTTTTCCTTCCTTCCTTCCTTCCTTCCTTCCTCTCTCTCTCTCTCTCTCTCTCTCTCTCTCTCTCTCTCTCTCTCTTCTGGGACACAAGCCCAGGACCGTCATACTGAGCTACATCTCCAGCTCATTTTTAGTTTTGATTTTGAGACACAATCTCTCTAAATTGCCCAGTTTTGGCTCAAACTTGCAACCCTCTGCCTCAGTCTCCCAGAGTGCTGTGGTTACAAGCTTGTGCCACCTGACCCAGCTCTCTCTCCATTGCTCTGCACACTTATTTCGCCATCCTTGCCACTTCCTGAAGCAGTCCTGAAAGTCCTCTTCTAGTGGAATCTTTAGTTGCACCGTTGTAGCTGCCTTGATGTCTTGAATCAGCCATTTATCTCTCATGGTCATTTTTGACCTTGGTAAAGAACCAGAACCTTCACCGTGCCAGATCCAGTGGATAAGGTGGATGAGGACACGCCGCTGGTTTTTTACAAGCCTGTCTTTTCATTGATGGCACTTGGAAGATGCATTCCCCGTGTTTTTGATCATACCTCACAAGTTACCAATTAGGACTTCCAGAACTGCTTCAGAAAATGACTGGAACAATGGAATAAGGGTTTGAAGTGGAAGAGTATGGCAGTGTGTCATCCTGTGCTGAATTTTATTTCAGCGTTCACCATATTATTTTATCATACCTCATAAAAGTGGAAGTGCTGGGTCAGAAAATGAAAACACTTTTAAAAATAACTTCAGCACATATCAGATGGCCTAAAGCTCCATTTGGAAGCATGCAGAATCATTTAGGTCTGCTTGGTTCACAGTCATGTTTATTATATTAAGACCTAGCACCATGGCCCACTGTTACATTTATTCATATGATGGCCTGGCCCACTTCTGTCCATCCCACTGGCCTGCAGACACTGACCGCAGCTTTCTCTGCCCACTTCTGTGTGTCCTGCTGTTAGCCCGCAGCCAGTCATGTAGCTGGTCATGCAGCAGTCACTCAATAAATCACTGGGTGAGAGAATCACTGGGGTTAAGCTTAATCCAAGAATAGGGTAGGTCCCACTGAATAGGTTTTTGAGGGTAGAGGAGGTGTGACTCAATTATTCCCTCAACTGGGCAGTTTAGATCTAAAGTATTGTGTGAATGAAGTCTCACTTTTTATAAGACTTCATCTTCTTGTGTGGTTTGATGAATGGAATAACTGCCAATCTTCCCAAGGTCACTTTGGAGAAAAACTCTCAGCTTGTCCCCAATGTAGTTCTCCTCTGTTCCTTAGCCCAAGCTTCCCTCTGTGGAGTTGCGTGCTTCAGGCTAGTGGCCAGCAGGTGGCAATAAATGGTTATTAAAGTAGCGGAACAGGGTGGCTGTGAGGGCCAGGATACCACCTGCTGCCTCCCTGGCCCTGTCTCCTGGAAATACCTAGGGGGCCAGCCCACCCAGCAAGCTCTTTTTCCGGAGGAAGCTATTCAGGCTCATTCCCAGGGACTGCTGGCACAGTGGCTTCCAGTTAGAAGAATCCAGAGAGGAGGCCTGGTTCCGCGGTGGAGTGCCTGCCTAGCATGCGTAGAGCCCTGGATTCCATCCTGTGCACCCTGGTCGGTGCTCAGCCTGAGAGTCCAAATCTGCTTTTACACTTTACAGTTCCTGTTGCAGGAACTCCATCCTGGACAGCTCAAGGGCCAGATGCAGTCCGCATGAAAATTCAGGCTTTTTTAGGCTGAGGGATTGTTATCCAGGTCACACCCCTGACCTGCCCTGGCCCAGGCCTCAGCCTGTCTCAAGTGCTTGGTTCATGGCCCTGAGACCTACGGCTTGTGATGATTACTGGATTTGTTATCACTGGATCTCAGCAGTACATTTGCCCCTCCCAGCTGTACCCTTTTTCCCCTGATACCCGCAGGAGGGCGGAAATCTCTCGTGGAGGACCCGTGGTCTCCTATTTTGTTTTGCAGCAGCACAGAAGGGCCACATGACCTGTATTGTGTCTGAAGTAGCAGAACTGACCAGGGTGGGGATCTGCTCTTTCGATTCCAAATGTGTTGCTGTACCCTCTGCACCTAGGGCTGAGCAGCCCCTCCGATGGCAGTCACTGGTGGTGCAGGTTCGGGAAATCGGTGAAGGTGGCCCAACAGGTGGCGCTTTCTTCCTCTTCCTTCATTTTATCGACAACAACTGTGCTGCACATTAAATCATGTATGTATGCAATTTTTCACTTAAACTTGTTTTTTAGAGAAAATAAGTGAGATTGATGGTCTCTCGTGGGACATCAGGTCCCTGAGGCACATTCTGACCCAGCTGAATCGTGGCAGAGTGTGTCCTGTGGCTGTCAGACAGTGAAGCTAAGGCCTTGGCCACTGCCGCTCTACTAACCCCCTGATTAATGCAGGAAATGCTTTGATGGCAAAATTCTTCCCTGGCTGGCTTCTCATATTCCCTAGGACAGACATAAACCAAGAAAAATGAGTCTGATGTAAAATTTAATATGCCCTGTTCCCCACCCCCGACCCCCCTCCCCACCACCAACAAAGAGTAGGGTTTGAACTTTCCTTTCTTACGCAGTCTGGGCAACTACATTCTGCAGGAAAATGAAAGCCTGGAAGCCAAGAGGATCAGAGGCAAAGGAAAAAACGCCCCAGTCAGATATTTGAAGAGACCGGGGGAATTGAGGGGAGGAGGGTAGAGAGAGAGAATTAGTCAGAGACTTGAGAAGGACAAAGATGTCCAAATATTCTCCTTAAGGAGCTTTGTTAGTTATTTAAAATATGTCCCCACCTTTGGTATTTTTTTAAGAGGCCAAATCTTCAAAACAATTTTTTTTCCAGTTCTCTTTTTCTGTAAGACTGGACCAATGCCAGCATTATGCTGTGTAGGAGCCTGGGTTTATATCAGTTACATAAGCAAACTCCAGTCTTTGATGTAATTTAGGAGAGTCAAAGCCATGAATGTTTTTCAACTTTCCATTTTGTCAGCTGCCTGAGTTTCTATTCTGGGAGGTGTTAACTGTTAAACATTGTCATTACTTGTGTTCCCCAAATAACTTTTAATTAGTTTTAATTTGGGCTAAGAATGTTCTGCTCTTGACACCGTTACAGGAATTATCAAAAATAAAATTAATGAAGAATTCACTTTAGAAAAAAAATACACTAATATCGCAATATTTTTATCTGTCTCAGCAGATATACAGATAACTTAATTTTGTCTTTTAAAGATTTTCCTCAAAGCAATAATTGCATTGGTAGAAGGTCACTTGCACATTATTTTTTCACCCTTTGGTGCATTTTTACGATGAGATTTTCCTTTCTCTTCCGGTGGAATTAATTATCAGGGTGCAAGAAAGGCAATCAAGTGGGTGACTGCACTTAGCCTTTGAGACCGTGTGTCAGCTGCATGATTGCTGTATTCATTGCATGTGATTAGTGGTATCTTCTCCGCTGAAGTACTGCCAAAGATGAAAGTTTGGTAGGGCCCTCAGAATATCATAAAGCAGCCAGGATAAGAACTTTAAACGTATTGTTAGGATTTTTTCTTTTTTAAATGAAATCTCTTGTCTTCTCCTATCCTTTACAACAGTGGTGTTAGTGGCCTACATGTCCATCACAGCGTGGTTCTAGCAAAGATTTGCACATTCCTTTTGCTAAGAAATGGACAAGTATCAAAGAACCAGTCATCTGGGAGACAGCCCAAGGCATGAATCCCTTGCAGGAAAAATATGACAAAGATCAAAGCAGACTCACAAAGGGGTTCTGATACCCAGTGAGCCATGCTTGGGAGGTCTCTGCACATGATGGTGAACTTGCAGCCTGCAGAATGCTAAGTACACAAGCAGCTTCCTCTAGTGAACTGCTGCAACAGGGAGGACACATTTGATAAGTGCCGTGATCGAGTGTTCCACTGTTTACATTCTCATTTTTATAATTTTCTCAATTCCATGTTATTTGGCCTTGGGACTGCTTAGCTAATTACAGATGAGGAGGATAGCCCTTATATGTGACCGTACTGTTTAGGGAATTATTTTGTGTTTTTGCAGTTCAACGGGAAAAGTATAGGTTAGGTTTGCTTAAATATTTATGGTATTGGATGATCTCTTTTTCTTGTACAGGCCTTACAACAAACAAGAATGTGAGTGGCATCTCTTCAATAATCTAGCTAGACTTTTTAAGACGGGATAGTAATGGCCGAATTGATGTAGTCAACACTGTCTCATTGGTGTCTTAGTACACATGGTTTCTAGATCAGTTGTCTGAAGAGTTCTCCTTTCAGTTGAGCCTGGCTATTACAATCCACACTTCTATCAGCATTCTGGTCTTCTGAGTGCTGACCAGACTGTCCTATCAAGCTTGGCTCTTAGCGTTCTAAGGCTTCTCTTGCCATCATTTTCAAGACTTCCCAAAGTACTTCTGCAAACCAGTTCTAAAGAATTTTAAACCACATTGCCAGGTAAAGTCATAACAGTGACCGCGCTTCTGGTATCAATTTCTGTATCAGAGTTCTTGGAGAGGTAGAATTAAGAGAAATTCTGTATAATAAAAGGAACTTTATTAGAGCCTCCTACAAGTCTGAAGAAAGAGTCCAAGACCTGGAGGGTTCTACTGGCTGCTCAGACGTGAGATAGAACAACAGTCTAAGACTACAGGAGAATTGGTGCAAGCTCTTGCCACAGACTGCTGTCCCAAAGCAATGACAAAGGCCTGAATGTTGGAGAAAATCTGCCATGAAGGTCAGTGGTGCAAAGATAGGAACGTGTCAATGTCTAGCTGCAATGGCAAAGGTTGGAGCGCTCCTCTGAGAAGAAGCTATAACAATCTTCCTTCTTCCTTCCTTTTTTAAAAAAAATTTCAAGCTGCCAGTCTATTGGTTGGGCCACCCACACACAACATGAGTATTCTCCTACTTGCTGGCTCACAAGTCAATTGCTATGTCCTGGACATTTCCTAATCCCATCAGTGACCTCCTCCCTCTAGTGGTCACAATTGATGATGCTAAGTTTTAGTACATTAGCCTAGTATATGACCATAATCAGCAATATACATCAATAAATTGCCAGCCTCAATGAGTTCCTTTTTTGTGCCCTGACTCGGTGGCACTAGTTTTGTCACAGTTCTGGGTAAATTAGCTATTCCCAGGCAGGGTGGGCTGGGGTGTCTGGAGCTCTGAGTAGACATGGCACATCTGCCTAGAGCTTCAATTATATTTGAAGACATAGAGGAAAAAAAATTAATCCATTTAACCACTTATTTAATATGCTGCCAATTCTTTATTTAATTTTCTGTGAAGCAGACAAAGTTATGCATTAGCTATGTTATGACTAAAACCCAAATGTTGATTAATACTTGCAGTGATGGAGTAACAACTAGTAAACTAAGAATTACGTCTGTTTAGTTGTCAGATTTCCAGTCAGAAGCCAATTGGTGATACAGAGAAAACGAGATGGGGACACGTTCCTGGAGGCAGGGGCATGGGACACAGCTCTACTTGATCTCCAGATGGAGCAGCCTGCTCCTACCTCTCATCAAAGTGTCTGTCCTTGGCCCAGAACTTTAAGAACTGTTGGCAAAGGAAAAGGAAGCCCCCAATCCAGGGAAGCAAGACCCATCCCAACAGATGAGATTAATAAATATGGAGGATCTGAGTGTAGAGGGTCACTGAGGAAATTGGCACCTACCTAAGCTGAACCTGCAGGGGTCAGAAGGTCTCAAGGCATGAGAACATCTCACAAGAGTTGTCCCCATTATTCTCTGGACCTGGCCATGGTACCTCTCAACTCCTGGTGCCATAACCCTACCTTTGTCTTGGATAACCGTTTAGTTCCTCTGAGCTTACCCCTTCCATCCCTGGCCTGTCCACTGGGCAACATAGCCTGGCTCAGGTTCAGTCCTGGTCTTGCTAGCAAGTTCTCACCCTTGGCCCTAGTCCAGGCTTTAAGTCCATACTATTTGCGTGACTTACCACTTGTCCTCCTAGTTACTTTCTTATTGTTGAGACACAATACCCAACACCCACAATTAAGGGAGACAAGGTTTATTTTAGCTCACACTTTCAGAAGGTCTCCTTCCATCCAGGGGAAGCCTGCAATGGTAGGAGGCATGGTGGGAGTTTTAGCCAGAGTAAAGCTGTTCGTACTATGACAAGACAGGAAGAAGGGTGGAGATACATATTTCCAGGTCATGTCATACAGATGGGCCAAGAGAGAGGTCTGGCACATAGTACCGAAAAAAAAAAAAAGAAAAGGATATGTAGATGCTGTACAACTAGCAGAGCAAGTCTGCTGATCACAGAGCCAGGCGCCCCTTTCAACCCGGCCCTACCTCTTAACAGCACAGGAAGTCAATGGATTAACTTCCTTGATTGAATCACTTTCCAAACATCTGAGGCTTTGGGAGGACATTCCAGATCCAACCCATAGCACCACCAGAACTGCAGACAGGGTTCAACCAATGAACATTAAAGAGCTTGATTTTTCTGTGAAAATAAATATGAGTGCAAAATTCACACGAATGTTTAAAGTACAAGGCCTCAAAGAGGGATGCTGTTTGGAGCCCCGTTGGGCACTCCTGGGGCCCTCTGGAAGCTCATCCATCCTCTTCTTTTGAGAGATCCTCCCCCCAGGAGACAGGTTTGAGAAGTGAAACTCCAAGGGACATCAGTGCAAGGGAGAGGATTCCACTCACATAAGATGTACTCCTGCAAAATTAGAGACAGTGCTCTTTCCAGAACTTGTGTCCCGCTGGAATCTGGAGAGAGAAATTCCATCTGGTCCCAGGTATGCAGTCTCCCTGTGGAACTCTAGGCAATGCCTTTTTCCCTCCCCCGAGTCTGTGCAAAATGTCAAAGAAATAATAGCTGCAACAATTTTGTGCACACTGGGGTTTTTTCTGTTTGTTCCTATAAAACTTCTTTTATAAGTACTTAATGTTTTGTTGAAATTTAACCTTGTATTGCTCATTTCTTGTTTCAGGAAAGATAAAGGTCGCTATGGCTGGTGCTGGGAACCTGGAGCTCAGAGAGAGTGAGATAGGATTCCAGGGCCTTTCCTCGCTTCATCCTGACGACTCAACCTAGCAGCACAGTCGCAGCCCACCCTCTTCCTGGCAAACATGGTGAGCCCAGGCAGACGTGAGGAACCACTCTGGGCACGCGGCCCTTGATGGGCTACTCGACCAGAACATGACCAGACCGACAGTGCTGCTTCATGACCGGCCTTGTCGATTTCCCCTGACCCAGGTCTTCTAGGAGATATCTGAGTACTAGGCAATGCACATCAAGGGGACTAATTTGACTGTTTGGTTCCAGTCAGGCAGGTTTCTAGAACTAATAAGGTTAATTCTAGATTAAGATGGAAATGTCTGGCCCTGCTCAGAAAGCCCTGTAAGTCTGTCTCTTAACAAAATGCAATTGCTTGGAGACTAATCTTTGGCTTATATTTCCTAGAAAAAAAAAAATACTTGGCAGATTTGGAGAGTTTAAATTCTGAGTTCAGTGCTCTTCTGAAGGCTGGCCTGTTGGTTGTGGGGGACCTGGTCACATATACAATGGTGACCTTAAGGACTTGTTCTGTGATCAGCATCCCTGCTCTGCCGGTTGTACACTATCTGGGTATTTTGTTTGTTTGGTTATGACCAGCCTATCTCTTAGCCCATCCGTATGAACACTCATACTTTGCAGATGGAATTTCCTCCTTGGGGTGGAGAGACCTCATCTGCCCTTTCCCATATGGCATAGGAAAGAGGAGTCAGGACTAAGTCAGGACAGTGAAAACTAGGCAATAGGGTTGGGATGATTCAGAGGGAGAACCGGGAATTAGGTTTGGAGAATGAGAGGTTGTTGCCAGAATGCAAGGGAGCTTCCTGGGAACCCGTGTGAGCCGGTCATTGCAGGGGACCTGATGTCAGGAGGGAGAGCGAGGCCTTGGACAAGAAGATGAAGGAAATACCTGGCTGGTGGCAGAGGAAGGGAGAATGTGGGGTGGGGCAGGAGCAGAGAGGGACAGCGGGCGAGGCTTCAGGAGAAAATTTAGCAAGTCAAAGTCATGCTGAACCCTACAGAGACCCATGACTAGCCCTATATGTACTGGTTCTGAATTTCCTCCCACTTCATAAAGTAATCCTTCCCTTGGATTCAGATGAGATAAGCACAGACCCTTGTCCTCTACCTCTGACACCCCCAGGAGATTTCACAAGGTTCTCCTGTTTGGGGCCATAAATTCTGGCATGTTTAATTTTTTTCAAAATCAATTTCATCACCCCACAGTTCTGCCTGGTGTATTTGTGGTCTGCATTTATGCTCTCTGAATTTGCCCTTTCAAAGCCAGGCTCATCTCCAAAAATCCACTCTGGCAGGAGATCAAGGGCGGGCCTGGTGCACTCCAGCTAATGATAAAATTCCACAGTGAAGCGTTCCCAGCATCACACAGGAAGAACCCAGAATTAGCGATCTGGCTTTGACAGCCGCCGCAGATGCCCCCACACAGGCTGTGCACATCATCTGAAGAGCGTCCCGTCCTTCATCCGCAGAAGGACTCCTGTGGCCTGGCATGGGCAGATGGTACCCAGTCAGTGTGCCCCCCCACCCCAGACTCCCCTCTGTTCCCCGGCAGGCTGCTCGGCACAGCCCTGGTGCCCTCTCTGTGCACCCAGAGCCACGCCCTGCCTCTTGCCCTACTTACGGTGCTGTGGCTTGCTTATTTTGACATATTCATCCCTAACACGCCGCAGATGAAAGGCAGGAAGTGCGCAGTTCCAGTTCCCAGAGCGGGAGAGGCCAGACCACATTGTGCCACATTCGCAGAGGAGGTCATGGGATCCCCACGGCAGGCACAGTGTAGGCCACCTCAGGCCCGGCCGGGGCTGGCATGGCACATGCTGGCCACTACCCAACCCTGGTTGGAATCCCTCCTCACCACAGGCCGACCTCAGTGCAGCGTTCTCCCACTGCTGCCTGTGACGGAAAGCCACTTCCTCTGATGGTCACTCTCACTGTGGCTCCCACTGCCAAGAGAGCCCTGCTTCCTCCTAGTCCAGTCCCTGGCCCTGGTGGCCTGGTTGCTGCAAAGTGCGGAGTGGGGGCTCTCTCTGCCTCCCCATTTCCCACCAGGAAATGCCTCCAGGCATGAGGATGGAAGTTTGGAAACCCCCAGTGGACGAAAAACTTAGCTGAAGTTGACCCACTGAGGCTCAATGCAGAAGAAAAGGCAAGGCCTGTCTGTTGCCGAGTGACCGCCAGCCCCTCCTGCACTCCCCCAGCTAGCTAGATGATTCTTCTATAAACACACCATCTTTTTCGGAAGGCAGAAGTAAGTATCACTTCCACCCACACTCAGGATGTTAAAACATTTGAAGAATGATTTGTTCTGGACCAGAAAAAGCCCTGCAGGAAGCATTCCATTGCTCTTTCTCCAGGTGTGTGCCGTGTGGCTGGATTACGGAGGCAGCGGAGCCGTGGCTGGCTTGTCAGTGGCTGTTTCCCGGCTTTGGTGCGGTTTAAACCGAGCGGTTGGCCATTGGGCCACGGGAACGGCTTGTGTGTGCATTTCATTTCCCCGGGGGTGATTTTTTAGAGTGGCTCTGACACACCTGGTCACATTCAGCTGTGCTGCTGGGAAGTGGGCCCCCGGGGGTGCAGAAAGCCAGCTCAGAGTGCCAGATCGAGCTCCCTCCTCGTTCCACAGAAACCCTGAAAGTCGGGAACTCAGGGTGCACACTCATGTCCTTTGTGCCTCTGTCCGGGGCAGGTCATTAAGTTGGAGATCACCTCATGGTGACAGGACAACCCCCTCCTGTGTTCCAGGGGAACAGAATCAAGTACAAAGTTGGTTTTTTTGTTTTGTTTTGTTTTTTTGTGCCAGATACAAACCCAGTTAGCAGCAGAGTTAACTCAGATGCATTGTGGGAACATGGAAGTACCACGTTATACAGCTAGTCGGACCCATGGAGATGACACACCTGGATGTTACTCAGAACGCTGGTTCTGGGGGCTCTCAGAGCCACCCCTCCACCCTTGTGGAATGACACCGGCTTCCACAATCAACAGCCACCAGCTTGTGTCTGCTCAGGGCCTCTCGCTTTGGAGCATCGGTTTCACTCTGAGGCCAGAGATACCAGGAGCCTTTGAGGCCTTCATTCCCGGCCATCCCTCCACGGGCAGGCCTGGGTGCGCTCAAGAACCTTCCTGTTACTGGTCTGGTCTCCCAAAGACTAAGGAATCCCGGGCTCTGAAGCAAACAGAAAATTTCAAGGCACAGGGGGAGGCTCAGCCTCCTCCCCCACCGCCCACCTCAGCTTGGATCATTAACATTGTCAGGCAGGCACCGCGAGGCTGGGTAGAGAGAGAATGCCATTGCAACAGGCCCTGCCTGAGGAAATGCTTGCTTGGTTTTTGATTTGTTGTTACAAAAGCATTGTGGTGGTTATTGGTTATTATGACGGGGATTGCAATGCCTGGCACTCTGCCTGCATTCCCTCCCTGCTTTATTTATTTATTTTTTTCTTTTTACATCTCTTTTGAGACAGGCCCTCACTAGCTGTTCATATTGGGGTCAAATTTGCTTCAGCCTCCCAGGGTGCTGGGATGAGAGGCATGCAACACCCCAGCCAGCGTGGGTACCTGGCTGTTAGGAAGGAGAGCCTCACTAGATCAGTAGAGCTTGAATCAACCCAGTCAGAAGTCACGTGGGAGACTGGTTTGAGGGCTTATGACATTAAGGTTTTTCAGATGTTAATGTGACAAGTTAGTCCTTGGCCTACTACTCTGTTGGTGGGAAGAAGCCCCACTAGTCCAGGAAGCCACGATGTCACAGGAGGGGCCAAAGGCCTTGTCAAATAGTAAACTCCCCCCCTTTTTTGCAGAGCTGGGGATTGAGCTCAGGTCCACGCACATACAACCTTCTAATTTGACAGGTGATGAGCTCAGCTGGTTTAACAGCTCTGGGTCTAATCTGCCTTGGGCCGGCAGAAACCGTTTGGAAAGATGTGCGTGCGGTCAAAGTCCCCGAAATAAGAGCTCAGGAGCCTGGGAATCCATACATGTTCTCAGTTGTGTTGGGGGAACCAACCCAGGCTGACCTAAGCAGAAAAGGGGTACCTGGAAAGGATTTTACATGCCACAGAGTCACAGGGTGGCCTGAAGAGCCAGATGGCCGCAAACCAAAGCCTGAGCGCTCTGCCACAGCCAGGCCCACACGTCGTCCTAACAGAGCCCAGTCCTGCGGGGACTACTGTGGCGCCGGCTGTGGGTGGCTGGGTTTCACGGTCCCCTCAAGGTAGCGCTGGTGCAGACACAAGCTTCCCTCACCCTGCACCCCCCTGCTCCTCCCCCACCTCTCGTGAGGCGTCCCTCAAGTCCACGTGCTCCTAATCAAGCAAGACCGTGCCCCGCGCCCGGTGGGAGGAGCATAACCAGCCCCAGGCCTGGATGCCAGCGCTCATGAGCGGGCTAGAGAGCAGGGCGGCGGGCGGCGATGAGGACTGCACAGGACAGCACCCCGGCCTGCGCCCCGAGGCTTTCCTCGCTGGGCCTGCCGCCTGTGTCTTGGTCCAAGCCTGGTCATTCTATCCGCCACCTCCGGGCCCTTCTCCCTTCCTCTTCTCTGCCATCTCCATCTCCCTCAGAGAGACGAGGCACAGCCATACGCGCTCTGTGGAAAGGGCCAACCTCAGTGCCAAGGCGAAGGTGACATGGCTAGAAAATGCCAGGCACCTGTGGCGTTCCCAGCCGCCCTAGAGCTGTTGGGGAATGGGAGCCGCGGAGCGAGCATCTGGGCAGAGCTCCGCCCCAGCAAGGTAGGAAGGCGCGGCGTGGGCTGCAGAGCGCCAAGAGACTTTTGAAAAATGTTAACAAGACTTCTTTGTTTATCTTCGCCCCGGCTTCCGCAACCGGCTTGCATGCAATCAGGATAAATTCAGCCCAGAGGAAAAGGCAACGTGTCCTCCCCCTCTCTCCTCCCGTTTTAGGTGAGAGGAGGAGGTGGCATGGGGGATAGAGAAAGATTTGGCGAGCTCGCCAGATGGTGCCGCGGCTGGGCCGGGCAGAGCCAGCTTGCTGTGCGTCCCCGCAGAGCGGGGCCAGGGCCGGGCAGGGAGACAGACACCGCCCGGCTCCCTGGAAGTCAGCCTGGTGAGCCCTGGGCCCAGTGTGATCCCAGCCTCCGAGACCCGAGCTCAGCCCAGCTGTTCAGACTGGTGGGAGCCATATTTTTGGAGAAAAGGGTTAATTTCCCAAGAACCCAGTTGAAATGGAGTCCTGCTGCCTGCAGAGATTGGTAATATAGGCACAGCTCTCTCTCTGCGCCGGCTGCTAGGTTTCTGAGGGATGTCTGGGGTGGTTTCCAAGGCGGGAAGTTAGAGACAACTTGATGGCCCCCAGGGGGTCTGCCAAGGGCGTGCCACAGTGGGCTCCCTGGGTATGGGGGGGTCACGGGAGGGTGTAGGCTAGGAAGAGCACCAGAAAGAGTGGAGTGCGTGGGGACAAGGACGCAGGCCTCAGTATCACTTAGACACAGCCCACCTCCCGATAGCATGGGGAAGAAGTTAGGAAGGTTTCTCGTTTTGTTTTGGTGGTGCCAGGGTTGGAGCCCAGGGTCTTTGCACTGGGCTATTCCAGCCTACTTTTTATTTTTGACTTAAAGACAGGGTCTCGCCACGTTGCTGCTGGACTGGACCTTGTGTCCTCCTGCCTCAGCTTCTGCGTTACCAGCCTGGCGAAAGCCAGACAGTTTGGGCACCAGCTTCATTAAGGCTTTCACCTGTGCCTGGGTCTGGACGCCATGCCTGGCCTCCTGTGGGGCCTGGGCTGGGTGTGGGAAGTGGTGTGAACACGAAGGGCAGCCCCCTCCCCCCTCTGGGGGAGAAGTAATTTCTTTAGCTGGTTTGGGGGACAGGCTTTAAGCAGGTTTCTTATTCATTCTTTTATTATTACTTTTTTTGGTACTGGGAATTGAACCTAGAGCCTTAGGCTTATTACTGAGCCATATCCCCGGCCCTAAGCAACTGTTTATTTAATAAATAACTGTTTTAAAATTTAGCTCGATGCCTTATAGCTGTGGAGGCGAAGTAATTACTCCCAGCTTTTGGCTCATCTGACTTACCATACAAGAGAGTCCTCCGGAGCCTCACGAGAGGCCCTCGTCTTGCTTAGGAATCTGATCTCTGAGCCAGGGCTGTGCTGAGAGGTGCCTGGGGAAGTGAGCTTTCAAGTACCAGCTGGTGGACATCCTTTGAAAGGTCTCTGTTCCAACCAGGCCCCTGCATGCACCTGGAGACTTGACATCCTTTTCCAAACAACCCTTCCCAGTGTCCCGAAGAAGCTTCCCTTCAGGCGCCGCATGGTTATCTTTTCCGCTACTTGGCTCAGTTAGCTAGCGATTGCGAGCATTCACCCCCCAGTCACCCCTCCAACTGCGCACTGCTCTGTCCCTCCGGAGCCCTGAGAGCAGGACACCCCCTCAGATACCAGACTCTGGTGCAAGATTTTTGTATAAAATGGAGGAGTGTATAACTGCACAGGTACCCCTATCTCTAAACCATCTCTAGTTTCCTAATACAATGCAAACGCTATAGAAATAGTTGTTGTATCGGGAATAATGCCAAGAACCAAGTATATGCCTGTGTTTGTTGCAGACCCACCCACCACCGGCCTAGCTGCTCAGTCCACGAACGACACACAAGGTGAACATCGCCGGAGGGAGACTGAGGCTCTGTGCGGCGGCGGGGGCGCAGCTCCACCTGCCTACACCTCATGTGATCGCTAGGATTCAGTGTAGCATTGGTGAGTACCAAATTCAAGTTTTGCCTTCTAGAAAATTCTGGAGTCCCCCTCTCAGATAACTTCGAATCTGTAATTGGTTGAACCTGTGGATATGGAGGGCTGGTGATTCCTGTCTGGGAAGAAAGACAGCAAGCCCGCGCAAGGCTGGGGCCAGGTGCTGGTGGGAACGCTTGGGTGGTGTCGCCATGTTGTCAGCCTTCAGTGGCTTTGACCTGCACATGGAGCTGTTGGTGATGAATGGGAGACCCAGCCTCACTGGCGACAGCTGGGCTCTATTATTGTGGCAATGAGGATCTACTGATTGTATTACTGACCGTGGACCTCGCGGAGCTGGAGCTACGCAGGCTTACATATCGCTTACTGCTATCGTGATGAGCAGTTTCGGTGGTGGTGGTTTCACGTGCACCTCATTATGTGGTAGAGCTGAGAAGGGCAATGCTGCTAACTGCCTCTTGGTAAATGGGGCCTGGTCCTCTGCTTTGTTCCGGCTCCTGGGCAGCATCTGATTGAGGTCTTACTGAGCCTGGCTGGGTAGGACCTCAGGGGCAGCTAGTGGAGCCTCTGCTTTGCGTTTGTGTTGGCCAGCCCAGGACCTGGAGCCTGGATCACCGGGAGGTCCTTGGCCATTAGGCTGTATGAAAACCTACGGAGGAGCTGTGTGGGTGCTTTGATATGCTCTTTTGATAAAAACAAAAATATTATATCACGTGTTGTGTTAGTCAGCTTGAGCACCCAAAACAAGGCAATAGAGTTCAGGTGACTTAAACAAGAGACTTTTTTTTTTTTTTTTCCAGTTCAGGAGGTTGGAGTCCAAGATCAGAATGTTGGCAGGGTTGGTTTCTGTTGAGGACTGTTCTGGCTTGTAGGTGGCTGCCTTCTCATTGTGTCCTGGCATGGCCTTTTCTTGGTGCAGATGGGGAGAGATGGCAAACTCTGGTGTTCCTCCTTGTAAGGATACTGGTCCTGTTGAATTAGCGTCCTGTGGTCCTAATCATTTAGCCTAATTTAACTCATTAAAGGCCCTATTTTCAAGTGTGGTAATTTGGATGTTAGGGTTTTAATATAGGAATTTTCAGAGAACATGACTTCAGTTTATATCATGCATGCATACAAATACATGCGGATCTGTTAATAGTAACCTTCCAATGGTGGAATATGAATGAGAATCTTTTCTTTGTGATCTCCAGGTTTCTGCATTAAGAACGTCTTATTCTTATAATTAGAAAAGTAACAAGTATTAATTTTTAATGGGCGGCCTATGTTTTTATTTGAAAATGACATGTATAATAAGATTGATCTAACATTGTATCTATAACCTGTGTGTCCCTCTCCCTATCCCTCCTTCAGTTGTATCATACTGAGAAGTGTCTGGAATGATACTGACCAGATGTTTCTCATAGTTGTTTCTAGATAGTGGAATTTGAAGTGATTTGTGTGTGTTTCTTTTTACAGGCCTGTGTGGCTTAGAGGTGATAATAAGGAGGTGTATAACTTTGTTCAAAGGGAAGGCATAGAATTTTTTATTTGCTTACATGCTCGCTTCAGATACAGTGGTTGGTCTGGTACGACATCTCTGCTCTATTGTTGAGACAGGTTGTTAGGGAGCGGTGAGCACTACCAGCTGGCAGGGCCACAACACCTGTGACCTATAGCCTTGGTCGTGCTGAGGCTACCAAGCTCAGGGCAGCATGGTTGTGCAGCTCAGCAGGGGGCAGAGCAAGATTGTGCAAGGGACACCTGGCCTTCATTTAGACTCACAGCCATGGCATCCTGAGCCTTTGATGTACATTTTATGACCTGTTGGCCAGGCCTTTAGCTGGAATTTGCTGATCTAGGGTGACAGTGTTGTGCCCCTGGGTCCTTCTGGCCTGGCCACCCTAAAACTGGGCTGAGGCTCCATGCAAGGTCCTCTCCCAGACACCCTGGACTTTGTAGCTCCAGGGGCATAGACAGGTGGCTGTCCCTGAGTTTTTCTGAGCAACGAAGCAGCTGTACTTTCTCACCAGGAGTAGGGTGGCAATGACACATTGCTTAGGAAAGCAGGTTGATAACTGTTCACTAGAAGAGTGAAGAGACAGACAGGTGACCAGCGGTCCTACTTCTAGGCATGTGCTTGGCACCTGGAGGCTTGTCAAAGACATCACGGAGTGTTGCTCCCAATGCAGAAACAACCCAGTACCCATCCACATTTTGGAGCATGTGCACCTTAGTTAGGTTGAATATATTTGTACAATGGAATATTGTCCATGCAGAAAGGTGAGTGAGCTAGGTTGGTCCAACAACATGGCTATGACCCACACTATAGTTGAATGAACAAGGCAAATCCAAAAGGAATATGTCTATAGCATTATATCCTTCATGTGAAGTTCAAAAGTGAGCAACATGAAATTATACTTTTATAGGGATGTATACAAAGGTAGCAAAAAAATGAAGAAAAAAAATCAGAATAGGACTACTCCAGTGGGAACGGAAGAAGTCAGAATGGGCGGGAGCCCTGGGGTTTTACTTCTTAACCTGGTGGTGGTAACAAGGGTGTTTGCTTTACAATTATTCATTAAGCTGTTCAATTACAAGTAGGTCTGTTTGTCTTTTTTGTGGGTCTGGGATTGAACTAGGGTATTGCACATGTTAAGCACTCTACACTGAGCTACATCCCCGGCTTCTATGAATTTCTGACTACACATTTCAAAATAAAAATATTAGGGGAAATTAAGTAAAATGTAGGTGAGGGATACTCCAGTCTCCACATGGGCTTCCTTCAGGGATCTAAGCATCCCCGGGGCAGGTCCACAGCCAGAGTGGCGAGTCTGCTGTTTGAGCTTAGTCTTGTTCCAGAGCCCATTGCGCATGGGGAAGGGCCTAGGAGGGTGTGTGAACAAGAACACATCACTTCCAAGAAGACAAAACATTAGAAAAAGTAGGATGTAGTACTGCATGTCTGTAATCCAAGCACTCCGGGAGGCTGATGCAGGTAGGTCACAAGTTTAAGACTCAACATATAACAAGGGATGAGGCTGTCACCTGGTGAGGAGGCCCTGTGCTCAATCCCCAGAACAACAGAGAAATTTCTAACAACAAAAAAACCCCACAAAACACAAGACTAGGAAGTAGAGACTTCTGTGGTCACAGGAGTTCTATGAAGGAGTTCAGGAGTGGTGTGGGGGTCTGAGTACGCAGCTGCTGGCCCTGAGGTGCCCTGCCTGGAGGCTGAAGGGGTGGGTGGGATGAAGAGAAAGATGGAAGTGCCCATGAATGAGTAGTAGAAGGCAAGCCTTGTCGGATCCCTAGGGCAACTCAAGGAGGTTTGGAAAACAGAAGATGGGTTTGCCTTCCCCAACATTTTTGCTTGTGTAGGTCTGTCAGTCAGTTGATGATCAATTTAGTGCTGCCCCCAGATGGACCATATCTAAACAAGTGAACAGAAGGAAATTGAATCAAGACAGGCAGAAAATCTTAGGCAAAAATAAGTGATTGAATGAGAGAAATCATAGGTACAGTACTGCTTATGGCCAAAGTTCATGAGAAAGCAAAGCTCATCTGCTCCAGAAAACACATTAACCACAAGCCCCTGGGAGCTTGTTTGGAAAATCGCTTGGCGGCGCTTCAGAAAGTTAAAGATTTACCTTGTGATCCAGCACTTCTACTTCTGGGTTTCTATATCCAGAAGAACAGAAAGCAGCAACTGAAACAGATTGCTGTGCAACCTGGGGTCACAGCAGTAGCATAGTTCTAAGAGCCCAAAGGTAGAAGCAGCACCAGTGTCAGTCAGCAGACATGAGTAATCAAAATGCTACGTCTGTACCACAGCCTGGACAACATGTCTGTCCCTGCTCTGACGTGGAGGAATCTTGAGCGGACCTGTGCTCAGTGAAACCAGCCAGGCACTTATGCCCAAATAGTGTATGGTTTCATGTGTATACCTAAACTGGGTGAATTCATAGAGACCAAGTAGACGTTACCAAGGCCAGGGGAGGAGGGGAAAGGGAGTGTGTTATGTAATGGACGCAGCGTGTGTTTGGCATGATGGAAAGCTCTGGAGATGGCGGTGACGATGGTGGAGCAATGGTGAATGTACATAATGCCACTGACCTGTGACACTTAAGAATGGCTAAGGTGCTGTACATGGATGTGTGCGTGTGTATGTGTGTATATATGTATATACACTTTATTTTGGTGGTACTGGAAATTTAGCCCAGGACTTTTGCACAGAGCAACATCTCCAGCCCTTGTTTAAAATTTTTCTTGTAAGATGGGATCTGGCTAAGTCACAGAGTTGCCGAGGCTGAGCTTGAATTTGTGATTGTCCTGCCTCGGCTTCCCAAAGTGCCAGAATCGCAGGCTGTGCCACCAGGCCCGACAGGAGGACTTTTAAGTTATGCATACTTCATCACACACAATCCACAGGGGCTCAGAACACTGTCCTTGCATATTGGGATAAAGGACAGCAACCAGGGCTGTGGAGCTATTTGTCTAATAGCAGGAAAGATAGAAAACAAGGTAAACCTTTCTCATCAAAGTTTGAAGGGGGAAGAGAATCCTTAGCTGGCCTGTCTCTAGCACACATCCTATTTCTGGAACAGCCCCTGGCAACAACACAGAGACACTGGGTGACCGAGTAGACCCAGGTGCTTCTGGGAAAGTTGCCTTGCCCACTCCTACACTCATCCCTAAACAAATGCCACAGCTACCTTACCCTCGGAGATCTGTTTCCTGAGGAATTGCTTTATATAGTTGTTTAAAATGTATGAACACACCCCAGATGCCACTTGAAAAAAATTAAAACTAAAGATGCTGCTGTACATTTACACAATGGAAAATTTGCTTCTCAAACAGCTTGAGCAGAAAACCTCTCATCCCCATGGCAACCAGATTCAACCATGACCAGCCACGCATCCTAGCCAGGTCACCCACCCACCGGTGAGCCTCAGCTCTTCAACCCCTCCCAGCAGCATGTGGATGACAAAGCCCATTGTGGCAGGGTGGCCTTGACGGCTTGGGCTGGCTGGCCTGCTGAGAACTCTGCTCTGGGCTCTACGGGATTTACCCAGCGTCCTCCAGACTCGGGCAGGATGTGCAGCCATCATCCTAGGGAAATGCAGGACCCCACAGCCTGCTGGGTTGAGAGCACTGGCCTACGTAGATGGGATTCATAACCATTGCACGTTGCTGACCACTTGTGTTTCCAGCCCCTTGGTCATCACAAGAACTGCAAGTGGTACAAGTGCCACATTTAATTAAGGCCTCACTGCTGATTAGATATCTGAAGACTCAAGAGCTGGGAGTATAGCTCAGTGATTAGAGCTCTTGCCCAGGACACACCCAGATGCGTTTCCCAGAACCACATGATAGCTGGACCTGGTGGTAGAGGCCCATGATCCCAACACTCAGGAAGCTGAGGCAGGAAGAGTACCATGAGTTTGAGACCAGCCTGGGCTACATAGTGACTTCAGGGTCAGCATAGACTACAGTGTAACCTTCTGTCTCAAAAGGAAAAAAAGCCTCTTTCCCTAAAGTAGACACTATGGCTTCTCCAGTTTCCGTCACCTTCCCTTTCGGTTTCTGTGAGGAAGCCCAACCCTTTCTTAACATGCATTCTCAGTTTTTTGGTTTTGGTACTAAGAATTGAACCTAGACCCTCTGACTGAGCTACATCCGTAGCCCAATTTTCGTTTCGATTTTGAGAAAACGTCTTGCTAACTTGTCCAGGCTGGGCTTGAACGTGGAGTCCTCAGCCTTCCGTAGTGCTGGGGTGGGAGGCCTGTGCCTCTGGTTCCAGCTCAGCACCATTTTCAAACAGTACTTTGGAATCGCTGGGCCGAGGGCAAGGTCCCTTCCGTTCCCTGCTGAGCTTCTAGGGCCCTTCTTCCCCTGGGGGGGCTGGTGACTGGAGGCCCATCCACCCTCCCAGTCCCCGTCGCCCTACTGCTGACCACAGGAAAGCGTTGCCGGGTGAGGCTGTGAAGGCCAGCCCCGGCGTTGGGGCAGCAGGCTCCGGCCCTGGCCGGGCCACGGCAGGTTCCGGGCTCTCCTGCAGCGCGGTGTTCGCCCTGAGCCCTTCCTGCCCACAGCGACAGGCCGCCGCCCCTCGAGACAACTGGGCCCTGTGCTTCAGCGGGTCGGGAAGTTGGAACAAGGGAGCAGAGCGGTTCCTAGGTGTAGGCAGGGAAACATTGTGCCGTAACTGCGTTCAGTTCAGTAGGCCAGAAACAGCACGGATTCTGCAGTGTAAAAACTCCGGCTTCCTCTGCAGATGGGAGCCAGGGACCCCAGAAAGCGGGACAGAGAGGGGAGACGGGCGGGGTGGGTGGGGAAGAAAACGGAGCGAGGGAAGAGGAGGGAGAAAGGCTAACTCATCGTCTCCAGCAAGCCCGACCTGAGGCCTAGCCTGAGCATCTTTAAACAATGCTCCTGTCCTTCCTTCTTTCATTCCCCCACTTTTTTTTTTTCTTTGAGACAGGGTCTCGCTCTGTAGTCCAGGCTGGTTCTGAACTCACTATGCAGCCCAGACCAGCCTGAGATTCAGGGCAATCGTCCTGTCTCAGCCTCTCGAGTGCTGGGATTACAGGTGTGCACCACCGCATCTGGCTTATGTGGTGCTGGGGAATCGAACTCAGGCCGTGTGCTCGCTAGGCAAGCACTTTAACCACCATGCCATTCCTCCAGCCCCTCATCCCTTCCCTTTTGGCAGCTCTGCTTCTCTTGCCCAGTTAGCCAGAGCTACGCGGACTGGAGTCTTCCCAGGTGTTTCTCTCTGATCACTAACTAGTATTAGTGATGATTCTTAGTGAGAACATACTGAGGAAGACACTTGCAAAATGCCACTGAGCCGGGCCCCGTGGCTGCAGGCCTGCAGTCCCAGCACTCTGGAAGGCTGAGGCCGGAGGACAGCCGACTCCAGCCCAGTCCGGGCAATGTGGCGAGACCTTGTTTCAAAAATCAAAATGGCCGTATAGATGTAGTTCGGTGTAAAGTCCCTGAACCACAAAGGGAAAAAAAACAGAAAACAGCCATGACAGTCAGGAACAGAGCCGCAGCA
The DNA here is from genome assembly GCA_004027205.1 of Ctenodactylus gundi. Lineage (NCBI taxonomy): Eukaryota > Metazoa > Chordata > Mammalia > Rodentia > Ctenodactylidae > Ctenodactylus > Ctenodactylus gundi. The sequence goes on from PVKB01000127.1 coordinate 934,687, forward strand.
TCTGAGTTATCTCTGCATGTGGAGATCAGGGAGGATTTTGTAGGGTTTTGGGTGTCTCAGGCTCAAATGGGCTAAGACATGTCTTCCAAGGCAAGAGAGACAATTTTGAGGCAAGTGGCCCTAGCAGGGTCCTGATTAGAGGGATTTGTTGTTGAGTGTTGCTTTCCGCAGTGCTGAGGACTGAGCCACCGGCCTTTGCACTGTGCTACGTCTGCAGCCCTGTTTCGATTTGCTTGTTTGTTTGTTTGAGATGGGTTTTATTGAGTCACTAAGCTGCCCAGGCTGTGCTCAGACTTGTGATTCTCTTGCCTCAGCCTCAGAGTGTGCCAGGAGTCAAGATGCCTGGCTACCTGCAGGGTTTTTATAGGTAAGCTGTCAGCAAGGTCTACCCAGGAGAGCAGTTAGCTGACTTAGGCACACTGGTCTGCAGGAAGTTCGTGAAGTCAAGTGAAGTACCTGCCTTGGGCGATGGTCTGCCGGAACCACCAGCCTCACTGATGCGTTTTCAGTTCTTCGCTTTGAGCTGAGCCGTTTGCTGCTGGCTGTCCTTGCAGGAGGCGTCCTGGCCTCTGCCAAGGTTGCTGGAAATGACCAGCAACAGACCGGTGAGCAGGAGAAAGAGCCAGAACAAACTGACTAAGGTGCCCAGACGCAGGAGTCACGTGCACTGTGTGCTCAGAAACTCAAGGGCAGAAAGCTGGAGCTTAAATGCGCTCTTCCTGAGGGAATAGGAGAAGTTGGGGGGCTGCAGGCAATTTTAAAGGAGCAGTTAATGCTTCTCAGCAAGAATGAACAGGCCTGGAGACAAGGCAGCCTGAACATGGTCTTGAGGATCAGAAGGAGCTCCGGAGACAGACATTTTCTTGTGATAAATTTGGCCCAGGTGTGGTCACATTCCTCAGGCGTCTTCTCTGGGACAAGGAGATGTCAGGGTCCAGATGGAAGGTGGCGCTGCTCTTTGGCAGATCTCAGGGCAGATGAGAGATAAGTCAGAATTTGGAGGGAGCCTCTTTGTAAGCTTGGGAGAGAAATAAGGGAATGTTAGAGCGGCCTTAGCTGAGGCAGCTTCTGAGGAATGCCAGAGTATCAGTTTTCAGGGTGTCTGTCTGTCAGTAGTGCTGGGGATTGAACCTACGGCCTACACATGGAACTATATTCCAGCTTTTTTTTTTTTTTTTTTGAGACAGAGTCTCATTAAGTTGTCTAGGATGGACTTAAACTTGTGAGCTTCCTGCTTCAGTCTCTCAGGCTGCTGTGATTTCAGGAGTGTGCCGCCAGGCCCAGCTGGAATATTTTTTTATTTCCACCCCAACACCCTAGTCCTCAGAACAGCACATTTTTCACATGTTGTGGAATGTCAGGCTCATCCAATGTAGTCTGCAAAATACAGAATCTTTCCCAGAGTTATTTATCACTTCGAACACGAGCCACCTACTGGGGGAGAAACCAAGGTCCTTGAGTTTAATGCCTGTTGTCTAAAAATGTCTTTCACTGGTTTCTAAGGAACCTTCCTAGTCTTTCTAATTAAGGGTTTTAATTAATAAGTAGGTGTTCATCTGACTCATTCTGTGATTTTTATAAAATCTGATTTTGTAAAATTATTTCCTTAACATTGAATTTGTGTTAAGCAAGCCATGCAGTTTAAAGTTTGAATAAGAAAGAGGACAGAGTTAAACTTGGGTCAGAAACTGGGAGTGGACTTGGACAAAAAGTAGCGACATTCATTGACTTTATTTGGGCGGCCCTGATTAGGGCTAATTGCTAGAGATAGCCAAGGACTCCCCTGTAAAAGCGGCTTTGATACGTAAAACAACCTATCCAGAGTCCACATCTCCTCTATCAAATGCTCACACTCTTAGCCAACTTTCCAGTCCCTGCTCTCGATCACTCTAGGGCCAGCTACCAGCACCTAGAGACCACTTTTATGCCCCCCAGAAGTCACCCCCAGCTAGCCAACCCTAAACTTCTTCCCTTAAGAACCCCGCGAAAGGCTCGGGCCAGGCCTGTCCTCAGCCCTCTGCTGGCCAACTGCCTCACGAGCTAGGCTACGTCTTGTCTCTTTTGCCCTTGGGCCTGTGAGGGAAAATTTCTTCCTTCCTGATACTCACTTCCACCATGTCTGATGTTTTCCACACCCAATTGAGACAAATCCCCAGGGCATTTGAACACAACAGGGAATGAGGCTGAATGCAGTTAGCACAGGGGACCCTTAGGCTCTCTCAGGAGCTGCCTGCCTAGGCCTTGTCCATACAGTGGGACATCATTGGCTAGCACGAGGGACTTGCATGGTCCAATGGACAAGAGGAATCAAACCCTGGACCCATGGTTCTCAAAGTGTTCCCGGGATCACGGGTCTTCCTTACCTGGGGGCTGGTTAGAAAAACAAACTCCTGGGTATCACTCAGGGCTTCCTAATTCAGAAATCCTGGCCTGGGGTCTAGAAAAGAGCTTTATTCTCTGGGGTGTGATGAAGATGCTAATGTTTAAATACCTTTGAGAAGGCTGGAGCAGAGGCCCTGATGGCTTGAGGCCCAGAGCCCTGTTTCCGGTGCTCCTGCCAAAACCTACGTAGATCAAGAATCCAGAGACACAAACACTGATGCTGATGGAGTTAACCTTAATATGCCCTCCTCATCTCCTCCTCTTGTGGGTTGAATACTTTTTTTAAAGTAGACAGGGATGGGAATGTGACTCTGTGGTAAAGCTCTTGCCTGGCATGTACAAGGCCTTAGTTCCCCCAGCACCACAAAAATCAAAAAACAAATGAAAAAACCCAACCACAGCAAAAATGAACACATAGTTTCTCTTCTGTATCTTTTTTGGTAAAAACAAAAACTTTTACCAAATATATAAAGTTTATTAAGGCAAAAGCTTTTTAAGTCTTTGATGGAATCTTCTGGAAGAGTTTCCAAATTTGAGGGGCTGGAGGAACTGCACAGAGGTTAAAGCACTTGTCTAGCAAGTTCAAGGCCCTGAGTTCGATTTTCCCAGCACCACATAAAACTGGGCATGGTGGTGCACATCTGTACTCCAGCATTCAAGAAGCTGAGACAGGAGGATTGCTGCGAATTTGAGGCCAACCTGGTGCCATAGTGAGTTCAGGACCAGCCTGGACCGCAGAGCAAGACCCTGTCTCAAAAAAAGTTTCCAAATTTGAGATAAAGGAAGCCTATATTCTATCTGAGGAGAAGAGATTATATTCTTAGTCCAATCCATGAGCATTTGGCACAAAATAATGGATAAACCAGTAAAAATCTGACAATCATGATTGTGAACAATTATAGATATATCAAAATATTAAATGAGATTTCAGGAGAATTTATATTTTCCCCCAAATTATTCTTTTCTTTAGTATGTATTTGTTATAATAATCACATTTAACTTGAGGAACTGGTGTGTGTACACATGGCATGCTGGTCATTTTTACTTCCCTTCCCCTCTTCCCACCCTTTCCTCCCCCAACCTCCTCTTCCCTTCTTATTTATTTAGATTGCATAATGACAAAAATGTTGCTGGCTAACTTAGTTAACTTTCTCATAGCTTATAGAGTTTGTGCAGCAATTGCTTACGTCTGTAATTGGAATAATAGCTTTATGATTGGGATCATTTTGTCGCTGTAATAGTGGTATTGTAGAAACAAATTATATGTTGTTTTAAAAAAACAAGATTTAGTCCCTGGGTCTGATGGGTCCATAGCATCACAAAAACAGGAAGTTGCCCACTCACTTGAAGAAGCATCCAAATGCCAGGCCTTGATTTCTTCACATAGACAAGGATAGGATGTTGACCAAGTGGTATGTATGGACATATCAGAGTAATCAACGTGTCTAATCTCAATACAATGGCAACTAAAAAATTTTTTGTTTTAAAAACATTTCAGGTTCATGACATTCAAACTCCGAAAGAACCGTTTTGCTCATTTTTCCACTGCATCATTTCAATCTCTAAAACATTACCTCCTTAGTCTTCCTGCAGAGCCCACACTGGCACGGGCAACCAAGTGTTACACTTCAGAAGTAGAAACCAACCGTATGATTCCTGACTTCTGCCATATACAAAGTTAAGTGTAGTCAAAAGCAACGAAACCCTGTTGCTTACAAAAGTGACCGAAGTTTCGAAAACTAGGTTAGCAACATGGTGCTTAAACCTCTTGTTAGTGTTTCGTGCTATGGATTTGGTCAAATAAGCAAAACAGGAAAACATTTACATTGTAAAATACATTAGGACCGGAAGACTTATTAAAATATAATCTTCAGCAGAAAACAATAGAACTCATGAATCAGAGGTTTCCTTACAATATGTGGTTAATTATACTTTTCTTAGCTTGCACTTAACTTAGTTTCTATATGTGTATGTATTGATTGAGTCAAGATCAATGTGTAATTTTAAGGGACTAGTGAATTGCAAGTGTCTTGAAAGTTAACCATTGCTCAGGTCCTACTGACTTTAAGGCAGAACAGTATTGAAACAACAAAATGAATCTATAATGTTAGTGTTAATGTGACCTTTATCAATAAAATTGCTAAAGGATTTGGTGTTAAAACTAACTTCCCTGATTTCATGAAACCAAGGGAAAATAACCACTTAATTTTTAAAAATTATTTGGGAGTGGGAAGGTTGTTATAATCTGTTTTAGATAATGGTGGATAGTGTCCAAGAACAACTACATGACAATTTGGAGATCTTAACTGACTTTATTTTTGATTCTATAATTGGGCAGCACGTGATTCCATAACATAATGTCCCAGTGAAGTGAGCAGAGGAGTTTAGTTTTATGACGGAAATGGTCCGAAGCAGAAATAGCGAAACACGGATTGGTCATTTCCGAATTACTTTCCTTGTAAAGTGGGAACGGGGAGACAAAACAGTAGAAAGAATACAGGTTAGTACCGAGTTACTTCAAGCCAGCTTTTGTGCCAGTTGAAACTGGACTGTTTGGGAAATTCATCAATTAAATTACTAATCCTGATTTCTCAGAAAGTCAGGTAAACAGCTTAGTGCCAGGCTGGGGAAGTGGAACTATTGTGGTTTGGATCTGCAATGTCCCCCCTAAGTCTCATGTATTGGGTGCTATGGATTATCCATGGAACCATGTGCTGTTAGGAGATGGGGCCTGGTCTGGAGGGGTGGATTATGGGTGTGTGGTGGATTATAGGTGTGTGATGGAGGACAGGCACATGGCAGATTATAGATAGATTACAGGTGTGTAGATTAATTACAGGTGTGAGGTGAATCATAGATTATGAGCTGTGGTGGGGGCTTAAGCCTAGAAGAGGCAGACCACTGAGACAGAACCTGGAAGGAGCGGGTCACAGGACCCGGAAGGGTACATGCTACTTCCTCTCTTCCTCCAGTGCTTGGTTTCGTGTTAGTAATTTTTTTTTTTTTTTTTTTTTTTTAGACAGGGTCTTGCTCTGCAGTCCAGGCTGGTCCTGAACTCAATACGTAGCCCAGGCTGGCCTTGAACACATGGAAATCCTCCTGCCTTAGCCTCCCAAGTGCTGGGATTACAGGTGTGATTACAGCCATGCCTGGTTTATGTGGTGCTGGGGAATCAAACCCACAGCCTTGAGCTTGCTAGGCAAGCACTTTAACCACTGAGCTATTCCTCTGGCCCTGTTTGTAGTCTTGTGAGGAGTGACCCCCATCTCTGCCTCCCCCGTGTGCTTCCACTGTTGTCATACATTTGGCAGAGAGACTGGAAATCCGGGATTTCTACAATTGCCTCTTCAGTTTTGATAACTTGCCAGACTCTGCAAAATTCTTTAGTTCTGTTTATCAGTTTACAGTAAAGGACACAACTCAGCCAAATAGAGGAGAGATGTACAGGTTCAGGTAATGGGGAGGAGAGAAGGGGGCAGAGCTTCATGGTGTTCGCCCATTGAGAACCGCGTCAAATCTAGTTGTGTTTATAGAGCTTAATCTCAGGACCCCTTCCCCCTCCCAGAGGTCAGAGTAGGTCCGAAAGTTCCTATTCTCTAATTGGTTTTTCCTTGGATACGGAGCCCCACCCCAAGTCACTTCAGTGTGATCAGAGGGCACATGAGGGGCAACAGAAGATGCTCCCATAAGCACATTTAGGAGGTTTTAGGACTTCTATCTAGAAGCTGCCCAAAAGCCAAGCATGCACACATGGTTGTGTGTGCGTTGTGGTACTGGGATTCAAGCCCAGGGCTTTCACGCTAACCTATATCCTGAGCCCATTTTTATTTCTGATTTTGAGATAGGGTCTCCTTAAGTTGCTAGGCTTCCCAGGCAGAGCTAGAATTTTTCATCCTGTGTCAGCCTCCCAGGGTGCTGGGGGTACTGGCCTGTCCCACCAGGCCCAGCTTCATTTTAAATGTAATCAATTTATGGCAGAGTCTTGCTGTATAGTCCAGACTGCTCCTGAACTCACTATGTAGCCCAGGCTGGCTTAGAACCCATGCCAATCTTCCTTTGTCAGTCTGAGTGCTGGGATTACATGTGTGTGTCACCACACCCAGCTTTTACATGGTGCTGGGTATTGAGCCTGGGGCTCCCGAGGCAAGAGCTCTAATCATTGGCCTGGACCTCCAGCCCCTTTGTTTCAATTTTGAAACAGGATTTCACCACATTGCCAAATTGCCCAGGTGAGACTTCAACTTGAGAGACAGAACCTCCTGCTTCAGACTCCCAGAAAATATATATTTCTTATTACAGCAGTTTCTCTCTTATCTGAGAATTGAGTTGATTAAAGTTTGTCACCAGCTTTCTTGAAAATATTAAGTGGAAAATTCCAGAAAAACCCCCAAGTCACTAATTCCTAACTGCACACCCTTCTGAGCAGCCGGATGAGGTCTGGCGGCGTTTTGCTCCATCTCGGGGCATGAGTCATCCTCGTGTTCAGCGTCTTCACCCAGGATCATCTGCGTCGCCTGGGCGTCATCAGATGGGCGGTCACACAGCATTGAGGGGTTGTTTTACATATGTAACTTAGTAATGACCCCAAAGTGCAAGAACAGTCACGCTGGCACGGCAGATGTGCCAAGGAGAAGCAATGCAGGGCCTCCTTTGAGTGAGAAAGTGCAAGTTCTGGCCTTCAGGAAAGAAAATCGTGATGCCGAGGTTTGCTAAGATGTAGGGGGAGGACAAATCTATCTGCAAAATTGTGAGGAAGGAAAAAGGAAACGCAAGCTAATTTTGCCATCACACCTCAAACTGCAAAAGTCACAGCCGCAGATATGCATAAGTGCTGAGCGGAGAGGGAGAACACACTGCATTTGTGTACGTGGGTATTAAATCTGCGCACGTGTTGGAAAAAGCATCATGTATCTAGGAGCTGGTACTCAAGTTTCACATACCCGCTGGAGTCGGCTATTTTTCCCACAGATGGGTGGGTGGGGGGCACTGAACTGTCCCCAGGGAGACTTTGAGCTGCCAGGTTAAGATCGTCCCTTGTAGAACAAGTGTCTGCTGTGTGTGGGACTGGCCAAAGTGGAGCAGGGGGCCGGGATGCAGAGGGATGGATGGCCTCACCTGCAACAGTGAAGTGAGGGACAGGTGAGGGCCGTGTAAGGCTGCTGGACGGACTTCTGTGATGGGATGCCGTCCCAGTCCAGATAGTACACACCCACCCGGAGGGCAGGCAGCAAAGGGTTTTTGCTTTTGATACTTCCTCATAAACTCACTGGGTCTGCTGAGGTCATTCCCATCTCTGTTTCCTTCCCTTATTGGTCAAAAGAATGACTCTGGTCAACTTTACCCAAGTGGAATTGTGACCTCACGTGTTGCTCACAAAGGCAAGTATGTCCTAGAGCTGTGTACTGACATCTAGTGCGGAGGCCCATGGGGGACCGACACGATGTTCCAAGGAAGGCGAGATTTTAATTTGGAGAGATGGTGCCAGTGTGAACTCCAGCTCTCAGATTTAGACTGAGTAAGACCCCCACCAACGCTGCGCCTTGGATGGTTCAATTTGATTACTGAACACCTAGGAAAAGAGCAAAGCATACTTCCAGGTTTATCTAGGAGAGTGTTTCCAGGGACCAATGTCACAACAGGCAGTAAACTGGTGGGGGAGGCCTGCTCTAAACGCGGTCAGCACTGTCCAACTGTGTGGGGCCCCGAGGGACAAAAAGCAGGAGGAAGCCAGCTAGCACAGGTTCTTGCTTTCCCTCTGCTTCCTGGCTGCCGTGAGATAAGCGGCTTACCTTTACCACGTCCTTCTGCCACGACGCTTCTGCCTTGCCACAGGCCTAAAGTAATGGAGCCAGCTGACCGTGTACTGAAACCCGTGAAACTGTGAGCCAAAATAAATCCTCTAGGTTGCTCTTCTCAGGCATTTGGTCACAGAGACCAGAAGCTAGTTAACGCTGCTTAGCCTACTCCTCCCACCACCACATGCGTGCCAGCTGATGTCTCAAGCGGCCCCCTGTCCGGCAGAAGTGTGGCTGCGATGACAGTATGGGGGATGCTACTGCTGCAGCTTGCACACACAGACGCCCCTTACCTACCTGAAGATGCATGTGAATGCCACGCAGCTGAATACAGCAGATCAAGGCTTAAAAGACGTGTTAACCAACTTCAGGTACAATTAGGATATGCCAGTGGGAGGAGAGGTTTTAGTGCCATGATGCACACTGAAATGTTCTTGCTTCTCAAGTATATTTGCTCATAATACCTACTTAGCTTTGGGGTGATAAACTCTAAGATATTTACCTAAAATGATGACTACGAGCTGGAAGGTGGCTCTGCGGTAGACAGCTGTGTGAGACAGATGCACAGACTGACACCCTCTTTAAAAATGACTGGGCAACTAAGCAAGACCCTGTCTCAGAATAAAGAATATGGGCTGGAGAAGGAGCTCAGTGTGTGAAGTGCTCAGATTCCACCACCAGCGCTGGAGGGGACAGAACTCTGAACCTAACTTACTCAGAGGATATCCTTCCAAGCTCAAGAAGTGAACACTTTCCTAAGTATCCATTCTTCCCCTCAGTTAACATACTTTAAAACCTAAATTTTAGCGACAAATACTTCCTCAGGTCAGCTGGAATAAATAAAGGCAATAAAAAGCCCCCAAACATCGTGAAGAATAGAAAATCTTTGCTTCTTTAAACTCTATACAGAAATTCAGGTGTGGCCACTTGGCCTTAGGGCAGCGTCTGCAGCAAGCGGCCATAAAGAAGCTTATTGGTCTCTCTGCCCACTCCGCGGGGTTTAAGAAATTTCCCGCTGGGCGAGTGTCATGGTTTGGATCCCCCAAAGCCTCATGCTCCTTTGGGTACCGTGTAGGGCTGGGATCCCAGAGATGGGATCTGGCTGGAAGAGGCGGTGGTGTGGGCTTGGCCAGGAGGAGTGTGTGCTGGTTCCACCCTTCCAGTGTCTGGTACCACCACGTCCTGAGGATCTCTGCCTCAGGAGCTCTGTCTCTGGTCCTGCCCCCACTCCAGCTCTGCCATATGCTTCTACTGTTTTCCAGCCGCCCACCTGGGAATGGACTGTGACCTTTTGAAACTGTAGCTACAATAAATCTTTCCTCCCTAAATTGTGGATGTCAGGTATTGAGTCACAGCAACAACAATGTAACTAAGACAGCAAGGAAAGACAGGTGCAAGAGTTTCTGGGTAATTACCAATTGAGCATACCTCCCCGAGTGACTGCCAGGGCACTTGTTTCTTCATTTCAAGGAATTGTCCCCAACAGCTGAAGTGTTCACAGATGAGGGGGCTATAACCTGAGTCTGCATACCCTGAAGGCATGAGTCACACACATTTAAAAACCCGCAACACCGAAGCAACCAAGTGCCGGCTTGCAGAGCTGTAGATAGCAACTTCGTCTGCAGATGGGCTAAGCTTTCTCAGAGCACCTGCTTAGCATTTACTGTGACTGGGAGAGAAAGGTCATAGGTCATTACTTCCACAAGTTCCTTTGCTGCTGCAGTTACGCCCTCGTGCTAAAGCCCTTGCCTGCAGGTCAACCACATCTGCTTCCTTTTTTTTTTTTTTTTTTAAATTCAATATTTACTTTTTGGTGCCGCTGACTGAACCCAAGACCTCACATGGGCTAAGCATGTACACTACCATCAAAGTGAGCCCTTCTTTTAGGAAAAACAGGGTGAATACATAGTACTAGCACATATTTTTCCCCAAGTGAATTTCCCCTTCAAATGAAGGATGCAGAGAATGGACTTGCCCTGTAAGCTTGTATAGTTTGCTGGGTTTATACAACCTGGGACAGTTCATTTGATCAAATTTATCTGGCAAATGTATTTTACAGATTAGAAGCAGCCTTAGTGTTTAGTGCTTTTTAGAAGCCTCCACTTTAAAGAAAATTTCTGTTCTATAAAGCTAATCTCTGCACTTTATCAATCTATGCATTTGATATTGTTCAGTGCAATGACATTTTCATAGGACACTATGGTTGAGAAGACAGCCACGAGGGACTATTCCTGGAATAGTTATACTTTCCTCAAGGCAAACATCAATGAAAACACTCTAACCTCCTGCTGTAGCCTGGGGGAAGGGGAAGATACAGATGGAATTACTTCATATGCGACAGTCTTGAAAGTTCAGTGTGTCATGTCTTACCATTACTTTGCCTTTTTTTGTGGGGGAGATGGTGCCGCATTAAGTTGCCAAGGCTGGCCTTGAAGTTGTGATTCTCCAGCCCAGCCTCTGGAGTTGCTGCGATTATAGTCCTTCCCCGCCATGTCTGGTTTATTTACTAGGATTTTAGTTTTAGATGGATGGTCACAGGACAGGACAGGAAACAGGCTTTAGAGAGCCATTTGCTCAAAGGCTCATGAATGAGCAGTGACCATGTCTGACCCACATCTGGGCTCCAGGACACTCCGCTTTTCCCACTGCCAGCTGTCCCAGGACTTGTCCCAGACGCTCCTGACAGGGCCAGTGCTCAGCACGGTGCCCTATGAAGTTAGCCACCTTTGTTCTCTGGTGAATCCTGAAGGGACGTCTGACTGCCCTCTCAAAGAGGCTGAGAAGACAGTCGAGATTTCTGCCAGAGTAATATGAAAGGAAAAATAAATCCAATGACTGAGTGCTCTGACTCTAAGGAATTTTAAATTATTTTTGGAGTTTTTAGTAATAAAAGAGGTAAGAGGAAAAAGTACCAGTATTCAATAAATGGCCAAATAACCTCAGGACAAAAGGAAGCACACAAATCAGTATTTTTGATTTCTAAAAGCCAATTTAATAAATTAATGCATGCTAGATAAAAGTATAAAATTACAACTGAAAACCAAATAATAATTTAACAGAAAACTCTCTGTGTTGTATATTTTATTGGTAGGATAACCTGTTAAAGTAACAAACCTGAAACACATTTTGCTTTTGCTGGAAAGAAAGTACTACGTTAGAGAAGAGCCTGAGAGAAACTGGAAATAAGCTATGTGTGAGAAGTCAGCGTAGGCTATCACCTATGGGAATGCAACAGCCAGAGGTGCTGTTTATCCATGTTTGCGCGAGTTTGTACAAGCAGCAGAAACCAACAGCATGGACCCCAAAAGCAAAGCCACAACAGGTTTACTCTGTGAAGCATGCTGGGTTATGACCACAGAATACCCAGGACAGAGAAGAGCAGGTACAGGTCTGATTTCCTTGGCTTGGGGTTTCCTGAGCCAGAGGGGGAATCATGCAGTAGCTTGAGTTTCTCTTAAACACCCAGGATTACAAGGACTGGAAAGTGTGTGTGCAGTTTCACAAGGACAGCTGAGCGGTGCTACAGAAATGACAGAAAGTTCCTTCACTTTAATCTGGTTATTTGCTCGTATCTCTAACCAAGAAGTAATCCCACGAAGGGTGCCAATTAAATTACTATAAAACATTCCTTCATCTGTAAAACACTTCTTCCCCCCCAAATTAAAAATTTAAAATAAAATGTCTTCATTTTTGATAAGCAGCTCCACCACCAGTCTCTGATACCGTATATCATTCAGTGCAGCCATGGCGTCTAGTTCTGGGGATCGCATAAGGGTCGGGCCAAACACGATCCCGAGGTTCTCTGCGTTCATAAGATTCTCCTTTTCATGGAGGGTCACTCTGAAAAATACAAGGGAAGGTACAGGTGACTTTGTGTAAGCTATGCGGTCTTCCCTGTGACTACGGGCTAAACCAAAAATGAGATTCACAGTACAGCTTTGTGTCCATTTATTAACACTTCAAACTCTGGAAATCATTAAAAAAGAATTTACACAACTGACCTAGGCACGGGGGTGCACACTTGTAATCCTGGCACTCTAGGAGGTTAAGGCAGGAGGGTCACAAATTCAAGCCCAGGCTGGGACACATAATGACTTACTGAGACCCTGTCTTAAAGTACAAAATAATAAAAAGGGGGTTGTGAATGTAAGTCAGTGCAAAGGCCCTGAGTTCAATCCCTAGTATAAAAAAGAGAATTTACACTTCTGGCGATGGCAGAGGTTCTTATCTGCTGGGCTGTATGGGGTTGGTTCCATTGTAGATGCTCCTGCCCCTGCCAGGAGCAGTAAGGACTTATCGGCAAACAGCAGAGGACCAAGTCCCTGCGGCTGTTTCATCTTTTCTCACTCCACTGTGGCTCTCTTGTTTCCTATGGAGTCATTTTTGCAAGGTGAGCAGTTTTCTGCATGCTTAGCAAGAGCTACAACAGTAACGAGAAATGGTTCAGATTAAGGGGGTCTCTTTCTATCCTTTTTACTACTTCAGCAATAGCACAGACAATAATTTGAGAATTATTTCTTTGTGTTAGTGTGGAACACTAAATATGAAGCACACTTTATAAATGGAGTTGCAAGCATATTAAACAAAGGTTTTAATTCAATGTGCTTTTAAACAAAAAATGCAAACATCACAAGTAACTAAAATATCTTTTCTGGGTAACTTACGCCTTTGGACATACAAAATTTTTTGTTTCTAATTATAAAACCAATTAGAAAGTTTAAAACCACTCACAGTCATAGCTGTGAGAATTCTGCTTCTACTGGTGGAGATCATAGGTGACTGAGCAGGAAGCACAGCTCTGTGGTCACCATCAATCACCTTAAAGTGTTAAACCCAGACTAACTGGAATGCTTTCCATTCCTCCTTCTCCCCACCACTTTTTACATCAGTTTTCAGTGTTGCCACATTAATCAATGATCTAAATTTCCTTCCCCATGTGTGATATGCTGATTTTAAAGCAAGAAGAGAGAGCTACCTTGCAGGTGGCTTTGCTCTGTGCATTACCCTGCTAGTATCTTGACAGCTACGAGCCTTTCTCCTGCCAAAAAAATTAATGTATGTCTTTGGAGGAATATTGATATTTCTAGTGTACCTGCAAACATTCACCAAAACTGTAAATATACTTATGTCAGAATCAGCTCTGTATTCAGTATTGGAGTGCGGACTTATTTTTAGCACTCCTCCTCAATTAGTGCAATTTCTTACAAGCAGACAATGAAGCTCTGCAATTATTCATTCAAAAGATCCCTTGTCCTTTCTTTCACCTTTCATTTTATTCTTAAAAATCTGGATGCAATACAAGTCTATAACTTGCCTCTTTAGATGCGCCATGAGGTACCGGAGGGTTTCGCAGTGAGCAGGCGGCAGTAGTTTCAATGCTTCGTGAAGGGTTTCCAATTGCTCATCAGGATCCATAATTTCTAAAACAACGCGTTGAATATCAAGGAGAAAAGCTTTAACAGAAATCTGGTATAAATGGCTCACTGAATTCTGTTCTGAGGCTATTCTAAACATGGTGGGGAACACTGTTTCACAGATCCTTGCCCATAGCTTTGGAAAATGTTGTGAGCTTCAAGTCTCAGATTTCCAGAGGCTTTTAGTTTAGATGTGCCAACACTGTTTATTTGGACTTTTTGAGGGAGAATCTACTACTTTCACTTGAGTGTCTTAGAGACTGGCCAACTATTAAATTGGAGATTAGATACATATGATGTAACTATACCAAAAAACAGATGTGTTCTGCGTAGACAGTGTCTTATATACTCACATGCATTCAAGGTTGTATTTTGCTCCACAACTCCCTGAAGCCCTTAGCAAAGTCTTCTTGACATTCACACTTTTTTCTTTTTATCATTTTTTTCCCCCCAGGGGAAGGGAGCAGTGCTAGGGATCCACCTCAGGGCCTTGTGCATGCTAGGCAAGCACTCCACCACTGAGCTGTATCTCCAACCTTTTTTCTTTTTAAATCAAGAAATGTGCCATCCAGTGTTTACTTTTTTTATTCATTAAATTACTTCTATATAAAAATTAACTATCATAGAAAAAAACTTCCTTCCAAACCTAAGTAATTTCTACTATTTAGGATATTCAGAATTCCCAGCAGGCTCTGAAGGTAATTTCATATGTTTCACAGGCTTGTGGAATCCCTGATTATTGATGTGACTCTTCCATTGGTGTCAGCATCAAAGGGGAACATATTCATTTAATATTTTAGTTCTGTGTAAATCAAAACCCTGGCACATTTCTTTGACTTCATAGACCTCATCTAGTTCACCAATCATGCTGATGATCGGTAACTGCTGACATCTTTAGAATTTGGTGCTCCCTTAATTAAGATCAGCACAGCCAATTCTTGCTTCTACCCCAGTGCCAGAAGATAGCATGCATTTAAATGTTGAATTTCAGGGAAACTGCCATGGGGCACCTTGCTACTAACTTGTAATTAGTATAGAAGCCTTGGCATTCTGCAAACACCATATCTGATCAGGATGTGGCTTTTAAGACATATGGCCCCAAATTTATATATCAAACCAGCCCAATGATGTATGGAGTCAGGTAAAAAATGGCACCAATTGAAAATGAAAGGTTTTTAGCACTAGCAGAGCAGCTTTGATGAATTTCAGAATATGTAAGTAACTGAAGGTTTTAAAGAAACTTCTGACTGTTTTATAGTTATGACCTAAAGTTTCCTCATAATTCCTGGTTCATTTCTCTGCAATGAGGAATGTCTTAGTTATCTTTTCTCATGATAAATAATGAATAATCTTTGACCCTCAGACCCTCTTCAAGAGCATCAATCATAACACAGTACTATCTCAGACACTGAAATTCAACAATTTAATTTCTAGAGCTAAGAAAATTCCATTCATTGTGCAAAACTTCTCAGTTTTTACCACAGGCCTAATTTGAAACTACATGATTATGCAAATTTATAGAAAACAGGTTTCTTTTTTAATGCCTACAATTTTTGCATGGAGAACCCTGAAACAGTGTAAAATTAGGGACAGTGCTGGTGGGCTAGCGAGATTCCTCACTTACAGGGGTTTCACATTCCACGGGAGGGCGAGTGGCAATGGACAGTGGGAATGATCATGTAGGTCTGTATGTGTTAGAGTGAGGCCAGGTGCCACAGAAGATGAGTGGGGTGGGAAGACCTGGAGCTGCCGCGGGAGGAAGATTTTAAATGGGTGGTCAGCAAAGACCTCACAAGGGAGAGGCAGTAAGAAGGCCGAGAGGAAAGATGGTTCCAGACGGAAGGGAGCAGCCGTACTTCCTGCGGGGGGGGGGGGGGGGGGGGGGGGGGGGGGGGGGGGGGGGGGGGGGGGGGGGGCATGACTGTACGCACGTGGCCAGGAGCAGCACGCCAGTAAGAGAGGCCAGGATGCCAACAGTGCAATTCCAAGCTCCTGGCACTGACAGAAACGGGAAGGTCACAATCTGACATGCACTGTTTCTGACATGCACTGTTCACAGTTCTGTGTTCTCTGGCCTCCATGCAGAGCACATACTATGGGACGGGACGAGTAAAGGCAAAAAGACCATTCTAGTCACTGTCACAAAAATCCAGGGGAAGAATGACACAAGCATGGGCAAGGCAGTAGCAAGGAAGGAGCAAACAGACTGCGGGATCCTTGGCATGTTCTGAAGGCAGCACTGGCAAGATTCTCCCACGAGGGAGGTGTGAGGGTGGGAGAATGGGCCAGGGCACGGGCTTAGGTGACTGGGAAGATGGAGCCGCCATTCTCGTCAGTGGGAAACACCGTGGGTGGAGGAGGTTTGGTGGAAAGTGCACCTGAGAAACTCATTAGGCAGCCAAAGAATGCCGACTGGATTCGCCCAGGTGGAGGGTACTCGTCTACCAGGGGTGGAGATACAAATTTGGGAAAATAAACAAGAACATAAGAGAATGGATTGAACATACTGGCTGACTAGAGTCTGTCCTAGGATTCATTTCTCCTTTGTTTTCTACATACACAGGCACTGCTCATCACCAGTTACTTAGAGAACACAGCTCTTAAGTCCCAGACAGACAAACCAGAATATGTTCAGAAATGAAGGACCACTCCCAGCTGTCATGAGACACCGGAAGCTTTGCGTCCAGAAGAGGGTTCATGCCACTGCCAGAAGGAAGGGCTAAAGGCACGCAGGTTTCGCTCATACATAAGAGGGACTTTATGGCGGTTAGACATGTCGGTCACCGGTGGCCAGCTGCCTGTAGAAGCAATGACCGTAAATTTAGCATTTCAAAAAGAATGAGTTACAGGAGGCTGGTCCATGGCCCCATGGAATATCAAAAGACTTTAAGGGTCTAAAATTCTTATATAAAATTATTTTTTTACTTATTCAATTACTTATCAAGCACCTAATATATAAGTGAGGGACTAACACAAGCACCATGAGGAAAAACAAAGGGCTCCTGTGACAGCCTGAGGCCAGGGCAGCTGGTGGGTCGGGGAGGGCACGTGGGTGTGTGTCCATAGCCTGCAGCACCAGAGGAAGAAGCTACAGGTGTCAGCAATGGGGATGAGGGCAAAACTGGAGAAACACACTGATGGCATTTAAGGAAGGTCTGGAAGGTGTGGACATGTAGGTCCAGGATATAGCTACTCAGAGCCTAGATCATGATCTACTGTAAAGAGCTCTTCTAAAGTATGTCTTGTTAATTCTGTACAGAGAAATTCAAATCCAAGAAAAATAAAACTTAGCTAAGCAAAAAGAGTGACCTCTGGGGGCAAAGTGGAGGAAAAACTAGCATGTTCTTAATCCCAGGGTTCTTCAGGATGCTCAAAGTTGCTTGGGACAAAGAATCCTGAGCTTTGAGTTTGACTCACTCAGGGTACACGCTAATGGAGTCACATGGCTTTTCTAAGATCTTCTGGGAAGGAGGGCCTGACTCTAGGCTGAAGAACTCAGTACTACCCGGAGTTCCCCACAGAAGTACAATTTTCACCATGGTCAGAGAGCATCTGTGAATGCTGGCTTCCCCAGTAGGCCCTGTGAGTAGCTCTGTCGCCCAAGCCTGTAGATTCCAGGGACGCAGTGTCTTAGCTGGTAGAAGAGGAAGTGAGGAAGAAGGGGTAGGCAGACCCAGATTTCACAGGGGAATGTCCAGTGCTCGGGAGGCTATGTACCAGCAGACAGGATGACTTGGCCTTACTTTTGGTGTCTGGTCTTTTCCCCAGCAGCTTCTGTACTGAGGCTCTGTAACGGCTGGCACAATAGACTCCACCAGTGGCTGCAGAAGACCACTTTTTTTTTTTTTTGTAAAGAATGATAATGAATGCCAGAAACAGTTTTAGGGGCTGAGATAAAGCATTTAGGAATAACTGTCGTTCATTTGGAAGAGGTTCCTTCGTTCCCTCAGGTGCATCCTTCTGGTTCCATCAAGTTCCACCTACGCAGTGTGGAGAGCAGATAGCAAGGGCTCTGACACGAGGCAGGTGCGAGTTTAAGTGTCAGAGCCACTTTTCTTTCTCTAGTGACATGACCACGGCCAACATCCTCGCTTTCTGTCACATCTTCTAAGATGGTACCCTGACATGCAGTGATCGGCCTATTCATGGCATGCTATGTATGCTTCTACCACTGTTAACTTTCTCATCTTCCCTATCTGCTTTTTAAAATATGGCTGTGTGTACTGTCTAAAAGAGGAAAGCACTCCTGCTGGAAAAGATGGCATGTACAAAGGCACAATTCCTCACAATGCTGCCGCCGCCAAACAAGCACCACACACATCTGTATTATTTGTAGGCTTTATGCCAGGATTTTTGGTGTAAGAAATCATATGCTAAAATGTTTTAAACTATAAGAAGGCATTTCTGCTTTGATTTAGCAAAGTTACTTTGTTATGATGTGAGTTTGAGCGCTCTCTAAAGGATATGGTAAGGAGACTTGCTGATTTTAGACAGGAAAGGTCTTTCAGAAACAAATCCCCTAACGATAATGTTAATGGTTTGGAAGAATAATAAAAAGATCTTCCCTGGAATGTGGCACATGGTAGGGAAGGAAAGTGAGGAAACGTGGATGGAGCCAAAGCCTTGAAATCCCACAGGGAGTTACGTGGGAACAGCACCCCTGCTCTGTCCTCTGTGTGCCTTTGTGTTAGGCATGGAGCCAAGGGTCATTTTACTCCCAAGGAAAAGGACCACCCATCAGTGCCCTGCGCATCATCCTGGGCGCCAACACATACAGAGGGAGCAGTCTTCACGCTGGTAGTGTGTTCTGGGACAGTGCAGGTCAGACTCCTATCCCTTGGGGAAGGTGACATCTGCCCACAAAACAGAAGTCCTGCAGCTCCCTCACACAAAGAGCACCAAGTCCATCTCAAGCACAGAGGAGTTAATTCCCTGAAGAAGAGGCCCAGAATTTTTCCTGCTTTCTGACCATTTTAATCAGTGTAATTCTAATGGCTGTTCTCTTCGTGACAGCTTGGGATGACCCACAATAAAACTGGGGCTCTGAAAAACTAACCACAGAAATCCTTGGAGAAAGCTCTGAAGGGGAAACTAAAACTCGGAACAAAGGAAATTTGTACTTCATGAAATTTCAAAATTGAAAAGCAAATTAGTGTTACTAAGGAAGTGATGTTGTTATTTAAAGATGAAGACAACATATGGTTTTAAAGAGAGAAAAGTAAAATGACAGAAATAGACTATCTTTCCTTAAAAAAGCCAAAAAACCTGTATAAGATTTTCCTTCCTTAAAAATTGAAATTTGAATTATAGGTATGATTTTTACAGCATAAATAAAATTTGGCAAATGGCCCTTTGTTTCTTCTCATTTTCATCTCAACTAGAATTCAAAACACAAAAGCTTCTTAATCTAAAAATAGTGTCCCTTCACGTGTAATTTACGGACCACTGCCAGTTGTGAGCTGTTAGTAACTACAGAAATTGAGAATAAAAATTTATAAACTTTCGTAGCAATATGATAGTAATTGTATGTTTGTAGAATCTCCAATAACAATAGTTGGACTTGTTTTATTTTCATTTTTTTGTTATTTCTATTTTATTTCATAAAAGTGCTAGCCTACATCTACAGAGTACTGTCAGCTTGTTTGGAAAATAGTATTCTGGTGAAGAATTCACAGTCAATGTAGGAGAACAATGCAACCTTCTGGAGGTGTACTACATAAAGAAGGCGTAAAGAATAATTTTTTAAAAAATGCATACAACATACTCAGGAAAATCAGACAACTTGACTAGCAGGAAGAGGGAGTTGGTCAGGTCCTGGGGACATGCACACTGATACTTACTGGCAGACTCTATGAACTTAGGATAGGCATCATACGTAATGAGAGGAATTGGCAAATCCCTGAAGTACAGTTTAAGCGCACCAGTGATAATGTTAATGTCTTCATACATGTTCACAGAAATATCTGCTTTCTCTCCATCTTTTAGGAATATTAAAAGAAACAAAAGTAAATACCTGGAACGGCAGCACTGTTTTAAAATATTTTTGTACACAATCAGATTTTAAAGAGAAGCAATGCCTCAGGTTTTTTTTTTTTTTTTTTTTTTTTTTTTGAGCTAGGGTCTCATTCTGTAGTTCAGGCTAGCCCTGAATTCACTACATAGCCCAGGCTGGTCTTGAACAGACGGCAATCTTCCTGCCTGTCTTCCAAGTGCTGGGATTATAGGTGTGCACAACCATACCTGTCTTGTTTGGTACTGAGAAATTAAACTCACACCCTTGAGGTTTGCTAAGCAAGTGCTCTAATTGCTGGGCTATGCAGCATGACACACAATAATGACCAATTTTCAGTGAAAGAGCAAAATCTTTTTCAGATTTCCTCTTCAAAAGTTAGTTTTTAGGTCTTTATTTTTTGTGGTCTTTTGTTTTGTTTTGGAACTGGGGATTGAACCCAGGGCCTTGTGTGTGCCAGGCAAGTGCTGTACCATTGAGCTACATTCTCGGCCCAGAAGTTATTTAGTTTTTAATGGAGACACACAAGACTTCTATTCATCGCTGGTGGGAATGGGGAGCAATGCAGCAGCACAGAAAGACAGGTGCTTTTCACACAGCTGAACACCCCCTATTACTGACCCAGTACTGTGCTCTGAATATTTGCCCAAATGAGCTAAAAACTTGTGTCCATAGAAGCTTTGTTCATGACTGACAAATTGGAATTGACCAATCAGTAAATTTTATTTAATCAAGCCATGAAAAGACACTGAGGAACTTCTTAATGCACACTGGTAAGAGACAGAAATCAGACTATAAGGTTCCTAATGTCTGATTACAATTATGATACTTGGAGAAAGGCACAGGTACAGAGCTAGTACAAAGACCAGTGGTTGCAAAGGGCGTGGGGGATGGGAAGAGGAGGGATGAGCAAGTGCAGCCCAGGGGACCTGTATGGTACACAACATATCCCGACTGTCTGACACGGTAATGGTAGGGAAAAGGTGCCCTGATATAAACTATGGACTTTAACAATAATGTATCAATGTTTGTAACAAATGTACTGTAACTAACTGAAGACGTTAATAACAAGGAACCATGGGTTATATGAGACATCTCTGGACTTCTTAATTTTTTTGAAAACCTAAAATTAAAGTTCATTAGGGGAAAAAAAAACCGCTAGCCTCTTCAGAAATGCAAATACCCGAATAGCTTTTCAGACATAGTCAATTATGAATTCAACCATCAGTGTCCACCTCTGGGTCCACACACGGGTTAAGGGGGTAAATAACTGGGGTAAAGAACTCAGTGCCTCAGGAAGCAAGAGGCAAAGTAGATTTTTACCTGGGACATGTTAGGGAAGTAAGCACTAGGTGCTGGGGCCTAAGGACCCAGAGAAAGGGAGGGGAGAGCCCAAAGGTAGGCACAGGAATGACAAAGGCATGGTGGCCCTCTTTAGGTTTTTACTCAGGAATAAGCAGGAGCTTCCCTCTCCAGCCATGGCCTCCTGCTCCATCCACATCTAGTGCACATTTTCTGTAAGATTCTGCCTCATATAAAGCATAAAAGTCACTCTGAGATCTGCAAGCTTAACACAACTAACATAAAAAATAAGAAACTAGGTTTTTATGGTTTTTTTGGGACTGATAGTAATCATTAATGATTCAGAAATATAATGTGAAAATAAAAACAAGAATTTGTGACTTTCTGGCAAAAGGCTAAGTTCATAACTGCTGAAGATCATACCTCTGTCAAAAGCCATCTTGACATCTTCAATGAGATCACTAAATCCTGATACTCGGTACAGTCCTTCAGAATTAAGACCTGGGAAAATAAAGAACATGAGAGCTAATTAGGCTGGGGAGCAAATGTGACAGGAAAAAATAGTAAGATACACATGATTGGAAAGCTCTTCACATTTGTTTTGTTAAGTTATCTCGTTCACAGTTCCTAAATTCTGACCTACTGTCACCTGGATATTTATAATTTGGCTCATCAATGTTGTCTAATTAGATCAAATACTAAGTCTTAAGGGAAATAATTCATCATCCTAATTACAGTATAACTTCCTTTTATGTAACAGAAGACTAAGATAAACTGTATTACTAGGCCTGTATCAGGTTTTCCCATCTGGGAAAGAATAACTAGGGTGCAGTTCTGTTTTTTGGCCTTGGGTAATTTTAATAGGGCATTTCTATCTTTGCTGCTTGGGCCCAAGATGAATATAAAAATTGAAAAAAATCAACCTGTCGTCAACTATTGCAGCTGGAAGAATCGTCTGTAAATACATTCTAAAGCATATTTTCTATAACTGTTTAAATGTACCTTGAAATCAAGCTGGTAATTTTTTTTCAGACGTTTTCTCTCCTTTGGCAGTACTGGGGATTGAGCCCAAGGCCTTCACAATGAGCTGCATTCCCAGACTATATTTTAACTCTGAGACAGGGTTTCGCTAAGCTGTTCTGACAACTTAGTTGCCTCTGTGATCCTCCTGCTTCAGCTTCTCAGAGCGGTGGGATTATAAACCCAGGCCACAGTTTCCGGCTCACTCTGGATGTGGAGACCACATGTAATATCTGCAAACATTCTCTGCAGATTACTGCTGACAACAGGACTGCCACGTGAGGAGGCACCCAGGGGTATGGGGACTCGCAGCGGGGGTGGGTTCAGCCTCACCTCGGGATTCGATCTCCCTGATGCACATGTCCACCACCATGGGCCGCTTGGCCGTGTGCGCTCTCACGAGCGTCGTGAGGTCACAGCTATACACCTTCTTCACGTGCTTCAAGTCCGGCTTGCAGTCATTTGGGACCATCTTGGAACACTGCTTGTGAACATTCAAACCACAGTCTAAGAAAAGACGAGAGGAGGAAACGATTCAGCATTGTTTTTACAGTTGTAAGCATTCTGCGGTATTTATTTTAGCAAAAGACACTGTGGCTCGAACTGGGTTTTAGAGTAGACACGCCTCAGGCAGTTCTCTGGGTGGAGGAACACAATTCACTTCAGGCGGATTATACAGGAGGCCAGAAATCGAGCTCGGCCGTCCTCATTTACTTGCTTTATGACCCCGGAGTGGACGAGAGGAAAAAATAAGTGTTTAAATGTTTATGTACATCCATGGCCGATGCTATAGTCTGAATGTATTTTTTGTCTAGAAAATTCATGCAAAAATGTTGAGAGGTGTGACCTTTGGAAGGTGTTAGGTCAAGAGAGCACTGTCTCATGAACAGACCAATGCCAGTACAAAGTGGGCCTGTGGGACAAGCTCGTTCTCCTCCACCAAGTTAAGACAAAGCTCGCACCACCTCGACCTTCCACTGTGTGAGGATGCAACAGGAGGGGCCACACCAGGTGGGAGACTTCCGAGACTCCAGAACTAGGAGAAATAAATTGATGTTCTTTATAAATCATCCAGTCTGTGGTAGGTTGTTACACTAGGACAAAGGAGAACGTGACCATTATCTAAAAACCAGTTTCTTTAAACTTAACATAGGAATTAGATTTAGGAGCTGGAGACAGTGAGTGGTAGAGAATGTGTCTAGCACCCACAGGCCTGGGCTCCGTTCCCCGCACAATGGAACGAAGGGGAAAGAAAGCAAACAACTCTGCCAGTGTGTTTGTCGAAGGACAGCAAAATTAATCAAGTATGAGCTACAAGTGTAAAAATGGGGTTGGACGTTCAAGAGTAAGAGTATTCAGGTGCTCTTAAAATAGTGCTGCTTTTATGTGTATCTACTTATAAAACCTTTCTGCATGTGATTATACATGATTTACCTAGTAGCCAACAAAGCTGTAACTATTACCTGTTAACACTACCATCAGCTAACACTGAGTGTTTACTATGGCCAGGCACTATTCCAAGTGCTTCATGTTCATTATTTCATTTAAACGCACAAAGCTCTGTGAAACAGATACTCTTTCTTGTTTTATCTCTGAGGAAACCAACTGCATAGGACTCACGCCTGTGGAAGATTCTGGAGTCCACACTTTAACACTTAGATCACACTGCTTCTGAAGTTGCTCCTTTGCTTTGTAATTTTACTGGGTTGTAAGTTTTAAGATGCCAGATCCCAAAAATTTTCTGATTAAAACTTGAGACACCTTACTTCTCAACAAGAAGAGTACAGTGAAATTTTAGAATAAAAGTGATTCCTATAACTGAATAATTATAATAAAAATATTATCCAAAAAAACCGTAATCCTTTGGTTTAAGTTCATAAAACCTCTAAGCTGATCTCTTGCAAAGCTAGCCGAAGTGAGGTATAGGTAGGTTAGGGCTAGGTCTTTTTTTTTTTCTGGTGCTAGGCAGGATTAGAATCTAGGGCCTCACTGCCTCTGCTAGGCAAGCACCCCACTGAGCTACATCCTTGTCCTTTTCAAATTTTATTACTTTTCCCCTTTTTTTATTAGTATGTATATATTATATACAATGGTTATGTTAAAATAGGGAATTTTATGCACATTTATATCACAGCAATTTCATATTCCCTTTCCTGCCCCTTTCTCACCCACAACTCCCAACATCTTATTTGACTATACTATTTATGTATATGCTGGTTTTCTCATATTAGAGAAACCATGTGATAGCCTTCTGAATTTGATTCACTTCACTAAACATAATGGTCTCAAGTTGTACTTATTTACTTAAAAATGATTCATATAAGTTTGTGGCAGAGGAGTACTCCAGTGTGTACATGTACATTTTTAAAAAATCCATTGGTCTACTGAAGGATATTTTGGTATCTTCTATGATTTAGCCGTTATTAGTTGTGGTGCTATAAACATAGGTATGCATTCATCTCTGTTATATGGTGCTTTTAACTCATTTTGGAAAGATACCCAGAAGAGGAATCACTGGACCCAATAGGTACCTATTTTACAATGTCTTTCACAAAACTTGAAAAAATAAACTTTATATAGAACCAAAAGAGACCCAGAATACCCAAAGCAATCCTGAGTAACAAGAAAATGCATGTGGCATTACGATTCTGGACATCAAGCTATATTACAAAGCAACAGGGGTTACAAGTATACAGTACCGGCACAAAAACAGATTGACCAAAGGAACAAAAACAGAGAATGCTTAAACAACTTCAGGTAACTTCAGCTATCTTATCTTTGAGAAAGGAGTTAAAAACACACTGGAGTAAGGACAGCCTCTTCAATAAATGGTGCTGGGAGAACTGGCTATTCACATGCAGAACAACTGAGTCTAGACCCACACCTACTGCCATTTACTAAAATCAAAGTGGATCAAAGATCTGCATACTAGAATGGAAACACTGAACTTGCTGGAAGACAAAACAGGTAAAACTCTTGAAGGTATAGGTGTTACTGGAGAGCTCAAACCAGGATCCTTATTCTGTCGGTGTCAAAGAATGAACACCACAAACAAAGAGTGGGAAGTAGAAAGTAACTTTTTTTTGGAGAGTGTAAAGAGAGGTGATGAGAATGGCAGGAACTCCTCCTGCAAGCAGGGAGGGGCAAGAGTGCCCTTATTCAGCTGTGACAGTCACATCTTTTCTATAAATCATACGTATTCATTTTTCTGTATCTATCTGGCCTTTACTGACTGGTACATATTAACATAAAATCAGTTCACTGGCTTTACACTGGCATCTACAAACAGTCCTGTATCCATAGTTACGATCCAAGAACCTGCTAATTTTCACTTACGCCACTGTTCTGTATTTCATGGTGCTCGGATTTTTCTCAATTGCCTTATTTCTGTTTTGGGAACTTTCCACCCAGCAACCCTGACTTCTCTGAGCTTACCTGGCAAAAATCTAGCTATTAACCTTACACTTGCCTAACAAAACCTGCCTTACAGGTACGAGCAAACACTTTCTCAGTAAGACACTTGATGCAAAAGACACATTCCCCCCAAATTAACAAATGGGGTTCTATCAAATTGAAAAGCTTCTGTGTGGCAAAGGAAATGAGAACCGATAGAATGGGAAGCATTTTTACCACCTACACCTTGGATAGGTGGCTAACAACTAGAATACACAACTGAAAAAAAACAAATTCCTCAAAATTAAAGACCAATTAAAAAAGGGGCAACTGAAATGAATAGACAGTTCTCAGAGGAAGTACAAATAGCTAGCAAAAACATGAAAAAATGTTCAACATCCTTAGCTATCATACAAATGCCAAAACGACACTGAGATACCATCTTACCCAGTGAAAATGGCTTGTATCAAGAACTCAAATAGCAACAGATGTTGGCAATGGTGTGCAATGATAGAAACCCCTTTATGTTGCTAGTGGAACTGTAACTGGTACAACCACTATGGAAAGCAGTATGGAGATTCTGCGTGTGCGTGTGTGCGTGCGTGTGACAGGTCTTGCTCTGTAGTTATGGCTGACCTGGAACTCACGGCAATCCTTCTGCTTGGGCCTCCTGACTGCCGGGATTACATGTTGTATGCCACCAGGCCCATGTATTATGTGGTGCTGGGGGGGTCAGACCTGGGGCCTTGCATTTCATAGGCAAGGACTCTAATCACTGAGCTATGCCCCAGCTCTTAAGTATTATTTTTGAGACAGGTTCTTAGTAACTTGCTCAGGCTGGCCTTGAACTTGCAATCCTCCTGGCTCAGTCTCCTGTGGAGCTAAGATTTTAAGTGTGCACCACCATACCCAGTTCGAACTATGTAATTTCTATTGATTTATCCTCAAGCTCATTTAATTCAGCCCTATTATCCATTTCGATTACAAAACATCCCTTTGTTTCTTAACTTTCATGATTGCTTGTTGGAGCATTATTTTATGAGAGCTGCTAAGCAAGTGTGGTGGTTAATGCCTCTAATTCAAGAGGCTGAGGTGGGAGGACTGCCCTAAGTTCAAGGCCAGCCAAGGCTACAAAATTAGTTCAGGACCAGCCTGAATTATAGAGTGAAACCCTATTTCAAACAAAACAAAATGCTGCTTTTCTTGGCTGACAATTTCAATATGTCATGTTGGCTTCTGTCAGCTGCTATTGTGGTTCAGATGAGTGTTCCCCAAAAGCCCATGTATCTCTAGATACTATGTAGTGTTGGGAGGTGCTGGAAGGGGTGGATTCCTGGGACCTGACCTGCCAGGGGCATGTTCTGGGTGCACCCTTCTTCTCAGACTTATCTCTGTTCTACCATGCTGGCTCCAGCCCTGCCACGTGAATCCAGCTGCCTCCCCATGAATGGACTGATCTTCTGAAACTGTGAGCTAAGATAAATCTTTCCTCCCCAGGTTGTGGATGTTGGGTATTCTGTCCCAGCAACAAAAAAGTAACTAATACAACTGTCTTTGAGATTTTCCTGGTTGTTGGTATAATTTTAAACTGTACCTTGGGTATTTTGAATATTACTAATATGCTCCCACTTTAAATCTTTGATTTCAGTAGGCAGTCAACTTGTTTAGGTTAGAATTGCGTCCTGGCTCACTTCTGTGAGAGGGAGGTTTCCATTATCATCCTGGTTTATGCTGGAATTCTGTGTTACTGAAGAGTATAGATAAGAAAGAGTCAGGTTTCACCCACAGGCTGAGCAGAGGATGACTGCCACTGCATTTCTGCAACTTAGGGATGGAGGTCAGAGCTCTGCCCTCAGGCTCACAGATGAGGAGCAACCCTGCTGTTGTGGAGTGGGGTGGGAAACAAGGTTGCACTCACATTCTTATTTTGCAGCTAGAGCATCCAGTGGGGAGGGGTGGCGGTGTGGCTTTTCTCGTGGTGCATCAAGGATAGCTAGTTTTCCATCCTGCTGAGGTACTCTTTCCAAGCTTTTTTTCATTTTTTATTTGGAGACAGAGTCTCACTCTGTAGTCTAGGCTGGTCCTGAATTCACTATGTAGCCCAGGCTGGTCTTGGACTTGGGGCAAGCCTCCTCCCTCAGTCTCTCAGGTGTTGAGATTACAGGTGTGCACCATCATGCTCATCATGTGGTGCTAGGGAATTCAACTCAGGGCCTTGTGCTCGCGGACAAGTGCTTTAACTATTGTGCCACTCCTCCAGCCCTTTCCAGGTTCTTCTGGTCTTCCTGCCTGTTGGCATTTGTAGGCTGTGGGCTTCTAGAGTATCCAGTCTGAGATTACATAGAAGGGTAGAAGGTTTAAACACACCAGGGAACTCTCTGGTGGGTTTTTCCTTGATTCCCAAGATCCCCTTGAGCTCAAACTCTCAGTCATTTTTGTAGTTGATGCAAATATTTTCTTCAGTATTCTTCATTCATTTCTTGCTTTTTTTGTGTGGCGGTGAGTTATTACAATTAGTGGGAGGAATAAAGTGAAATATATTTTTCTACCTTTTCCAGATCTGGGAAACCTTGTACATAATGTTTTAAAAGTATGAAATCCATTCAAGTGTTCTGATTTAAAAACAGTAGAGACAGGCCTCATACCATGTGTACACAGGTCACCAATAGAGCTTGGAAAAGGCTATAGGTGACAATCTACCATTTCACAAAGGCAATGTGGCTTAGAGTGGCTAAATGGTTTGTTCAAGGACTCGACAAGTAAAGTGGGAGTGCTTATATTTAGATCTTGAACTGCCAATCCCTGGCCTGGGCTCTTCCCACTGAGTTTTGCACCCTTCATCAGCTGTACTCCAGGTACTCAAAGTTGGTGAATTTGCCTCTGATCTCTAAAATGTATTGTACCCATTATTATATATACTTGAGTTAAAAAACTGCTATGTCTTCCCCAGGTCGACCTGAGAGTTACCCATCTGTGATGATACAGCAGGACATTAAAAAAGCAGTGATAAAACCTACCTGTACACTTGTTCTGTCAGTCTTTCCCTATGTGTAAATCCTAACTGTAAACACAGAAGAAAGCCAAACAGTAAAACTCGGATGCATTCATATATCAAAACATCTGAGTGGCACTAACAGTATGTTATTAACTTTTTCCTTTGAATGTATGGCATCATCTTCTATTTTAAATACTGTCAGTCATTTGAAGTTGAGTCCCAGTGAAAACTAGAGCAAAGTGATGGCTGAATTCAGATTTAGGAGATTTTAGGAAAAGAGAAATGTTTTCTAAACTAATATTCTTTCTTTCATTTGAATAATATGAAACCATGGGAAAATACACTCAATTGTAGCATTAAACTTCAAAGGCCACGTTTGTGGCTTAAATGGATATGAAGTCCTTCAGATGACAAGATTGGGCAAAGACATTAAAATGAAGCACCTTTTTTATACCTTGAAGTTCACAGTAATATGCCAGCCCAGTGTTCACACTGAACTCTGCTGCTTCAGGGACTAGCGGTATATCAATATTTCAGTTTGCTATTAAGGCTTTATTTGGTTTTTATACTTATTTATTAAACTTATATAACTTGCACAGCTCTGATACAGTTCCATTTCTTCCAGGGAAGCTGTACAACATAAATAGGGGGAAGGGAGTCCACAGAAGATTTCACTTGTAGCATCTCTTGGGTTGGTAGTTTATTTTTGTGTTACTAATAAACCATTTCCCAATTTCTCGAGTTACCAAGTATAGAATAAATTGTGAAAAGAATAAAAAATTCAAATCACACCTTATTTTGTACTTTAACCCATTTCTGTTACTCTGACTTCTAATGTTAGGCTACTCTCAGATTTCCTGGGTAGCTTGCTTTCTCAAACGTGTGACTGCTGCATATCTGAAAGCATGGAAACCTATTTTCTTAAGCAAATACCTAAGGTTGTTTATACACTACGGACAGGATTAAGATATAATCCAATTATGGTGATGTATGTTTCCCAAAGGAAGGATAATTATTATTTTCTATAAGCCTTAACAGAAATGGCATTTTTTTTTTTTTTTTTCAGTGCTAGGGATCCAACCCAGGATCACACATGCTAAGCAGGTGCTCTACCACACCAGCAAGTTTTGGTCTTGAGTGTATCTTTTATTTTTTTACTCATAAAAATAGAATAGGTCATTTTTAATGCACCATAAATACTTAACTTCATAAGCAAAATTTAGAATTTCTTATTCATTGGCATATTTATGAAAATACACTGCTATTAACTAAAGGGGCTACATGAAGTGAGTCTTCAAATTTTCACTGACTTATAAAAGACAATCACAACTTTTGGGTATAATCAAAGCAGTCATGTTAAGTAAGATTACTACTATTTTTCTTCAATCTAAAAGTGCTTGTATACTTAAAATCTGGTATCAGTAAAACAAACTGCTGCTATTTCTGTGCGAGGACAACAATGAAATCATGTGATAAAAACATGAAGCCACCTTCACGGTCCATACTGAGGTGAAATGTATGATTTATAATTATCTTTTCTTAATGCCTTAGAATATTCTGATCTGCTCAAACAATTTAAGAATACTGTTGAGACAATGGTTCTTTTTCCATGTAGAGTTTGACAATCTTAGTGACTATTAAAAACAAACATATATGCTTAACATTTCATAAAGAAGAAAGTCAGGGGAAGCTCAGTGACCTAATGACCATCCTTTGAACCTGATGTTCTTAAAGGCGTGCCTGCATGGATCATAAATATTTTACCATGCAGAGCACTGCTCTTCATGGGTGACTAGCTATTCCTTTGCAAGATTATTTAACTCGCTTTGAAGGAGGCATGGGGAGGCTTCTGTAGATGAGACTGTTTAATGCCTCTTGTGTTGCCTGGAATTCCTGGGGTTTAAAAAGTCACGTGGTATCACGCTTAGCGTCTTGTGCCTATTCCTCTGTTCCCTTCACTGTCGGTGCTGGCTGTGGTGTGCTTAGTAGCAAGCCTAGAGCTTTCAGCCCCAAGGGGACAGCTTTCTTGCTGTAGCATTAGCTGCATTCAAACTGATTCTGACAGCAACGTTGTCGGCCTGGTGGTTTGGACACCACGCAACACTTTTACATGATTTAAAAAAATGGGTGTGGGTGGGATACAAAATTGCTACTTTTGGCCATTCAATATTTCTGACGAACTCCTGCCTTGGTGGATTTTGAAAAAAGAAACCAGAACAAAGCAAGCTGTCGTGTGGATCAAAAGCAGATGAGTATCTCTTTTCTGAAAGGCAGTACAGCCATTTTTCTTGGGAAATAATGTCTCTAATGTTTACTCGCTGGTACGTTAGTTTCCTATTGTTGCTGTAACAAGTTACCACAAACTCAGTGGCTTACATCATCATGTTTTCAGTGGGCTACAGTTAAGGCTGATGTTCGTTCTGGATGCATCCATCTCTTCCCTTGGCTTTTCCAGCTCCTAGAGGCCACCTGCATTCCAAACCCCTTTACTTTATCTTTTAAGACAACAGCGTAGCATCATCTCTCTTTTCGGACTACTGACACTGTCCTACATTATCCCTGGGATTCTTATAAGAACCTTTGTAACTGGGATTATACTGGGCACACTCATGACAATCATGCTTGCAAGTTTTCAGTTCCCTGAAATGTAATACAGTTACAGGTTCCAGGTACTGAGAAGTAAATATCTTTAGGAACCATTGTTCAGCCTACCATAGTGAGCATGTGCTTGCTCTAACTTCTTAATTCTCTGGGTTGTCCTGGATAACATAGCAGGTTCAGTGGCCAGACAGGACTGTCTCTTTAGACCTAAAAATCCCACTGTTGATCCAAATATTGTCAAAGAAAACAAAACTAATTTTAATCCTGATCTCAAACCTCTGTATCTTAAAAAATGGCTGGCTACATATGCATATGTTATGCATTAATATGGTCACATCCCACAGAGCATAATGCTTTTAAGGACAAGAGATAACGATAAAATGAAAAATGTCCTCAAGGTTTTTCTGCCTTTTACTTGATATAAGAGGTAGAGGCTATGAATTTGGGTGGCTGTGCTGGTGGGGGGATGAAACACTTTCTCTTTTCCCCATATTTCTATGACCAGGTATTCAAAAAACATGTATTTCAAGTATGATTTTGAACTGTAGCATAGTACCACAGATACTTCATGTTGCGCCTGTTTTCTGCTGTAGCCAACTCAGGATTCTCACGTAGTTGGCCCCCGCTCTCACAAAACATAACGATGTGTATCATTACTCCCATAAAATCTTGTCCATTAATGACAATCAAACATGCTCAAGAAACTGCTGCAAAGTGCCAGCTATTTCAAAGGCAAACCAGCGTTGGGGATGTATCTCAGTGGTTAAAGTGCTTGCCTAGTATGTGCAAGGCCATGCATCTGACCCCCAGTACTGCAAAAAGAGGGGTGAAGGTGAGCACTGGGCAGGCACTTTGCTACGAGATGTTCAAATGTTTCCCTCTAGCTCAAAGGCACAACCACAGCTTTCCTCACGGGGGCTCCTCATCCTGATGCTGCACAACTCAGTCACACAGTAAGGCTTTCTTTGGAGATTCAGGCTGGAGCCTGAGCCTGAGCCTGCCTCTTCTTACTGCAGAGTTTAAGGTCCAAATGGTGGTATCTGAGCCCACTCTCATGGCATGAAGCTCCAAATGGAGCTAGCTAGTGATAGATGTGGGAGCCTTAGTGTGCCTCAGAGATGCCCAGGGAATAAGAGCTGGGAGAACAGTGACTTGGGACACTCACGTGCAACACGTTATCCTTTGCTGTTCAAAGAAAATACAATTGAGAAATAATGGAAAAAAACCTCACCATAGAAATTTTGCCACATAATGGACAATAAAATATTCTATTTAAAAACCATACAGTTACCATTCTGAAGTAATTTACTCTTAGTGTACTTTTTAAAAATGCTTTCTACCTTGACATGTAAGAAGATACCTTAGTTTTATAAGTTAAACAGCAGAAATGAACTTGTGATAAAATGCTTTACAGTTAAAATTTAGATTGTCATTTTTAGGTCTATGCTAGAATTTATAGTCTGAATGAATGGGTAGTATTTAATTGTTTATATAAATGAATTTCAGATGAGAGTATAAATCCTTATATTGTGTGTGTGTATACATATACACAGTAGTCAAAATTATATGTTGGGGGTTAAAGCGGATAGCAATCTGGGAAAACACAGACTTAAGGTCATTTCAAAAGTGTGATCCCTCACTGGATACTACTTTATGTGAAAATCTTAGTTTCTAAATTTAAACCTGAAATTGCATGGTCATATTTTACAGAAAGGATTCTTACATTCAAGATTTCAAAACATCCCTAGGAAAATATTAGTGACTAAGTATTTTTTCAGAATTTGGTAACCATCTTAGAGGATAAATTCACAGATTTTTTTTTCTTTTTAAGCTTTGATTTCACAAAAATTTTATAAGGACAATCCAGCTTAACAAGTTATCTTTAAAATTTAGTTGCCAAGGGAACAATCATAGGTCCTGGAACACTGCTTTTTTTTGGTTAAAGAAGAAAAACCATTTTTATAAATTTAGTCACTGCTACATCAAAGGCAAGTATTAAATATAACTGCTTAACTTTTATCCTTTTAAAACAAGCTGACTTAAGTCTTCTGTCCATCATGTGCAAGGAGACTGAGGGTAGATAAAAATCTCCATTTGCAGTGTGGCTGCCTAGTGTGTGAGAGAGTAAACCAGGACAGTCTGTCCATGTGCCTAGTAGGTCCATCGCCTTCATGCTTCCCGTGCCTCCTAACTGACTCAACCCAAAGAGGCAGATGCAAGCACTCTTACCTGCACATTTCACTCCCTGAGCAATGAGACCCCACATAAAGTTGGCACAGTACTCACACCAGTGTGGCCCTCGGAATGTGTGAACCTGAAAAAGAACAAAGGGAAAGTGGGAAGATGGGAAGTAGGTATATGAGATTGTTTCATATCCAAGCACTGACACAGGAACAGTGTTATTACAGAAGAGGCAATACAGCTATATTTGGAAGGGCTTAGAAGAGTGTCATTGGCAAATAATTAAAAATTTTTAGAGCTTGATTTTCCTCTTTTAGAGGCACTGATAAATCAAACCAATATGCTGCAGTAAACTACTGAAAACAATGTCTGCAGTGGAATTTTCCAACAAGTCTCATGAGGCGCAAGGAGCTTCTTCTATGCGTTACACAAAGGCTGGTGTTTCTCAGCACTGTGACATGGAGGAGGGTAAGAAGTAGTATAAAATGTCTTGGATCTGTAAAGATTTGGTCAGATGATCCATGGAATGGGTCACAACTGAGTCACCAAAACAGGCCAGTTTCTTCCAAAACATTTGATACTTATTATATTAGCAAAGAGAATGAATACATTTTAGAAATTGCAGAAGCTACAGTTAATCAGAAATCCTGTCTGGGTAACTATTCCCTAACCAGTCCAGCACATAGAGGTTTTACTGGCATTTGATTTCTTTTCCCCTAAGAAACAAAGTCCCAAAGGATAAAGAATTAAAAAATGAGAAGATACTGAGACATTTATGCATAGGAAAGAGTATTTTTAGATAAAGTTAGGTAAAGAAAAAAAATGCTAGAGCAAAGGAACAATCCTAGCCCTAAACATTAAAGAATAAATTGGAGAAAAGTCTTGAAATTATCATTAACAATTTAAGATCTCTGAGTAAATACTGGCTGAAAATGCACTAGAGAAAAATAAGCCCAGGACCTTGCTAGGCAAGCACTCTGCATTGAGCTACTCGATCAGCCCTTTACAATGTTTTTGTTTGTTCTGCAGAAAACTGCTAATGAGGGAAAAGCACAAAGTGTGAGGACTTGATTCTAACATTTTTCAAATGATAAAATTCAGAGAAAATGATCATTTTAAGCAACTGTTATATTAATGTATTAAGTCTTAGAAACTAACATAATTTTAAAATGCCATGAATGTAACATACCATTTTACATTTCACTCAGAAAAAAATGCCAATTAAATCATGACATGCCATTTCTTGTAAGTAAGTCTTTGAGGGATGTTGTAAAATAAGTATTAACTGGAGTTTTGGTCATATTAGAATTTAAAATACTACTATTAACCAAAATTTTCCAGTAAGGTTACACTGGATAGCTGAGGGGTCATTCCAAGTAGGGACATGCTTGTGTAACTATAGTTGCTGCCACCTGAGCTTGAGTAAAAATTTTACAGTGACCCCATCTAGGTCTTTTATGGAAAAAGGTCAGGAATGCAGACACAGTTGCTTTGGAGTGATGATGATGTTCAGAGTTTGTAACTGAAAGCGCTTCCTAGAGCTGCGGAAGCAGAGCCCAAGATTAGTCAGATGCCCTGTGCTTGCCGGTGTTGTGCAGCAAATGCAGCTGGTGATAGATGCCATCTTGCTTCTGGTGGGAACATGTGAATAACACAGCAACGACTCATGCAAAGAGCTAATGGTTATATTACAAGCTAGTTTTCAACAAAGTCTTAAGGCATAAATTGGCACACTGGTTGCCAGATCTCAGGATAAATTTATTTGACAAAATGAGTAGAAATGGGCTAAAAGCATGGAAGAAGTCTTAGAATTATTTTGCACTTGCTGGTTATCTTATGGTAAAGTGTTTGAATTTATACTGGGAGAGCAAACACCGAGCTGATGGGGTTGTCTATTACATAGTAAATCCTTTGGCAAACAGCAGTGACTACTGAGAAACAGAACTCAGTTCCTTCTTCACCTTAACAACAGTGATGAATGTGGCATTTTGAAAAGCATGGGGCATTTATTCATATTACAGAATCTGAAGAAAGAGTTTTCATGGTCTGTAGGCTTCACATTCTGTAAAGGATTTACAGATATCTCAGAAAGCAATTGTTAGGAAGTTATGAATATCTTTCATTTTTGGGTAGCTTTTTCACAGTAACGGTATCTTGAATTACCTTGGTTGCTTTTTTTGGGGGGGTTGCTTGTCTTGGAAATAGGCCTTGTAGTACAGGAAGCTTAACTTGTATTGCATAGCAGAATTAAGTGGATTCCCTTTTGATTTTCTTTATATTCTAGAATTCATACATCTTAAGTTGTTTTGGTTCTGCAAACTCTAACACAGTGTTTGTACAATTTGCTTATTGGTCTTTATTTCCCGAAGGTCACCGAAACAAATAACGACTTCATTAAGCATTTTTATTCATTCAGAACCATTTAGTGAGTGATAACATAGAAAGCAATAGGATGTCAGTTTAGGGAATATTCATGGCAGTTTTATCCTGGTCAACACAGTGCCTGCAGAGTGGGAGGGGAGCTGGAGGGTAGGCACTGAGCTGAGGTTAGATTTCTGGGGCAGGAAGGGGCGGCAGGTATCCTACTGGGAGAGAAACGGCTCAATGTTCATTGTTCCAAGAGTTAAGGGTCAGAGAGGGAATGGCTGGCACAGCAGTGACCACAAGTGCACACTTTGCGCAGTCAGGAATGCAGGGCTACAGAAGGGAAGTGACAGAGGTAAAGGGGCAAGGCCACAGGAAGACAAACTAATGGCCAGCAGGGTACCATGGCAGCTGTGTAAATAGTGGCAGTGAGAGGAGAGGCTGGAGTACCTACAGGGCAGATTCCGCAGGGCCTGGTGACTAAGACCAAGCAACAAAAGCAGGGACAGCAGGAAGAACCCAGGCGAACCTCGAACCTCAGCTGGGAAGAGGGAGGGAGGTGACGACTCCCATGGAGTGTGTGAGTGCAGGAACTGGCTGGAAGGCAAGGTGGGGTG
This sequence comes from Ctenodactylus gundi, assembly GCA_004027205.1. NCBI lineage: Eukaryota > Metazoa > Chordata > Mammalia > Rodentia > Ctenodactylidae > Ctenodactylus > Ctenodactylus gundi. Next base: position 970,761 of record PVKB01000127.1, read on the forward strand.
CAAGGATGGCTGGCTGTAGATTCATGGCAAAGTGCAGGTCGGGGGGAGGAGGAGTAGGCTCATTGAGGTCCAATGGAGACGGGATCCAGGAGGGCAGTCAGCCGCTGTGTTCAGTTGCAGGTAAGGCCAGACGGCTGTTTAGGAGGAGTGGGTGTCCTGGGGTCAATGAGGAAAGGAAGCTCGCACTTCTCACAGTCCCTGTGCATCAGGAAGTAAGTCATTAGAAGTAAATGGAGAGGTCGGGGAGGTGGAGGCTGAGAGCACCCAAACTGACCAGGTGTTCGGAGAGGCGCTGTGGGGCGTAAAGCAAGACTCCTTCATAACCCTGAAATTATACTACACAATCATGTTCAGCATACAGAGATCTACGGTTTCTTTTTCAAATGGGCAACTGTTCTATTTTTGAGCTTTATCTGTTTCACTTTATATGCGGATTTATCAGTGATACTTATATCATATACTTTAGGAATTCAAGTAAGAGTACCCTAAAAATCAATTGTACATTCATGACAGCTAAACTTGGAAACAGCTCAGATGCCCATTAGCAGATGAATGGATGAAGAGAATGTGATGTATCACAAATGGAATATTATTCAGCCATAAAGAATAAAAACATATCGTTTTCAGGAAAATGATTGAAAGTGGAGACTATTTCATGCAGTGAAAAAAGCTAGTCACATTAAAAATTGCATGCTTTCTCTAATGTAAGAAATCTAAATATAAATAAAAAAACAAGTACTTCAGAGGTCAGGAAAGTATAAAGAAGGTAGTCTTTGACTTTAGGAGATTAGGAGAAAAGACCTGGGTGGAGATGGGTGACAGAGGGATAACAAGGATGAAAATAATCCGAGTGTGCTATCCACAAGTACCATGAATCCTGTTCTGTAGTACTATGCACCAATTAAAACAGTTGTACAAATGACACACCTCAAATGAGCTCTTCAGTCTGGAGGATACCATGCCAAGTGAATCAAGTCGGGTACAGAAAACCAAACTTGCACAAACTTGCTTGCACATGGAAGCTGATCTCAGAAGTAGAGTAACAGTTACCAGGGAGAGACTTGGAGATGGGGTGAGGATGGAGAGAGGAGGTTACAGGGTGTTGGGTACAGCTGAGTAGGTACAATAACCTCTATAATATTCTAGAGCACAGTAGGGTAGGTATGACTACAGCACTGTATTTCCAAATATCCAGTAGGGATGATTTTGAAGTTCCTAACACAAGGAAATGCTCAAGATGACGAACATGACAATTACCCTGATTCGACTGTTACATGTTGTACATGTACTGAAATAGCACACTGTACCCATAGATTACAATTGTGTCAATTAATTCTTGTACTATTCTAGTGCAATAAAAGTAGGCAGTATTTCCTGCAAACAATTCTATAGGTGCTGACATCTGACAATTTTTCTTATTATATATGGTTATATCTTTATTTTTAAAATGACTCAGTCAAAAGGACACGACACTCAAAATATAACAAAAGAGTAAAAGTTTCACTTTAGAGACACTCTGCTTAGGATGCTAAGAAAGATGCAGGTGCGGGAAAAGTCTGTAGAGGGTCCCAAGAAAGGTGGGGACGTGGGCCTGAAGTCCTAGGTCACACCAGCAAGTGACTGGGGCATCCATACTACTTTTTTTTTTCTCCAGCATATACTACCAACAACACTGTGACAATTTATATCCATTTTTGAATAGGGTTTTTTAAATCCAAAGGGTCCCAGATTTTTGCACTTTCCCAGGCTTGTGCTCTAGTGTTCCTGCCTCTCTTCATTCTTAAGGCTGTCGGATCTTCTTCCTTATCTCTCCTCCTCATGTCCTCTTATTTCCCTCTGTTGATTCTCAGTCATACACTAGGGAGTTTAATACTTTCGCTAGCACTGAGTGTAAAGCAAGAAAAGGTTCTCTCTCTCTCTCTCTCTCTCTCTCTCTCTCTCTCTCTCTCTGTTGAAGACCTTTTGGCAATGAAAAAATTTTGCCTTTGTGGCTGTGTTTCTTACTCCTGATGCTAATAAGACAGTGATTTCACAACAAAATGCTGGTAGCACCTTATGACTTAACATACAGCAGAAAAAAATAAGTTACTTTTTTGATTTTTAAATTTTGGGGAGTGGTAGGTATATACGGTCAGGCTATGCAGTCTAAGTCAATCTGGAATATATTTTATATGTAGCCCAGGCTATCTTCAAACTTGAGATCCTCTTGCCTCTGCATCTCCTTAAATGGTGGGATTACAAGCATGTACTGCCACCATTCTCTGGTAAGTTACTGCTGGTATAAAGTAGCAACCAGTCTCTGCTTTGGATACAGGCCTGTGACCTTAAAGATATATCCTGGGTTTGTAAGGGAGGAAAGGAACCAATTCCTTTCATAAAGGGCAGCACTATTTTTTCAGAGTTATTTCAATAATACAATTAACTTAAAAAAGCTGGATTCCTTTGAAGACAATTCAAAGGAGCAATTAATGTCACCTTATTAAAGCCAGAGAGAGTCCCTAAAGAACGCAACCTTGTAAGCAAGCCACAGAGGCTTTTGCTAGGCCACCTCTAAAGCTTTGAGTCTATCCTGACAAACGAGAATATGTTGCATAAATGATATCTTAATGAACACAGGGCATAATGGCTCCTTTGCAAGTCCTCCTTTGCAATTAGAAAAAAAGACAACTTTATCACCATGACATCTGAGGTTGCTTTTCAGCTGTGAACAACTCTTTTTCAGGTTAGTCACTGTTAAAATAGGTGAATGCTGGCTTAATTCAAGGGCCCCAATAATTTTCAGCAGTGGAGGCTCAGGTCAGAACCAGGCTGAAAAGGGCAGACAGGGTGTGAGGTTGGGAGCTATCAAGGTGCTCTCCCCGCCCCCTCCCTCAGTGTTGTGCATGTGGCTGGCCAATGGCCTAGGTAAACACTGACAGCATTCTCAACTGGGTGGGGCGTCACACTGATCAAAATCATGGCTTCTACAAGGAAACAAACACATCCTGATTCTTGTCATGTCCCCAGTATTCATACCTCCAGTGTGAATGGCAAAAATGGAAACAGATAAAAACACCATGCTGTAGAAGATACAAGCAAAATTCTGCATTATTTTCATTATCCCTCTAAACCAGTAACATTCCTTTTAGAAATAAGAGCAGACATAAGCACCCACAGAGCAAGTGTGCGAAGCCTGTTGCAAACAGAAACCACAGCGGAGGCAGGAGGGTCTTCAGGGAGTGGAATTCTGCTTGGGAGGGTGGCAGTGACATTTCAGCCGCAGCTCTCTCTGCCTTTGGGTGGCTCTAATGAGTCACAAGGCAGAGGGCAGATGATGAAAATGAAAACAAAAGGAATGCAAGTAGGCAGGCAGGTGGGCTAAAAGGCCCCCAACCTCCGCCTCCCTTCCCACCCCTATTTTGTCTTGAAGGAGTAGAATACATTCCTTTAAATGATCACCGTCAGTTTCACCAAGATGGTTTTTAACTTTTAACCCATAAATATAAAATTTTGTAATTTTAGCCCTAATTTGTCATGTCATTTTAAGTATTGTGATGCATATTAAGCAATAATCATTTGCAGTACATACATGAAATTGGACAGGGATCCTCTGAAAAAAGGGGTAGGGAAAAATAGAAAATGGGAATGTCATTATTCATGTCATAATGCCTATTTAGTTAAATCTCGTCAAAACACCAACTCCCTTAAAACTCCTAAGAAAAATCTGTATCAAGCAGGCTGAGGTCTGGGTAAAGTCAGCCACCAGGACTGACATGCTGCTGCCCATTCTGCTGGGCTGGATATATAACATGATGGCCATAGTAGAAAACACCCAGGAAATAAACCAGATGCTTAGGAAGCAGGGCTTCAAGCAACGGTCAGACTAGTCAGACTGGTAAATGCCTGGAACAGGACGGCAACGCTGGTGGCAGGCAGCAGACAGAAGTGAAGGGGCCCTGGGTAGCTGGACAAGGGGCCCAGGTAGTCACAGCCTCTACTGTTAGCGGCCACACAGATGACTGCACAGGTCTCACTGAGGCACATACTTAACTGCACACAAGGAGAAGCATCACTTTGATCAGGATGACAACAGAAAAGTGAGAGAAATGACTTAAAAGTATGCTGGACCTGGACTGGTCACATCACAAATAAATGGTTTTCCAAGCTATGAGAAGTAATTACGGGAAACAATGATATAATATGGCCAGACTATAACATTAGTCTTCCTTTACCAGTAGGGCAATAGGGTAATTTAGATCTGCTCTCATATGAAAAACATGATAAAAAGTTTTTATTAAGTTGTTTTACAAAATAGTATTTTAAGTAAATGAGCAGAAAAATAATATATTTCACTCATACAAATACAATCACCACAATTCAATGTAGGCCTTTACTAATACTTTCAATTTCTTTAGGGATTCCTTTATGATCTACCAGTCTCTCCCAATTAATACTGCGCCTATGAGAAATACCTCTAAAATGACAACCAAGAAACGGTAGTGCAAAGAAGTAAACTGGCTTGAATCATACCAAATCATATTAATGCTAGAATCCAAGCACAATTTCTGATCTCAGTGTTCCATTCTAAACTGAAAGAAGGATTATCCTGAGAGAGAGAGAGAGAGAGAGAGAGAGAGAGAGTGTTGTGATGCTAGGGCTAATAACATACATTTGAAAATCAAAAAGTAGAAGCAACATATTTCTAAAGCTTTTTGGGGGGAGGGTATGGGGGCACTATTGGAGATTAAACCCAGGGCCTTCACACTGAGCTACATGCCTAGCCTTGTTTCATCTTTATTTTGAGACAAGACCTCACTAAATCATTAACTTGCCCAGGCTGGGTTTGAACTTGAAATCCTACTGCCTCAGTCTCTTAAACTGCTGTGATTACAGACATGTGCTACAAGACCTGGCTAAAACCATCAAACTTTTACAACTCTGTTGATTATGCTCAATGTACAATTATTCAGAAACACTTTTTGCTTCAATATATGCATGTTTAAAGTAGTATAAAATCTATAATTTAAGTTTTTCTTCTGATAGCTTTACTTCTGATTGAATCATACTCAAGGCTTAATGTTAAATGTCAAAACTGAAAATACTTCAACCTTGCATGTTAACATTTGGTTGAATGAATTAGCATTCAAATACCAGTAGTAAAGAATCACAATACTTCAAAATACCAATACTCTAAAATTGTATGTAGGTATAATAGGAAAAAAATTAATGAACCAACCTGGTTGTGCAATAAAAAGCACTTTATAATTCATAGTTGTGTGACAGAAAATCTCTATACCACATTATACATAGGTAGAGATAAGCTGAACACTGAGAGATAAAAGAGAAGAAATCTCAGATCATTCCACATTATCCTGTGATCTTCATCCTTAATCCACCCTTCTGGGTTTTGATTTCTTTTTGGCTTGGTTGTGTCATATAAAAAAGGACTGCTAACACACCTTACAACGTGAATGGAAGTATTTCTTTCTCTCTACCCTTTTTTCCTATCCTTTTTCTTTTCTCTTTCTCTCTGAGATAGGGTCTTGAGCTTAGTCACTATGTAGACCCAGTTAGCCACAAACTTAAGGATGGCAATGGTATCTCAGCCTCCAGGCAAGTACCACCACGCCCAGCTGGATGATTTTTCTACAGTATACCAGTAGAAAGGTTTGACTAAAACACAGGAAACTACTAGGCTAGGTCTGGGGCTGCAGCTCAGTGGTGGAGAGCTTGTGCTCCTCACCGTGCGCATGTGAGGCCCTGGTTCTAGGCAAAGAACAAAAGCAATAATAACACCCAAAAAACTATATGGTTAAAACTCCCTCTAAAGCCTTAGTAAAAGATTTTTTTCTCAATTTTTTCTGTTTTACTGATTGCTGCTGTTTGGTATTTCTTTCCTTCTGACAGTTGGTCTAATGCTTTTTTTCTAGTTTCTAAAGTGGATGCTTAGCTCACTAAGGTCAAGATTTTTATAATAAAGCATTCAATGGCAAAAATTCTATATGCACTACTTTAGTCACATTCCACAAATTTTAACATTTCAAAATATTTTCTCATGTTTCCTATCTTGGTCAGTCTTCCACGTTCACATGAAAAGTATGGGTATTTTGCTGCTGCTGAGAACATCACTTACATCAAGTTGGTTGATACTGTTTTAAAGAGGAGCATCACTCTCCAGCTATACATTTATCTATTTTACTTCTAGTTCAGTGGTTGCTTTAAGTATTCTGAAGTTGCTATTAAGTGCATGTAAAATGTAAATGATAACTGTCCTTTTATACATAGTTTATCCTTTATTCCCATTAAGATTCTTTAACAGAAATGCATGACCTAGACCTAAGCCAATTAGGACACTTCTTTCTCCTGATGGGAGCTATTGGTGCAAAGACGGGCATTAACACAGTTGGGTGGGTGACTGTCAGACCTAGAACCTGAACAAACAGCCTCTCCCTACAGTGATGTGGAATCTTGAAGGACACAAAGCATAGTCTCTGCCTGCCGTCCTGTCACCAGAGGGGACCTACAAATGAAGACAGGGATCCAGGATTCTGGTGCTATTTTGAGTCAAAGGACATATTCAATTAATGCTGGACTTTTTGAATTCCCTTTTTGCCTGAGCCAGCATGAGCTGGGTTTTCTAACACTTGCCATGAAAGCCTCCCAGTGGTAGATATCATTCAGGGTTACTAATGAATTTAAAAACACACTGAAGCAGTGTCATATAATTGTGGAATAATGAGCTGTCACAGCACTCAGCAGAGCAACCTGGTCTGCCTCCACAGATGGACTTCTCTTTAGAAACGAGATGTGTGTACTCAGTAAACCACAGGTAGAGAGCAGGACTGGGTGATGTGTAGGGTGGGGCTCCAGAAAAAGACAGTTCTAGAACAGAGAGAAATCCCATCCTCTGGAAGGCTGAAGCAAGGGGACTGCAAACTGAAGCCTAGCCTTGGCAACTCAGATCTTGCCTCAAAATCAGGAAGAAAAAAGACTGGAGGAATGACACAGTGGTGAAACTGCTTGCCTAGCTAGCACAATCCCCTGAGTTCAATTCCCCAGTACCACATAAACTGAGCATAGTGGTACATGCCTATAATTCCAGCACTGAAAGGCTAAGGCTGGAGGACTGCCCTACATAGTGAGTTTAAGACCAGCCTGGGCTACACAGTGAGATTCTATCTTAAAAAAAAAAAAAAAAAAAAAGGGCTGGGAATGTTGTTCAGTACAAAGGCTCAGTGCCTCCCTTCTCTTTCCCCAATAAAGAAAGGAGAAGGATAGGATAAGATAAATAAGTATAGCACAGACAGCCCAAATTCATCCTAAAACAAAACTGCACATACCACCTAGTACACGAAGCCTCTGGCTCCTAAAACCAACAACTGGATATATTCTTTTCATTTAAAATTTCTTATGTTTGGATAGCACCATACAAACACACCAGCTGTGCTTTTTCTCCTCAATGAAAATCAAACTAAAGCAAGCACACACTCGACACATTGTTGTCACCCTTGACCTTAGTAGGTTTCCAGAAGAATCTTAAACTTGAAAACTCTACTAGTATGATGTTTATCAAAAAGTAAACAAAGGTAACTTGATGTTTTCCAGCTAACAGTACTTCTTCTAGGGCAATGTATTTTAAAGAGCCAATCTATTGCTCATATGCTCACTACAAAAACTGTACCCCACTTCCTTTGTGTATGAGTCTCTTTCTCTTCTCTTTGCTTTTTGTGTACTCTGATAGAGGCAGTGCTATTCCCTGTCAGGTACTATTACGTGACAAATGATGAATGCTGACTAATGGTAAGTTCACTGATATAGGAAACTTCACAACACAGGCAATAATTAGGGTGAGATGTTCTGTGTGTCCTCTTGCTCTGTCTCATTAAGGTCAGAGTAGTCTTCATTCTTCATAAGATGAAGCATGACAGTATAATTTGACAATTAATGTTTGAGAAACAGTGATATGAAATATATGTATTTCTCCTATTAAATAAAAGACCCAATCTTCAGTGGAATCTGGAAGCTGAGAGTGACTATGTCCACGTGAGACTGCAAGGGTAGCCTTTTAGACTTCATCAACATGTCCCAAAAGCAAGAAAAACTAATACGCATGTGTGGACCATAAACTAGCACATAAAAAGAACAGGCCAGCCATGGTGATGCCCTCCTGTAATCCCCATATTTAGGAGGCTAAGGCAGAAGAATTTCAAGTTCCAGGCCACGATGGCTAAATTAGCTGGACCCTGCCTTAAAATAAAACATAAAAAAGCTAGGGATGTAGGTCAGTAGTAGAGTGCTGACTCTGTAGGCAAGAAGTCTTGGGTTTCATACTCAGTGAGAAAAAAAAAGAATTCTAGGAGAGATGTCTTTAAAAGCCTTTAGTTAGCAAACAAAAATTGTGTGTATTTATCATGTACAACATGATATTTTGAACTATGTATATATACTTTACAGACTAGCTCAGCTGGGCCAATTACATAACTATGACTTCACACACTGCAGCCTTTGTGGTAAGAACACTTACATCTGCTCAGAGATTTTCAGGAGCACAGCACACTGTCGTTGCACACTGTCGTTAAGTGAAGGAGGTGTTTTTACTGCTTGTTCTTCCTAGGAAGTTATATCGCTAACTTGTCATTGTGTTAAACATTAACTGTCAAGCTGATTCTCTACTTCAGGAAAAATTTTGGAAACATATTTTTAAAAATATCAGCAGATGGACACAGATGGTGAGAATAATCAACACAGCATTAGGTAGAGTTGTGTGCCCCAGAGGATCTCAAAATAGGTGAGTAGAAATCACAGTCAAAATCACTTCTGGTGATAAAGGCGCCAGGCTCCCTCGGGTGTTCAAGAGTCAATCCTGATCCCAAAGGCAGCCCTGAGATTCTGTGTTTTGGCTCCCACCTCCCCCAAATACTATCTCTTGTGAGGTGCTGGGGTTTGAACTCAGTGCTTTTGCACTGAGCTCCATTTCCAGACCTTTTTGATTTTTAAGACAGAGCCCTCCTAATGGCCCTTTGCTGAAGTGTGCCTTGAACTTGCGATCCCCCTGATTCACAGATGTGAATCACCACACTTGGCTTGTTTGGTTTTTAATTCCACAGAAGCAACAGCACACCTAGTAAGTCCCATCAACATCTCTTAATAAGAAAAAAAAACTGCATTGCAAGTATCTACATTACAAAGCAACAAATGCAAAAATAGGTGGGAGTACAACAAAGTAAAAATATTCTGCACAGCAAAGTAATCAACAATGAAAAGGTAACATATAGAATTTGAGGAAATATTTACAAACCATACACCTGTTAAGGGATTAATATACAAAGTATATGAAGAACTCCTTTAACTCACTAGCAAGAACGACAAATAACTAAATGGGCAAAGCGGGACATAGCATGCACCTATAGTACAAGCTACTCAGGAGGCTGTAGTGAGATCACTTGAGCCTAGGATTCAGACAGCCCCGGAAACGGGCAGACCTTATCTCCAGAAAAGGAAGAGAAAGGGCAAATGACCTGAATATCATTTCCCCAAAGAAGAGATACAAATGGCAGCAAATATAACCTTATTAATTATCCAGAAAATGCAAATGAAACTACAATGGGACATCACCTAGCAACAGAAAGAAAAAACCAACAAGACAGCGAGTGTTAGTAAAGATGTAGAGAAACAGGAACCTTGGGATAGTGACTGTGGGAACGTAAAATAATCAAAAGGAATTCCCATATGATCAAAAAATTTCACTTTGGGTGTAAGCCCTAAAAGACTGAAATCGGAATCTTGAAGAGCTATCTGTGCTCTGTTAGAGACAGTATTACTACTTACTAGCAGTCAAGATGGAAAACAACCTAACCGTCTACTGGTGCATGAGCAGATGAAGAAAATATGGCATACTGGGTGTGGTGGGCATCTGTAATACTGGCACCCAGGAGGTTGAGGCAGAACTGCTGTGTATCTGAAGCCAATTTAGGCTCCCCAGTGAGATGAGGATCAGGCAGAATGAGACCCTGTCTCAAAAAAAAAAAAAAAATTGTTGTATGAAACATAGAGGATGTTATGCTAAGTAAGTGTGCCACGTAAGGACAAATATTGCATGGATATTTATGTGAAGAATCTAAAACAGTCTAACTCACAAAAAAGAGTGACTGTCAGGGGCTAGGAGGAGGGAAAATGGGAAGTTGCTCTCCGACTTTTATAGAGATGAGTAAGATGAAGTTTTACTTAAAAAATGATACTTGAAGTAAAAGATACTGTGACATAGTTCTTTACAAATGGAAATTTGTACCAGCAAAGCAGTATCAGACAGAGCTAAAATGTGACAGATTAAGAAGCACCTCAGGAATAGTCTATGAGATACCACGGATCTGGTGAGTGAATTCTTTAGCCCTATTGGTGATATAGTGCAACTATGTACAACAACAAGAACCTTCTGGATGTTTCCTTCTGGGTTATTAGTGGCAGGCATCCTTGAGTTAACCTCAGTGACCCAGATTTGCCCTTGACGTGTCCTAACCAGTTCCTCAACCAACAGGACAGGCAGAGTGAGACGGGGAAGGAATGCCCAAGGAGTCTGTATGGTCCTTCTTGCCACCAGCACAGGCAGAAGTAAAAAGCAGAGCAGGCCTATTTTTCGGCCGCCTTGGAATGATGTACTACTCCAGATAGCAGCCGCAGAGTGGCGCTTACAGATGCTTTTATCCAGTCTCTCGTTTCTCTTCAGCCCTTCCATATCTAACTGCCCTGGGCAGAGAGAACTCAGGCTATGCACTTATCTTTGCTATTTTTATCTTCTCTTTGCAAGTGGCCCACATTCAAAACTGGGGAGTGTATGAATGTATAGTAGAAATTATATAATTTTCATTTAACCTCTTTCAAAGAGAAAAACATTCCTGTAAAATGCTTATGTTGGATACTCCATGCCTCTAAATAGTAAAATTATCGATTACAGAAGCTAAATGAGATATTCTAGGTTGCATGCTTCATGTCTTGCTTTTATATTAACATTAATTCAAAACAATATTCAGGTTCTTGAGCATTTAAAATGCACACTGATTCTCAGGTTAAATATGACATATGCATAGGGTTTCTCTAATATGAGGAAACAAAAACATAAAAAAAGAGACATGGAAAAAAGAAGATAGGCTTTGTGGAGGGATGGTGACATGTAAATAAAAAATTAATATTAAGATTTCACTACATTTTAAAAATTCACATCAAACTTATATTTTTAACAATTTGAATCTTAATCATACCATTTTCTGAAGTTTCCTGCTATCATGAGAACTGGTTTGAAAATATAAAGCCTGCTATGTCATCCTGTGTACTCATTTAGTTATTCAGCTAGTGTTTTGGGGGTCTGCCAGTTAGACATTTTACCAGACCTGGGGAAAGGGAGGGGAGAAGGTGTTGTGACAGGCAGAGAGGATAACATGGAGGCGGTGACAGGCCTGGTCCTTAAATATGACTTTCACTGATGTTAATATAACCAGATTTTAAAATATTCTTCCACATACAGTTTATTTTACATTTCAAGACAACATACTTGAAAAAAATTTCATATGAACTTAATTATGCAGCATGAAATAACAAACCCACTGTGTTTCAGAGAATTTTAAAGCTGTAAGAGAAGTAAACATGACTGTGTCGTTAACTCCATGTGAAATTGTTTTTGGGCTGGGTAGTAGTTCGGTGTATCTCTCTTGCCTCGTGGGTGCAAGGCCCTGGCACTCTAGTTTTATTTGTTGATTCATTCTGAATTTACCCTCAGATGAGAAATAAAAGATGAGAGGATCGGATTTGTCCACATCCTTGAAAGAAAGCAGAGAGGACTTTCAGCGACTCTGCCAGCCACTGCTTACCTCCAGGTCATCAACCGGCAGAAGGTCCAGCTGTGGGCTTGGAAGGCTTGGTGTACCCCTATTTCTACATCACAGTAGGTCTTGCATCCATGATTTTATTAAATATTAGCTCCATGTTATAGTGCTATTTAAATTATAGTATCAATTCATTGTTCTGCATATTATCTTGACAACATTAAATCTATTTATAGAGTATCTTACATCTTGCATTTACATGCAAAATGCAAGTACTACATCTTGCATTTACATGCAAAATGCAAGTACTACCTGAAACTAAAACCAACCACTTCAAGACCACCTTTAAAAAGAACTAAATTTATGTGTGTGTGGGTATAGGTTATTTTGGTGGTGGAGACAGCACTCTGTACATGCTAAGGCAGGTGCTCTACTGATGAGGTCTAAGTAGCCAGGCTTCTGTCATTACAAGTTTTCTGAATTAAGAAAAGCCACTGCACTCTGTGATGCATGAGAAATGCAATTACTCCTTTTCTGCAACTGCTCTTACATAACATCACCTAGCCTAGAAGCTGAAGAAGCAGCAAAAGCTCCTTTGGCCCCACCTTTGTGTCAAGAGTTATCACTGCCTTGTGACCTCTGCAGTTGGGAAGGAAAACAGGAGTTATGTTAACTCATAAATACACATTTCTTGGTATAATTTTTAAAAATCCAAATAAAGGTGTATTGTGATAACAGTTTTCTAGTATTAAATGAGATTAAGCAAGCTTCCCAGAGCAAAGGCCACGGCTTCCTACTGTATGCACAGAGCCTCAGAATGGAGGTCCCAACCCTTGCTTAAGAAAGAGATATTTCACTGTCTGCACATCTCTAGTCCTTTAAAAAAAAAACTTTTTTTTTTTAAATTTTCAGATAGGGTCTTCCTATTATCCTTCCTGCTTCAGCCTCCTGGTGTGCCAGGATTACAAACCTGACGTGTTTTACTTTTAATGTCAGAGGCATTTAGGATAAGGTAAACATTTACAGAAGGAAAGGTTGTCCTGCAGTAGAGTTATGAAAATTATTTTTATTCTGCTAAAAAGCACACATAAACATATTTATGGGCTATTATGTGATATTTTGATACATGTACACAGGATTTTTCATTTAAAAATTCTTTTAGCTTTTAGCTTTTCTAATAGTTTTAAAATGCATGTCCGAGAAATGTAACGATCCTTCTCGTGCTAGATTATCAAATTCTCAAAAGTAACAACAACTAGAGAATATGTGCTGTATAAGAGCAAGATGGGAAGCTTTTCTGTTTTTTTCCTACTAGAAAGCCCCAAACTCCAGAGCCTGCAGTCTGGTCCAGTTGCTCTGTGTGGCTTCCACAAAAGTACACAGCACTCTTAGCTTCACCTCCAAAATAGGAGTTGACAGCTATTCCCCACCACACAGGCACATTACATAACAAGAGGCAGAAAAGAAAAACCACATTAAAATGACACTTGGTGAGTGGGCTCATGGTCATGTGAGTGCCTTTTTACTGACACAGAAAATAGTCACTGGCAAGGCCATGTGAGCAACTGTCATCAGGGAAATGCTCAGGGTTTCCCCCACAGTAAACTTCTCAATGTGCATGCACATCGCAAGCTGTGACCTTCTCAGTGGGCACGTGTGGGGGACAGACTGCTCTGGCCTTGGGGTCGGAATTCTTTTGGGGATGTTCTCAGAAGTCAACTATGACCATGCTTTTCTCTTTTTCTTAATAACACTTCCCACAGACATTTTTAAATCACAAAGAGCCAAATTCTGAGGCTTCCGACCTTATTAACAACACTAAAGAACATGTAATACAACTCACTAACATGATCTGTTTCCTGAGCACACTTTCTTAAAGGGAAAATTCATAGCTGGTTTCATTCTCTTAGTTCCAAAGGCAGAGATGACTTCTACTTCTTACACGCTGGTACATGCTTTTTAAAATACAAGCATCTGTATAGCAATTTGGGTACCAAAGACAGGAGTCCCACTTGGGCCCACATCTGGCACTTTCTGGTCATGGGGAAACATGGGGAAAATGATGCTTGTTTGTGAAAACCTTTGAATATAGTAGAATTATTTGCTTTTAATGGGTCTGTTTTTGCTATACAATCAAGAGGGTACATCTTTGGAGTTATATTTTAAAGTTTCAGTCATTTCTAACTTTCTATCTGCAAAAGAACATACTTGGAATCATTTATTGGGTTGTACATCAAGCAAGAAGAGACTGATGTCCAGTAACCTGAATGTACTATCTGGGTTCATAAATGAATGATGTGATTTAATTTGGATGTATGTGTGTTTGTTTTCTATCAAGTATTTAACATGCTGAAAGGTAAGATACTGGTTGAAAGGTAAGGTCCTTAAATATCTTTAGAGAAGAAAATATTTGGTTTACTTCAAATATTAGCAGTCTTAACACAGTCCATTAAATTCAGAAGCATTTCATTATTAAGTAACTTATCCTTTACACATAAATGATCTAAAAAGCCTAAGTTATTCCTTATTATGAAAAAGGCAAAACACATTAGGAACATGAAAATAAAATCCCATGTTAAAAATCAGGATGAGTTACCAATTTGAAATGAAATTAATAAATGGAAGAACAGGAGTTGCAGCTTACACACCTTTTGAAAACAAATATATTCTAATATCACATTCAGGGATGTTTTGTCTAAATTGAAAGTATTCGTCTAAATTGCATCCACAGAGTGGTCAACTACTGGATGATACTACAGGAAAATGGGACATTTACCTAATAACGTAGTAGGCCTTCTGCAGGACTTCCATGTTGCACATGCTTTGAACGAGGATGCAAGGGACACAACTTCAAGGCCTTAGATCATGCTGTAAGCACGAGCAAGATCTCTACACAGCTCATCTTGATGAAATAAGATTCAAATTCATTTGATAAATCACAATTTAAAACTATACACAAGGTGAAAGCAAATACTCAAAAAGTAAAGTGAAGCTGCTACTGCCGGCAGCACCCAAAATCCCACAGAAACCACCCTTTTTTCATCGTGGTCAATTCATTAACTGAGAAAAGACAAACTATGGGAAAGGCTGGCCATCTGCTCAGTCCAGAAGCAACTGCACATACCTCCTAGAGCCAAAGCATTTTACCAGAAAAGAACAGACAGCATCAAATCCTCTCATGATATGGCTAGCAAAGATAAATACATTTGCATCACAAAAATAATGCTTAAATGATACCTCTTTAACACTAATGAAGACTTATCAGCATCTACATTCAGCTCAAATAGAATATTAGAGCATTAGAGAAAATGGGGTTGGATTTCTATTAGTTTTATTCAGCTGTTTCTTAAAATCAGGTTTAAAACATATTCATTCTTGGTACAGCAAGAACATTTTAGTCAAGTCATCCTGTTTTAAAAAGACATAATATATTCCTTTAGCAATGTACACTTCAAATAATGAGCAAAAATAAGCTGAAACATAATTCTTACCTTGAAATTGTGAACCTTTTCGTATTTTGGAATTTGCTCATTTTCTTTCAGAGTTGCTCTTCTAACAAGTGATGTCAACTGCGAATAAGCAAAGAGTTTCAGAGGTTGCCAGATTGTCACAGACGACTTTTGAGAACCTAGTTTCATTCCCAATGCTGCTATCAATAGATCTTGCTGACGACCCTCTTGTTTTGCTTTGTGAACTGCAGGTCTATCAGTTTTCCTCCCCGACCAGGACTCTTTGGATGGCATTTCGGAATGTAGAGGAAAGAGAGAAAACCCGTATTGATCTGTGTCTGTCGATGAACTCTACCAGCTACCACAGGAGCGCTCTGCAGCCGGCACAAAACCCTACAGAGCTGCGGCCACCACGGGGAGGAGGAGGGTGATGAAGCACTTCTTCAGAAGAGGCAGGCTCACCAGATAAATTCTTTTTTTCTTTGTAAAGGGCTCTATATTAAAGCTTCTGAAAACTTAAGAGTCTGAACAGAAAAAGAGTTGACGCGAACATACAAAACGTTCAGCATCTTTCTTTATCCCTTTTTAAAAGCCACGGAATTGTGACAAAGCATTTCTAAATGCTTTCTCCTTTATTCAATCCATTAATGTCCATCCTCAGTGAAAGATGCCTACATACTGCCTGAAATCAGTTTCTAGCAACAGCCACCCTGTGAACCCTCTCGCTGGGAGGATGGGGGGAAGGGAGCGACTTGCGGGGGAGGCGGGATTAGACTGGCCGCTGTAAGGAAGGAGTAACCAATGAAAATCACGCAGCAGTATTTAAGTACTGTATTCCTCAACTCGCTGTTTCTCCCTCCTCTCATGTAAGATTTTCTTGCTGGCAAAAGGGGAAAAACAGTGGGAAGATAACGAGCAGTGAATGAGTCATGCATTATTACAAAATGGATTTTTTTAACCTATTAAGAGCAAAGAGAAATTAACAGACAGTACCAAGTTTTAAAAAGAACTGGCAGGGAAATTATGAGTCATCTACATCTTTCTTTGTGCGTTGTGCTAGGCATGCGTTCTACAGGCAAAACCCCTAACCCCTTTCTTTGTGCATTCCAGGCTGAAGTTGGTTTACTACAACCCAATTCTACTAGAGGTAAACAAAAGGAAGGCATGCATGCAACAGGGATAATCTCCCAGGAAGGGGCAGTTTTGTTGGGGGTCTACATTTGAGATAAAACCAATATATAACACTCTACAGTCTTCATTTTTAAAAATTCTGCTTCCTGGTGTTATACTTATTTTACTCCATTATGATTTTAACGTTCAGATGTTTACAAAATCTAAATTCAAATGAACTGGGGGCTGGGAATGTAGCTACGTGGTAGTATATACTTAGCATATACAGAGACTTGGGTTCAACTCTCAGCACCTAAATAAATTAGGGGAAAACCCCCCCAGAAATTCAAGGCATGCTAGTGCAAGCAATTTATCTCAGGTTTTATAATCTATTGGTTGTATGAGTGCAGCGCATATTCTAAGTAAGCATGCATTTTTAAAAACTAAAATGAAAGTACTCCTTATAATTATGCAATATATTGGAAATAATGAGTGACTTTCTAGTTATTTTTCTTGAGTCTATACCCATCTTATTAAAATATTTCTAATAAAAGGCAGAAATTCATATTTGGATCTACTGTTTCACAAATTAAAATCCTTAATGATTAATACAAGACATCAACTGGTCCAAATCCATGAGTGAATTCGCTTTCCTAACCCAAATTACTCTGCAGCTTAGATGACAGTTAAAGAAATAATAAGTCTTCAAAGGTTAAGTGGAGCAGTATCTTTCTTTTCCTCAATAACACCAAGTTCCTAAATTAAAACAATTACATATGTAACCACATTAGCGCTACCTTTATGAATATTTCTGGTCAAGGCTTTGTGTTTCAGATCACCCCTTTGGCTACAGTACCAAAAGTTCAACAAGGCATGAAAATATTAAGAGCAAAGTTATTCAGAAAATTCAGGTCCAAGTAAAACTGGTTGTCTCTGAGAAAGTTTGTAATTTTCCTACTTAATTACAATTTGGGCAGCTAGTTAGGGCAGTCAGGAGATAGAAAACAATTTAGGATGAAAAGGTCTTAGCTACTATGAAATGGGAGGGTTTGGATAATACACAGTGTCCCAAAGATCACCACACATAAAATATGTGTGTAAGCTCAGGATTCTGCAAGCACTAAATTCAATATACAGCATGTCCCAAAAGTCATTATACATAGGAAAAATGAGAACTTCAGGGATGCTTTGTAATAATGCCTTCCTCATGGCAGCAGAGGTACTTCTGTATTAACAATGGATGAGTTTGAAGAACACAGAACAACTTTAAACCATCATCAGTGTTTTGATGTTCCACACAAGTATACATTACTTGCGCTACAGTTAGGTGGTGCATCTATCTACTCAGATGAGTTACTATTTGTTACTGAGGACGATATTCCAAGTATGCAGCTAAGCACTTTACATACAGAATCCCATTAAACCCATGGACCAACTCTAAGAGATATATATTATCCTCATTTTATAGATGGAATTAGGACTGAGGCCCATAGAAGTTGGACTCCCCAAGTTGTACAAATAGTGATAGGTAGAGCTGAGCCCTGAAATACTGTATGCACCAAGGTGAGAGAATAAGACGACTCTGAAGTCTGGGGGAGGTTCTCATCACCTGGGCACTCAGTGTCCTTCACTTGTTTAACAAATCTAAATCATCCCATTCTACCTCACATCACACTGAGGAGTAGCGGTTTATATAGCACTGGGTATCATTTATCTTCACAAATCCTTGAATCTGGATGGCAGCTTGAAAAAAGAAGGGTTAATAAATATTTGGTGAAAAATTAGGCAAATGAAGGCAGTTATTTTAGTTGGAAGGTAAAGATTTGAAATTAAAGAAACAAAACCCTGAATACTGACCTTGGGGGATTTGCTTGGTGCCTTGACTGTCTCATCGACATGAGATGGCTAATACGTCTATCTAATAGGTAACTTTAAGGAAGATGATGATACATGGAAGACAGACTAACAACACTAGATGCTTGGCACAGAAGTCTATGCTAAATACCAGCACGTACCACATGGGCTTCTGCCCTCAAGGAGCGTCTAACCTGCCTTGGGGGCCCTTGCCTTCTATTACAGTGCTACACGCCAGCTCCAATGTTCTCTCTTAAAGGGTATGTAATGATAATATGAGTTGAGGAAGGAAGGGTGGGAGGAGGACTGGATGGAAAACGGAAGAAAGGAGATCATCAGTTTTTGTGAAGAACCAAAAGCTGCTCCTTGCCCTGCTCAATGCTCCATGGTCATCTACTGTGTCCACCCTAACTTTTGGGAGGGATGGTCACTTTATATGGGACAAAAACTGGCTCACAAAATGACTTGCTCAAGGTCACACAGTCAAAAAGGGGAAAGCTTCACAAAAACTTCTGTCTCCAGAGCTAATAGCTCCTTTTTCCTGTGACCTTATGAGAAAAGGAGATAAAGACAAGGTGCTGGAGATGCAGAGCCTCTCCCGTCTGGGCCCTAGAAAACCAGGGAACAGCTTCAGCAGGTAGAGTGTCTAACCTTGCACAGCAGTACTGCACGTGGCCATTCACGCCAGAACACCAGCAGTGTTCTGCTTCTTGTTCTGACTGGGAGCATCTGGCCCCCTCTGCCCAGGCTTGATACCCATGACACATACAGGAGCAAAGTCTAAGCTCACCTAAACAGGTGTGACTTACTGGAAAAAACAAGATGGATGCGGTAAGATTCCACAGTCTTCTCTCTTTCTACCCTTGTCCATACCATCCGTAACACAAAAGACTACAAAGTGGAAGAGGGGGAAAGGGAGGAGAGAATGGGATGAGGAATACGGAATGAATAAGTAAGTGACCTTGGAAAGGAAAATGTGCTGCTGCTTAAATAAAGAAATTTTGGGCTGGAGGAATAGCTCAGTAGTTAAAGCACTTGCCTAGCAAGCTCAAGGTCCTGGGTTCAATTCCCCAGAATCACTTAAGACAGGTGTGGTGGCACACACCAGTAATCCTAGCACCTCAGGAGGCTGACGCAGAAGGACTGCCATGTGTTCGAGGCCAACCTGACTATACAGTGAGTTCAGGTCTGGACTGCAGAGTGAGATGTTGTCTCAAACAAAAAACAAAATTTCAACTGACCCCACTACTTGGCTATTTGTCCAGCAATAAATGTGGATTCATGCTGAGCTGGCCTCTCACGTTCACCCAGTGCATACAGCAGGAAATTTGGGCTCTGAGGCCACATGAAAGTGCTAACTGCAGCCTGCCATTTGCCAGAGGTGGACTGATCTAGGTTAAGTGACTCATTTACTTTAGTCTTTGTTACCTTATGTGTAAAATGGATTCAAAATACAGTATACAATTATTAAGAAATGAGAAGCCAGACCTGGTGGTGAACACCTGTAATCTAAGCATGCTAGGTAGGGCCTGGGCTTGATCCCAGGACCATACACACTCAATGAAGTAAGAGGGGGAACATTCTGCACTATTTTCTGGTACAGAAAGTAATAAATGAAAAATTTCCCTCTTTTTTTATATCCATGGATCTATATTTCCAAGATTGGGGGTGGTACCTGTGTAATTATAAATGAAACAATGTGAGCCTTATTCTGTAATTTTTAGTTTGTTCTGGCATTTTAAAATTGTGAATGGCAAATCAAATTAGTCTACACAATTTAGGGATATCCTATGTCAAAACAGAATTTTCTAAGGGCTGGGCATGGCAAGGCCTATAATAATCTCAGTACTCAGAGGGAGAGATGGAAAGTTTGCAAGTTCAAGCCTAGCCTCAGTAATTTAGCAAGATCTTGTCTCAACAACTAACTAACTAAATAAATAAATAAATAAAATGGGTTGGGGATGTAGCTCAGTGGTAGAGCATCTGCCTATAATGCTCAAAGTCATGGCTTCAGCCCCAGCATTGCAAAACAAAAGCAAATGAAAACCTCTGCAAAAAGGGGTCTTCAGTCATTCACACTGAGGTACAAATGATGGACTGTACTTCCTATTCTACAAGTATCTGGGGTCTTAAAAAAGGATCAAGACTTGAGCTAAGGGAATAAATCTCTAACTTTTGAACATCAGGAATTATCAATAGTGCAAGATCCTCATGCAACACAAACAACCACCTTCTTTGTAACAACATCACAGTGACACCACAGATGCATCAGCACAACACTAAGTTAGCCAAGCTAGCATTCCTTCCTTCACAAAAGCACCTCAGAGGAATACAGAGGCTGGCAGGGCCTTGGGGCTTGGGGAAGAGAATTGGATTTGATTAACTCTTAGGTAATCAGGGTTTCTGGTTCAGGTTTAGTGAAATTCTGTAATTCCTATAAAATATTAAAATTTAGTTAATAACACAGTTTTTCCAAAACCTTTAATATCAAGGTATGGCAAGAAGATTTGTGGTGTCAAGCAAATTCAACTCCAGATTCTTCCTACCTTCACCTTGAAGTTTAGCCAGTAAACTAATTTTCCTCAGAACCAAGAGTAAAATACCTTCTCAGGTGCCCAGCAGCATGCCAGCTTCCAGTAAATGCTAACTGCACGGCATGGTACAAGTGCTTTACAGGTATAATGGAGATGAGTTGTCAAAACAATAAGGTCAACATAATTCTCTCTCTCTCTCTCTCTCTCTCTCTCTGCTTTCAGAACCCAGGGCCTTCACACCTGGGCTCATCTCTAGTCCATTTTTACTTTTGATTTTGAGACAGGGTCTCACTAAATCATTACTAAGTTGCCCAGGTTGGGCTTCAACTTGCGATTCTCCTGCCTCAGCTTGCGAGGGTGCTGACATTACAGGCCTTCACCACTGGGTGGGGCACCAATTTTCATCTTAAATATGAAAAAACAGAAGCTTGGAGAGATTAAGTATATTGTTGAAGGTCTTATAACTAGTAAAAAGTGAAAGTGGGATTCAGGCCCAGGTCTCTATGACTTCAAATGCTTTGTCTTTATTCTTCACTATTCTACCTCTAATACTATCCTTCTGTGAACAGACAATTTTGAAAGGTTATCATTGGAATGTATTTGTGGATCATTTATATTCTAGTACCTCTAAGATAACTAGGCATTTTGGTTCTGCTACATTTGCATTTATACCAGATTCAACACTTAATCAAAATTTCCAAATGCTTTTTGAGCCAACCATTAGAGATTTCTATTTCAGAAGTCTTAAATTCCTTACGTTATGGTAGAATAAATAAATTTTTATGTTGCACAGGAAACTTACATTCTGCTAGAGTTCTAAATTTTAATGTTACCACAACCGTTGCATCATAATTCGAGTCTTCATACCATAGTCCCTCTAACATTAACACAACGTCCGTCTAACCAAATAATAAGGCACATGAATGCACTCATTTCAGTATGCAATAAATTTAAAATATTCTATACTGACATCATCACTACCAAATGTTGTCTTCTCTAACATGCTCCTTGACAGAATCATATAAAATACTATTAAAGTATACAACATTTGCTAGCAAGAGCAAAATCCTAGGTTCAATCACCCAGTGCCCCATAAGTCAAGCATGGTGGTGCACACCTACAATCCCAGCACATGGGAAGCTAAGGCAGAAAGATTGTCATGTATTCGAGACCAGGTTGTACTACACAGTAAGTTCAGGAACAGCCTGGACTACAGAGCAAGACAGTAAAACACACACACACACACACACACACACTTGAAAATACAATGCAAGCAAAACAGTACAGCCACAGCATTCCTTATTCTTCCAAGAAACAACAAAAATCTGATAAATTCTCCCAGGGACCTCTTGTGGGGGAGGGAGCATACATTTTTTGCACTTCATGTGAACACCATGACCAACCAGGAAGGAGGAATGGAAGGTGCCCACCTTGGTTTTCACTCCTGATTTTTAACTGGTATTTGCCACATCTCTTAGAAGTTCACAGCTGGACTAATAAATGAACTTTATGGTCATCTCTAAATTTTGACCAGAAATTCAAAACGAAAAAGGAAGTCTGTGCTGAAAGGTTTGTGCACATCTACACGGGGGTGGCTAGCTGGGCCATGCTGGGAAGTAAGTCTTCACAAGATAGCTCTGGCAAATTCACCATGTGTTTTTGTCTGGTGCCTAATCCAGTAGGTTCCTAATATTTATTGCTATCAGGAGATTCTGTTTCTCAAGGGGAAAGTGGTGTTTCTCCAAAGTCATGAAATTCAGGTAAAATGAGAATGGGTTATCTAGCTCTTAAGAAGCTACAGAAAGAAAGAGTGACCATAAAGTGGGGGACTAACATGCTTTTTTGGTAACACTCCTACACTGAAAAAAAAAAAAACTGATGAAAATGGACTCAGATGAAGTGGAGTGGGTTATTGAATATTTAAGGCAAGAAGCTAAAACACTTGTAGAATCTTCTATGATTAGGATGTCCTCACTGCTACTGGCTCTTTAGTGGGGAGTCTCACTTCAGGTCAGATATGCTTCAGTTTCCTATTGTGGTGTTTGCTTACGATTCTGCATATTTGCAGTCAGATATATTAAGTGCTAACCTTACAGTTAATTTATAAGACATAATCTTACATTTTACTTCTAAGTTCTTAAAGGGTTCTAGTCAGTAAGTCTGATGTACTGATAATAATGTAATAAATGCTTTGGGAACATAAAATAAATGGACTGTGTTCTCATCTTGAATTACACAGTCATATGATAATGCATACAAATATCTAACACTACCTAAAGCTTGGCTGTTCGTGTGCTGGCTGGGCAGGGGCAACAGTGACCACAGTCTTCCTTGGTTCTGCCTAATGAAAAGCCAAAACAGGCTTCTGTGGGAACTTCCGGCCCAGATCCCACTTCCCAGTTAACATCAGAGGCTGCTTGGGAAAATGTGTCACTACGTTTGATTTTTCATTTTATCTAGACTTTGTTACCTATTATCTGAAAGACACAAATACTACTGCTGTTCTGTAACAACAGGGAAGGTAGAGTTAGAGAAGCTCCAACACTATCAATAATTAGGAGCTCAAAGGCCAGCGGTAACCTCCTGACTCATATACACTGCCACTTTTCCAAAAAGCTTTTGATTGTGACATACTTACAAAAAAATACAACTGGAAAGCAGACTCAGATTCATACCATTAAGAGTGTTTTCAGATGTTAAGCTGCCAGAAGTGGTTACTGCACCTCGGTGAGCATTCTGCACACACCAATTTAACAGAGGCTACCCAGTATATCAGAATAAGAGCTGAGCACTGTATTTTTAGTTTTCTCATTCCAGCAGTGACTTCAGTTAGGCTTGGATAAAGCCTAAGAGATTCGGTTATTTTAAAAAGAATCTATCACAGACTTATTTAAACTTACGCAACCTTGTTTTCTCTATATAGTAAAAATAAACTATTATTTGATTAGAATATTCCAATAGAAATTTACTTGAAATACTTTAAGCCTCAATAAAGATAAATGTTGATCCATGGCATGACTTAGGAAGTTCAAATATACTTGCAAAAAATCTTGTTATATGAGCTGGGGATGGTAGTACATACCTGTAATCCCAGCACTCAGGAAGCTGAGGCTTGGGAATCACTTCAAGTCTGAGAGCAGCCTACCTACACTGTGAGTTCACTGTGAGTTCAAGGTCAGCCATGGTGAACAGAAGACTCAGTCTCAAAAAACAAAACAAAACAAAACAAAAAACAAAATCAAAATAAAAAACACAATGAACCCCCAAATGTTTTATGTATTGACAGACAATTAGGGAAGAGGAAGGAGACCAAGGGGAGAGGAAAAGAAGGGGAAGGGACGCTGGGCAGGAGAAATAAAAGTGGTGTCACATTCACGTAGCAATCTGCCTCAACACAACCCATTACTCTCTATAACTAATACACACTAAAACCAAAAGCCTGCTATTTGGAAATGGCACAAGTGGCCTGAAGACAAAAGATGCCTGGGAAGAAGGGTTAGTATAAAGACAGTCCACAGACACGTTAGCTGTCTACCTCATGCCAGACATTGACTTGTCTTTTGTTTGAAATGACTCTGCTATACTCCATGTTTTATATCATGATAATGTTTAAAAAGTGAAAATATCTTGCTTTTGGGAACTTTCTAAAACAACTGTTTTATATAAAGTCCAGTGTGTTTCAGTTTATAAAATTCCTGTTCAAAGGATTCTAAGGAAACATAGAAGGGAGACAAGTTTAACAATGCATAATGTGGATGGATACTCTCCCTCAAACAAAAGACGGTAATTAGATTTTTTTTTTTTAATCTGTATGCTGACTCACATGAACTTGACATCTTAAAAGTGATTAGAGGCATCTGGACAAAGCAAAGTGAACAGGATGTTTGAAAATAAAACAGTCAGATGGAAACAACTGGTTCTTGTGAAGAAAAAAATCCTCAAGTCTAATTTAACTTCTATCCTTTAGTCACATTTTAATGAATTGAGAAGAATCTACCCTGCTGTTATCCTCTTCTTCAAAGGATATGGCCAAGGAAGACAGTTCAACTGAATAATTAAAGATCTTAGGTTGATAAGGTCAAGTGTTATTTAAGGCCACCTGGCCAGCTGAAGCACTGCTTTACTGCCTTTCCACCAAAATGCCCCTACCAGCAATTGCCGGCAGAGGGACAAGCAGAGACCCAGGAGTGCCTCTCCAACCTACCTAAAATGTACCTAAGTTTGTTTAATATTCATCTTTGTGTAGAGAGGTGCTGGGAATGGAACCCAGGGCCTGTTCCCAGAGCTGCATCCTTAGTTCTTTACTTTGAGACAATCAATACTAAGTTGCCTGGGCTGGGCTTGAATTTGCAATCCTCTTGCCTCAGCCTTCCTGAGTACTGAGATTATAGGCATGAGCTACCCCACCCAAGTTGGGTTTTCAATCACTGAGTAAAACTGACGTTCTAGGAAGATTTGTTCTATTTATCTTTAGGTTTATTTATCTAGTTTCATAACAGGTGTGGGGGCCTGAAAGAAGTCTCAGAAAATCTGTGCCAGCGCAATCCTGATTCTATGACTATCTGGATGTCAAGAAGCAATTTGTGAAATAACTTAATACTATTTTTGTCCTACTTTATAATAATTTTAATTATTATATCATGCTTTTTTTTTTAAGCCCAGGCCCAGGTATACATTGTCCTAAAACCAGCCACACTGACACAGAACTCAGGTTCTACAAAGTGCCTTGTCAGGTCAGTTGTTTTATTGTTTCCTGACATTCCTGTTTCCAGAAAGGACATTCACTGATGTTAATTAAGCTAAGGTACCTGCTCAGTAGCAGATAGTCAGCAATAAAACCCACAATGGAAACTCAGGCCTCCTGATTCCGAGCCTATCCTCCACTTTGTTGTGCTTCCTGAGACCCAGGGATGTGATCGCTCGCCATGTAATGAGACTGGCAATTCTAAGCAAGACTTAGGTACCACAAAGAACCGTCAGAAGCAGAAACAGTCACAGCTGAAATGACTACCTCGACTCAGTTCTGAGCATGACTGTTGGTTTATCATGAACCGAAGTATAGTCAGCACATTAGCTTTCAGTTGATATGACAAATACCTGAGACAATAATCACCTTAAAGAAGGACAGACTTATTCTGGATCCTAGTTTCAGCTCCTGATCGCCAGGCCCTGCTGTTGCACAATTCAACATGGCAAGGAGCCCTGCTGACCTCATGGCAGCAAGGCCACAAATTACATGCCCCAGTGACCTGATGAATTCCTTCAGGTTCCACTATAGCTTCATAGGCTCAGCACCGAACCTTCAACACGTGGGTCTTTGGGGGACATTCATGATCCAAACTATAGCCATCAGCTGGGTAACTTCTAGCACTCTGAAAGCCTTATTATTATCTTGATGGTAGTGGGTGGAGTGACATGCGGATCATGTTAGGCACACACCATCCAGATGCCTATCAGAGCTTTGAGCAGAGTTATTATTGAGCAGTATGCCTTGTTTTTGAACTAGTTTTTCCTATCCCTTGAATAAAAACACATCAACAAAACTACCTTCCAAATAAATTGACAGTATTTTCTTGATAAATTCAACTGTCTTTAGAAATAGATAATTATACCCTATAGATAAACAATTACCGTTTTTTCTTTTCTCCCTTTAGTACTAAAGATTAAGCCCAAGGCCTCTGTACTGAGCCACATGCTCAGTTCTTTTTCACTTTCTGAGACAGGGTCTCAACTAAGTTACCCAAGCTAGGCTCAAACTTGTGATCCTACTGCCTCATCTTCCCAGCATGCTAGATTTACAGGTGTGTGTCATCACAATTGGTTTAAATTTTAAGCCACAAAAGAGATTCCAGATTGGCCAATACAGCAATTATAATAATTAGGATGCAATTTATTTTTATAAAAGAATCTAACATTAAAAAATGAAGATTTTGGTTACTGGAGATGTGGCCTGAGAAATTATAAGCAATTTATATATCCCAGATAGCCAAGTCTCAAGTCAAGTTCCAGTCAAGTCCCATCAAGTCCAGAAGGAAGACAATAAGCAGGATATATATATTTATATATATGAATAAATTAAAATTGAGATCTCCTTCCAGGTCTCACGCTAGTGATTCACCCCTTCTGGGACCAGCCTCAGTGTTCAATGTGGTTCTAATCCACCACATGTAATCCAACTCTCCAGACCAGGTCCCAATCTTCCAACAGCAGGTGGTTCCATAGACAATCTATAACATCCAAATACATAAGACTTTTGGGGGACATTCCAGATCCAAATCACAATAGATGGGGAAGCAGTTCAGTGGGAAAGCACTTGCCTAGCATACTCAAGGCCCTGTGTTCAATAATCCCCTACAGAAAAAAAAGAAACAACAGGTACTAATAAATGTTAAAAGAATGAGCAGGAAAAATGTATGGCACCCACGTAGCCTCACTGAATTCCTCAGACTCACAGATGAAAGCCTGTCTGAATGATTCCAGCCTCCTGTCCTTATATTGTCAGAATAGATTTAATACAAAGAAAATGCGTATATTTTTTCTTACAGCTAGGTTGTTAAAATGTAACATCTGGCCAGAGGTGCAAGGAAGAAAAAGCATTTTAAATACCGTTTCCTCACCTGACGGCCAAAATGCATGCAAAACTGCAAACTGAAAACAAGGTAGAAAGAAAATCTGTGATAACACACAGGTATCGTAGCAACAAGGCTGACTAAAGGAAACTGAATTGCAAACACTGGTAGAGCTACAAGAACATGTGCCACCAGAAATGTGGATGACAACTGTGATTTATGAACCATAGGTTACAGTTCTAAAGATCGTTGAATCACTGTGGTTTAATTTGCAGGACCAAAACAATTATTATTGAAGGAACAGTTCAAGGTACAGTGAAAAGTCCTATATGAGTAATAGCTCCGTGGAAGTTGCTAGCACAGTGTTAGAAGAAAGAAGAATTTAGGTGGTATCTACCATTGGTAAACCTAAAGTTTTGATCATTTTTTCTTGTACTAACTCAAACCTATAACTTGCTTTAAAATAGGCTAAAATTATTTTTGTTATTTACAAATGTATGCTTTAATAGGAAGATATCAAAAGAAGTTATCTAGTTTAAAAATAGGTTAAAACATCTCAAATAGGATTAGCTACAGGAAGGTTTTTTAAATTTTCATTTTATTTATTTTTTTAAAGATAGGGTTTCTGTAGTCGAGGCTGGTCCTGAATTCTTTATGTAGCCAAGGATAGCCTTGAACACACGGCAATCCTCCTGCCTCAGCCTGCCAAGTGCTGGGATAACAGCTGTGTGCCACCACACACAGCTTATGTAGTTCTGAGGAATCAAACCCAGGGCCTTGTGCTTGCTAACCAAGCACTCTAACCATCCAGCTATGTCCCTAGCTCTAGCTTTTTTTTTTTTTTTTTTTTAGTGGACGCTTTTGTAACGTTTTTCACTGTCAAAATAGCAAAACCAAACCATGTAATAAACTGAATAATTCTTTTTCATTCTTCAAAGAAGCAGGTCTTTGACATACTAAGTATGGAAACTGAATGCATTATATTAAGCTGATGACATTGCTTTTAACAGCATATGTAATTATTGTGGGCCAGTTTGTCAGCTTTTTTGTTTTGTTTTAACCATGCCTTCTATGGCAGATTATATTTAGTTTTATACCTCTCATTCATAAAATTCTCCAAAACAGATAGATTAGGCTTCTATCAAAAGACTTAAAAGGCAACTGGGTTCTCTTTTTGTTGTTTTCAAAAAGTACTAAGCCACAAGCGGGCTAGGTGCTTTTTTTCTGTGGAATGCTCCCCCCCACCCCCCAATCCTGGGACTGAACCTACAGTCTCATTCATGATAGGCAAGTGCTCTACCACTGAGCTATAGGCCCTGCCCTTTTTAGTTTTATATTAAGACAGAGGCTCCCTAAATTGCTCAAGCAGGCTTCAAACTTGTGATTCTCCTGCCTCAGCTTCCTAAGTAGCTGAGATTACAAGTATGCATCACCATGCCCGGCTCTGGAGTACCATATTTAACTTAAAAATAATGACTAGCAAAAATTTTGGCTATTCAAATTTGGGTGTCTGGCATTTTCTAAAAAATAAATAAGTAAGCCTGCCACCTCAAGATAAACAACAGCCACTGATAATATTCAAATTTTCTAAAAATTTCAAACTTTCAAATGAAAATAAGAATTCTGGAAAATTGGTAACTGCTACCTACTCAGTGATTTTTTTATATTAACAAATGTGATTTTGGATTATTGTATAAAGTGTTTCAATGTTTGTAATAAGAAATATACAAGTCAGTGAGCCAGTATTTTCCAAGTGACCTACACAGACAGTGTGATGGAATCATGTGTGGTTGACTAATCTATTCAAACTTAAAGACAGAACTTGGGTATAAAAGAATTAGAAATTATTATCAATACAGTTCAGGTACGTGTATACCGCTGGTGTGTTGAAGAGGAGCACCCACATTATCTAAAAGGCTTATTAAAATTCTGTTTTTCCAATATTTATATGAGGCCAGATGTTCAACACTTACCCAATCAAAACAACCCTGCAAAACATAATAGGGTCCGGAGTCTAAAAAGTTTGTGACTCACAGAGTTGTGTGACATTGACTCTGCTACAGAAGCACACTAACATGTATGTAGAAAGATAAATATATTACTATAGATGCCTGGGTTCCATCTTCATTCTAATGAACCAAGACTTCCACAGTCATCTCTATTTTATGTATTTTTTTAACCATAAAAGCTTAATTGGTATGAACATTGATATACTTCAGCTCTTTAACCAAAACCATCACTAATATTTCAAAGCTTCCCCCCAAAACTTGTTATATTAAAGGTATTTTTTATTTTATTCACTATCTTATTTCCCACAAGTACTATTATTAGTAACATCTTAGTTTCTTGATAATTATGAAACACTGTAAGACTCCTACTATTCATTGTTGTTGCGTTTTCCTACTTCGAGAAGTACCATAAAGAGTCCAACAGCGTGGAGGCTTTTGCAGGCAAATGGAAGAAGCTTGAGAACATCATGCTTAGTGAAGTAAGTCAGAAGCAGAAGGTGAAACATCGAATGGTCTCTCTGATATGAGAGACCCAGATCACAACACCTATGGAACGTAAGATGAAAGACAAAGTGAAAGAGGGGAGTAGGGTGGGGGATGAGGGAAGGAGGGGTGAGTAGAGGGAGGGACAAAAGGAGAGTGGGAAAGCCCTTGTCACCTTGACAAGATATGTATGTGCACAAAATGCTCAACTCCATCGTAAACCTTGAATTTTGCATGTATACATATCAATAAAATGTAGGAAAAAAGTGATAACCTGTCAAACTATTAAAGACCTGAAAAGGTTTTGTTCATCTGCTTCTACCTCCTTTTTCTGCTTCTGAATTATAAACTTCCTACAGTAAACTTTACAGAAAGTCTCGAGTACTGATTTAAAAAGTACTTCCATTGCTTTAAAAATATTTCTTATTTAGAAGATGACTGTCAACTCAGAGGTCTTTTGTCAGTTTCAAAGAGCTAAGTAAGCTTCAAATTTGACAGTGAAATGCTAATAAGCACTTTGAAGATGGAAATGATGAAAACCTAAAGCTGCCAACCTGAATTTAACTCAACTGTTAACTCAACTATTGAAAATATGTATGGACTTACATGTAATAAATGTAATATGCTTTTAAATGTTAGTTTTCAATAGATTTATTAATATGCAGATAGATTATGTTAATATTTAATAGGTTTCAATATAAAAACCAAATTTACCCAGTTCTCATTCTTAGTACATTGCTATTTAAAGTTCACATGATGAAATTACTATCAGCTTTTCACATTTAAGTGTAATTTGCACTATCATATAATATAATAAGTCTTATTTGTGTTGTTGCTCCATGGAGAAAAAAAGACTGGGTGTAAACATATTTGTGATACTTGAAGAAGGGAGAGTAGCATTTGCCATAAGCAACGATTAGAGAATTAAGCTGCACTACAGAAAAAGATACTTGAAAATTCAACAGTCACAGGTTTTCTTATTCTGTAAATGAAATGATTTTGTTTCCTTGACATTAGATCAAATACCTAAGAGCTGTAGTTGTAGAATGTCATGTCTGACTGGGACTACGGCACATCTGAACCACACTTCAACATGAAGTTCTAGGAGTCCTAACTTCTCCTTTTACTCAAAAGATAGCGACTGCTTAATCAAAATATTAACCCAGTCCTATGTTAAATGATAAAAACCAGAGGCTGTCTACCTGAAGTGTGGTCAACTATTTACAATGTGTATGGAATTTAATATAATAAATATGATATGCTTTATGGTAAATCTTAACTATTGATAAATTTCATTCATAGGCAGATAATGTGATTTTATTCTCAAAAGTAAAAAATATATTAAAATATATACCTAGAATCCCTTGAAAATTCACTATAAGCCTATCATCTCTAAAGATACTCATAAAAATGTGTCTGGCTAAACAGATAATATGTAATAATCAAAGCTTATTCTTAAGTGTTTCAATTTGAAAAATAAAGGTGGATCTTTGTAGGAAAAAATCCTCAAAAAATATGAAATAATGAAAGACACAGGTTTTTGAACCAGACGCTGTAGATCACTCCAAAGCTATGAGCAAACACCACCATACAAAACTAAAGAAATTCTTTTATGAATATGAACACCAGATAAAACACTGAATATCTATTACTATTTAGGTACTCTGTTCTAGAGCAAAAAAATAAAAGTAGCTAAAATGTTCAGAGTATTTTTATATGAAACCAAAAATGACTGATTTTGCTCATACACATCACCTACACATACTGGAATTACACGGTGAATTAGTAGAGATGCAACAATAATCTGGTACACTGCTACTCTTTTCACTCACTATTTCCAGTTCTTCATGTCTTAAGCAACACAACCTCTATAGAATATGGCTAATAAATTTCTACAACATTCCCACAAAAGCGACACAAGACTTTTGAGCCTGAGCCCACTTGCTTAAAGTGCAGTTTGGGAGCATGGGACAGTCTACTTTAATGAAGGTGCACTGAAATTAGTTACTAAAACTAATATAGAAAAGATTTATTTTTAAGAAATTAGGAGTATGGTCAGGGTTCTGCTTATATCATTATTCCTCATTCATTAATTCCAGTAGGTTTTCCTGAGAGAGAAAAGGGGAAAGTTACAAACATTTTAAAGGAATATTACACATTCCACAGCCCACCCTGGGATTAACCCTGAGGGCAACACTGGGGAGAAGAATGCTGACAGCATTCTTGAATGGGATGTACCTACATGGTTTCAAGAGTCATGGGGAGAGAAACTGCGATGCAGCAGTGGTATTCCATGGGGGAATTCTGGAATCTCATCACTGCCAGGACTTTCCCATTTCAAGGAGACTGGGAAGTAGTAGAAATGGTAGTTTTTCTAACTGTGCTACCTGGTACCATGTGATTTTCAAACAGCACTCAAAGGTGCAGAT
Source organism: Ctenodactylus gundi (assembly GCA_004027205.1). NCBI lineage: Eukaryota > Metazoa > Chordata > Mammalia > Rodentia > Ctenodactylidae > Ctenodactylus > Ctenodactylus gundi. The sequence continues at coordinate 1,002,993 of PVKB01000127.1, forward strand.
ACTCTCTACTTTGCCATCACTGTGATCGTGAGTGACAGCTGACATGGGATCCACCCCAAGGGACGGCAAGGGCAAAGTCAATGAATGAAGGGAGCTGGCTACTTGCCGGCAGCTGGGGTGCTTTGGTTCAGGTCCCACATCCCAGCAGAGCCAAGAGGCTTTGCCTCTCTGTCTCTAGGAATCCTTCGTGGGTACTCAAATTTACTGAAATATTTATTACCAATTAAACAATGAAGAGTCTCTAATGATAAGACTGAAACTGTCAATCAATATAGTTTCTTGTAATCACTGCTACTGTTACACATCTATAGTTCCTTTGTTGTTCATATTTCCCTAAGAAATATGATCTGAGAAATTTTATACTCTAAAGTCATAGGTAAGGTAGTATTTAAAATGAGTCAGATGATGTGTTTATAATAAAGACAAAAGATGCAAAGAAATCTATGAATTCAAGAAAATAATACAAATAGGATATTATTTGTCATGTCAACACTAAAATATTCTTATCCTGATAGAAACATAATTAATGATTGCTCTGGAGCTAGGGGTTAGGGTGGGATTTTCTACAAAGGGCATGAGAGAACTTTTTGGGGTAAAGAAATGGTCTATATTTTGATTAGAGTGGTTATACAGGCATGTATATTTACCAAAACTCATCAAACTGTACATGTAACTGTGCACATCTTACTGTGTGTAAATTATACTTCGATAAAATCCACTTCTAAATTCCTGGAAACACGGAGATATGGGCTCATCTGTACAGTTTTCCTACCAGGAGGACAAAGAGAACTCTGGGGATGTGGGATTATGGTATTTCCTCACTATGAACTTGGACAGCAGCACAAAGCCATTCTCAAGTTAATAAGCAGGGCTGGAGGAATAGCAGTGTTTAGAGCACTTGCCTAGCAAGCACAAGGCCCTGAATTCAACTCCCTAGCACCACATAAACAGGGGATAGTGGTGCATACTTGTAATCCCAGCACTCAGGAGGCTGAGACACGAGGATTGCTGTTCATTTGAGTCCACGGTGGGTTCCATAGTGAGTTTAGGACCAGGCTGGACAAGAGTGAGACCTAGTCTCAAATAAATAAATAAAGTTAATAAGCAAGCTATACACAGAATGGGTTCCCTTCTTGTTGAGTGGGTAAAAGAAGATGCAAATCTCTTTAAAAGGTGCGGGCCAGTCTGCAGCTTGTATAAAAGCCTCTACTTCTGCAGCAGGTGTGCTCTTAGCAAACAATGCTGTAGTAACTCAGAAGTTAACAAGAAAAAAAATTTAAATTTAACATATAAAATTTAATGTAAAGCTAGGTCATCAGCATACTTACAGCATTCAACCAATGTCACTGGTTTCCAGAAGTTAAGGAAATACAGAAAATAGGATTGACTTATTTAAGTTACTGACAAACTAAAGAAAATCACGTAGTGGTACAATTAGGGGACTGATTCCAGTATCACCATTGATACTGAAATCCACAGATGCTCAAGACCTTTACTTAAATTGGCACCATATTAATATATAATCTATGTTTACCTACCTGTTTACATCATCTCACGATTATTCATTATATCAAATACAAGGTAAGCACTACGTAAGTAGCTGTTATGCTATACCACTACAGAATAAAGACAAACAGGAAAGTCTGTACATGTTCAGTACAGGTATACTTAAAAAGTATTTTCCATGGCTGGATTAATCTGATAATGGGCATCTATGAACATGGACCATTGACTCTGTACTTAGAAAAGGTCATACAAACAAGGGTAAGGCCAGGAGCCATTACATTACACAATTCTGTAACTTTTTTTTCTTATTTTGAGGCGAGGTCTTGCTCTGTAGCTCCCGCTGGTCCTGAACTCAACAATCCTTCCGCCTCAGCCTCCCAAGTGCTGGAATTTCAGGCATGTGCCACCAAGCCCAGCTTTAAGTGGAGCTGGTGAATAAAATAAAACCCATTGCCTTGCACTTGCCAAGTGCTTTAACCACTGTTCCATTCCTCCAGCCCAGAATTTTATAATTCCTTTCTTGATAGAATGAAATTACTGTATAACATTTAGGTCTGGTCATTAGTTTTAGTAACTTGAAAAAAGCTTCTAAAGAGTTCACTAATTTATTAGACCATATGAAAACAAGTTCTCCTCATTTGGCTATGACATTCCATTCCCTGAGAGGTCCAAATATTAAAGAAAAATAGAAATGAGTCCAAATAAAAAGGAGGAAAAATGACGAAGCAAAGGCATAAGGTAAAATGACAGATCAATGACAAATCAAAGGTGTAAGGTAAAATGACAAATCAATTCAGTATGAGACAAATACAAGGATTTACTGACAACAGAGGATTTGTGAACAACGAAGCAAGGTTGGAGTACTGCTTGACAGCCCTGCTTTGTTTTGCATCCCAAAATGATATTATCCTCCTAAAGACATCAGAATTAACTCCTGTTTGAAGAAGTTAAACAGAGATTTTGCCACTAATGATTATTTCCCCATCAAAAAGGCTACTGATTCTGACATAGTAACTGTAAAAGAATTCTTAATATTTTATTTTCCAACCTTCAACACAGCAACTTAAAAGTTATTTTCTTTGTTCAACTGGCCTACATTCAAAACCATTCCCCAAACTGCAGCTGGCTCAGAAAATTACAATTTGCTCTTCTGTTGGTCTTGGTTCTTTGGAGCTAAGAAACTGATGTGTTTATCTTCCATCTTCCTCTTTCCATCTGGTTTTCCCTACTGGCTTCCAATTACTAATCCTTTCTGTGGGTAATAAGATGGAAGGACAGATGAGAATCACACAAATAATTTCCTGGGCTCTGCGAGTTTCCTTTAATCATGATGATACTGGATCCCCCACGAGGTCTGGATGATCTCCACACAGTACAGGCAGCACATACTGGCTGCTTTGAACATACTCATCAAGAGGTGTATTAGCCACCAGTCTCAAAAACTCATGTCACAGAAACAACTTTGGGGAGCCTCAGATAGAAGCTTACATTTGGAATGAGGAGCGGCCCACCCTACCATCCATGGACATTCTAAGGATTCTCTGTCCATAAGAGAAAAATACATAGTATTCAATTTAAATTGAATTCCTATACTTTTCTTTATCAGTCTCAGGATGGATTCTTACTACAGCCTTGGATTCTTTAAATCATGCATTTATTTATTTATTCATTTTGTGACAGGAGATAGTGGGGAATAGTGAGGAATACAGGGTCCTCCAAAAATGGAGAAGTTACTGAAAGTGGATTATAGAAATGGCAGTGGGCTGTAACTCCTGACAGCCTGTAACTAACCACGCCCCAGAGCTACTTAATAGATGAATATTAAGTACTTAAAAGACAGTAAGATAAAAATCTTAAGGGCAAAGCTAGTTTAGGATGGGTGGCAGTAACTGCTTAAGGGGGGAAGAACAAAGCAACCAGCCTTAGCAACCAAGCTGCTAAGGCTAATACAGCCCCTTATCCATATCATCTATAAAACCCCCTAGACAGCGAGCCACATGGGCAACCCAGATTTCCGGGTCCCCCTTTTGACTAGCAGAACCCTTACCCTCCTTCCTTCCCCTTCTGCAATTTTCCCAATAAAATGTTCTCTTCAAACCTGCCTCCCATCTACTGCAACTTATTCTACAAGCTTGTAGAGTTTCAAACTCGTCCAGAGGAGTTGGGACCGTGGCAGCACAACCACTAACCATTTAGTGAGTCAGCATTTATTTATATGGAACTTAAGGCACTGAGTTAAAAGTGAAACAAGTTAGAGGGACTAAGGCCTTGAGATGGGGATGGAATGCCAGAGCTACAAATTAATTTCTGCGGCTGCTCAGCAATTAAAGCGCTCGCCCAGCCAGTGCTAAGTCAAGCGCTAAGAACCCGAATTCGAGCCCCAGCACCACGTAAACCGGGCATGGTGGTGCACGCCTATAATCCCAGCTCTGAGGAGGCTGAGGGAGAAGGACTGACGTGAGTCCAAGGCCAGCCTGGGCTACAGAGCGAAACCCTGTCTCAAAAAAAAATTAATTTCTGAACACGGTTCTGAATAATCAGATTTCTCATCTACAAATGTGTTTTCTGGGATCTGCTTGGCTATTACAACAGTAAATTCAAGTGAGTTCAACTTAACCTTATCAAAACAAATAATACATAGACAGCTTGCCTCCTATTCTCAAGATAACTGTTAATAGACAAAAATAATAAATTATTAAAAGATAAGTTTTTGACAGAGGGCTTATATCTTGCACATCTTTTATGCTTTCTAGAGTCTTTCTTGAAAACAGGAGTTGTACAATTAGTTAAATCTAATTAATTTTGGTAGACGAGTAAAGTTTATGAAGACTGAAGGAGAAATGGGGATGACATTCCTGCTTTGCTCTTAATTTGTTCAGGTTCTAGGTAACTTCTGCACAGCAAGAAGAAACTGTTTACGTAGATAGCTCGTGAAAGACTAGAAAAGGAGAGTGGAGATATTAATGGCAAAAGAACGAATGCTGACCCTGCTAGAGCATAGAAAATAAGCAGACGGGGGACGGAGGGCGGGGACGGAGGGCGGGGGGGATGTTGTAAGACTAATAATGGGCTCATGTGGGGTCCAGCTTCGGTAAAGCTCAAAGATGGGCATTTACTGTCTTATGGAATTAAAATAAGGATTTGTAGGTGCAAATATTATAGGGAAATAATAAATTTTAGTACTACTGGTAATTAGAATATTCTTGGGCATACATGTTTCTTGTTTAAAGATAAAGTGAGGTATAGCTGTATTATTGAGAAACACTCCACTTTCTTGATGGAGCAATTAGAAGCCTTTTGATGTTTTTAATCATTGAAAAGATGGGTCTTAAACAGAAATTTGGACACGCTGTTTGTACACAGGCTGGGGAGATAGAGCTCATAAATGGGCATCTGGTCGATGCTTGCTTTGATCCCAGAGAGCAACAATGCCTCATGCAGGGGACATTCTTGTGGAAGCCCACATAATGAAGCCATTAAAACACTTAACCACCAAGGCAATGGCATCCCGAACCCCAAATCTGAGGTTGGGGAAAACTGAAGATTAGAAAGGTAAGAGCTTGCCCCAAGTCACAAAGCTAATACATACTGATCATGTGGGGTTTGGGCAGGGGAGTGGGAGGCACTGGAGATTTCTTAGACAAGATGTTTACAAAAGACAAGCTCACTATTAGAAACTACGAAGAAGTTGAAGTCTTTCTTAAATTATTAGACTGGCCTTTTAATGCCAATCAGTGACGCTAGTTACATCTGCTAGTTCTCTAAGGGCCTGTTTATCCCCAGAGCTGATTCCACCCTTGAACAAGCTATAGGAAATATATGAGCAGGTAAATCTGGCTGGGGGAGGGGAAAAAAAAGAAGGTGGCTAAAGGCAGAGCTAAGAAAAAAAAACAACAGAAAGGCTTGGGTGGGAACAAGAAACAAGCATAAAGTACAGAAAGAGTGTGAAAGTACACAACCAAGAAATCAATACAGTTTCAATGATAGCTCCATGTCATCTACTCCTCTGGTGTTGTCACTTTTATTCATGATTAAGATCATGTATGGATTTCCTGCTGATTTCCTTGAGAGCATGTGGTTACAGATACTATGCTATATGTACTATAAACATTTAGAAGACTTGCTCGCTTTGTGAGAGAACTCAATTAGATCAGACTGCCCGCGCCCCTTTTGTTGTTCCAGAAGATTAAAACTCCTGCCATTTGATAGAGGTACTAAAAGAATTCCAGTAGTCATGTCAGTTTTTGGCACAATTCCAATTTTGTATCAATTAGACATTTCAACAAGATTTTCAGTCTGCATGCAGTCTGGTGAGCTCAAAGAAGTCTCTGAAAATGAACTCAAATGTAAAAAGAAATTCCTTAAGAATAAATTAGTAAGACAACATGTCAAATGCTGCATTCATTCTAAATTACAGGAGAAAAATGTACTAACACATATAAGCATGCATGCGTGCAAGTGCAAACACACACACACTTTAAACTAGCTAATGTTCCATAAAACCAAAAGGTTCCTTTTGTACACCCTGCCATCACAGCAATCTTTACACGAGCCATATTACTAATGTTGGATAGACTAAGTTAGGACAGATAAGCAGGACTAATTTTTTCCTTCAGACAAGGTCTTGCTGTGTAGTCCACGCTGGTCCTGAACTCACCATGTCGCCCAGGCTGGCCTGGAACTTACAGCAATCCTTCAGGCTCAGCCTCCCAAGTGCAGGCATTATAGGCTTGCACCATCACACCCAGCTAATCTCTATGGGATGCTGGAGAATGAACCCAGGGCTTGCTCAGGCTAACCAATCACTTTAACCACTGAGCTATTCTCCCAGTCATTAAAGAAAAAATCCAAACCCTTATCTAACACAAAGAAACTCAGTCCAGACACACTGGAAGATAACTCCAAGTTCATACAATTTGTGGGTAAACTGAACAGATCTCACTTTTCAAGAGCCTACTGAGGTGTTCTTTTTAGTACTGTGCTCACTCTCCCATAACACGTTACTAGAAGTAGCAGACTATAAAACTCTATCTTGTAGATTATCAAGTCCCAAGCTTTCCCATTAAAAATGTAGAAATATAGTCTCAGAGATATAAAGCAGTTGGCTCACTGGGCCATATAAACTCTATCCCTACATCAGAACTAGAACCAAGTTCTTAATTCCAACAATAATATCCTTCCCACAGCAGCTTACTAACTTCTGCAAAGCCAACACTTTCTGTCTCTGAGGTAAAATGTCACGGACGAGGAGAGATTGATAGTAAACACCTATTAAAATACTTATTAAGCCGTACTTTTGTCAGTAGATACTTTTATATCAATTAAACATGATTGTTTTTACTTACAAATGTCATCCACTGTGACAGGGAATCAATGTTTCAAGCTGTTGAACAGGTCATCATCCCTGTCCTGTTGGATGACACCTGTAAATAAAATAAATCTATATTTGAGTAGATTTTTTTAAAAGCCCACTAGGTTTAAGATGCATGCAGTTTAAACCAGAATAATTTTCTACATGATCCCAACTTGGGTACTGTTGAAGATACCTCCCAGTGCCAACTATTTCACCCTAAAAAGTTTCCAGTGGGCATCAGTGCAAGACAGCCTAGGGAAAGTAACATTTCTGGCAAAGCACGAAGAGGGCTACAGCAACTTATCTACCTTGGACTCCTGCTTGTGTGTCATTTCTACCTTGCAGAAGGGACAACCTGGGCCCTGTGACGTTAAATGACTGGTATAATGTCAAATAACTCAAGCTCATAGGAGGTCACAAGTACATACACAACATATTAGCTAGGCTACCATAACGAGGATGACCAACTCAGAATGACTTAAACATTTCACAAACGTCAACTCAGGATACTCTAGCACATCTCCATACAGTATGATGTCAGTACTGAATACTAAAACACAAACATTGCTGAAAAACATCGTGGGTGGGAAATCAGGCAACAGTGAGAAAATGGGAATGTGACAGTGTAAAGAAGAGTATTAAGTCAAACATGCATTTATGATTTTAAATTCTGGCTTTTTTCAAATAAGATATGTGGTTTCTAATAAATGTTAACATATTAAAAACATTTTCTACAAATTTTCTATCGTTTATAATTTAAAATATTGGTTCTCTCTATAGCCAAAAAGTACCAACCTATGAAAGACCTGCCAGGAACTAAAATTTGGGCTGGACAATGAGTATTTTAAATTTCCACTTTGTACCTAAATATGTGAAAATAACAAAGTATTTTAGGATATTGACTTAAGGTAATATAATGGTTAACATTATCACAAAGCTATACGAGTGCTTACTATGTGCCAATCTGTTTAATGTTTATGCGCTATCTGATTTAATCCTCATAACTTAATTATTACAACTTTATAAATAAGTTGGTTAAAGCACAGAAAAACTAACTTGTATACAAATCTACTTGATGACAGAATTCAAGCTCAAAACCTTCTCCATTTCTTTCATCTAGCAACTGAAAACTTGAAAATATAAATTTGAACACAATTGTGGTTAGAATACATAAAATCCCCTTAAAGTAAATCCCACATCATATAAAAAAAATTAGGAAATTTTCTCCCTCAGTCTTGCAGGGTGGAGGGAGAAGAAGAGGATGGAGACCATTTTCAAAAGCCAAAGAATCTTAATGCCAAAGAATTATATAATTTTATGTTACTTTAATATAAATTACATAATATAAGTAACTCAGAATTGCCTTTTATATTAAAAGAAAAGTAAATCTTTCTTACTGCATTACTTCTTGCTGCCATTAAAAAATTTTTTTTTGGTGTTGAGGATTGAACTCAAGGCCTCTACCAGAGCTAAATCCGCAACCTCTGACTTAATTACTTTTTAATAGTAAAAGTCCTTTCTTCTAAACTAATTGATTCCCAAAACAGTACAGTGGACATTAATAGACTGAATGTATTTTAAAAGTAAGTAAATAATCTTGCTAGAGAACAAACTTACTTTTACAGGAAAACAAAACAGTAACAGCGACAAAGTAACCCTCTCAATTCCTTACACAACAGCTATTTTTTCTTGACCATAAGTTACGCTTTTGACCAGAACCCCAGAACTTTTTTACTTGGGGTCATTTGTCCAGCGTTATTTTAAAACTTGTGAAATGGACAAAACACTCAATAATCCTAAGTATAAAATATACCTGGCATATTTTAACTGAACAAGAAACAGGAATAGGCCAAACTCCACTTCATACAAACTAGACATCAAGGAAAATGCATTTCATCTTCAAAGTACTTGTGGAGACATCAATAATCATTTTCTGCAAAAGTTCCCAAACAGAAAAAAAGGATGTGGTTACATAGTAGCTTACCCTTTTCTCTGATACCCCATCCTGGCCTGTAGCATCTTTCTCATCAAGTGTTTCTTTCAGGACTGTCATGTTTTTTTTGTATGCTGGCTCTCTGTTTAGGGTTGTATATCCTACGTGCTCATAAATGGGGTTTATCGTCATCTTGGCAATGTATTCTGCTGCCTTGGTTTCAATATAGAGAGTAATCAAGCCATCAGTCACCAGATCGTGGATGGACTCAAAGCGTTTCTCCCCAACAAAGTGCTTTCCATCGTAGTAGAGCCTGAAGTTTCTGGTTTGACTTCCAAATCTGCCTCAATGAAATGGGAAAGAAATATTTAAGAAAAGGAAGCAAGTAAACTCATGAAACAAAACAAAAACCATTGCTTTGTTGTACATGTCTCTTTAAGAAAGTTGGTGACTACTCTTTAAGAATCTCCTAGAACATAATAAATTAAGCTTTGAACACAGAAATGAACTTGTAAGAACTAAGGGTAGCCTGTCAACTGTAGAAGGAAAAACTTCTTTCCCTTTTAAGCCACTTCATAATGCCTGTAGGAAAAATGGGGAAAAAGAGCCTCATAACCAATTAACACATATTCAATATTCAACTGGTTAACTCTACAATATATGAAATTTCTGTACTGAGTTTATTTCAAGCTGCTCAATAAAAATATTCTATGGGTTTAAAGGGGAAGTCCCATTTAGGGAGTAACGAGGTATACCAGCAAGCACTTAAGTCAAAGAGGACTCCAGTGCCCGAGCCGTGCAGAACATGATGGCACAGAAACGGACTTTGGTTATTTTTGCCCAGAGACCAAGAAACTTGCTCTTACCTCTTACATATAGTGCCTGCTGGTAAGATATGGGCAAAAGATGTTTGCAATATATAAAACATGTAAATCATAAAAAACCAGACTACAGAAAAATACTGCTTTCCATTTTAAGTAATGTTTTAAAGACATGCATTAACAACTGGAGAAGGATGGTTTCCTTGGGCGAGAGCTTCAGTATTTTGCTTTCTGCAGCAAACTTCATAAATGGACCCAAGTTTGCAAGACTAGAATCAGCGTCTTTGCAAGAAAATGCACTAAAAAAGGTGGTACTAAAAGGCATCATAGGCTGCTGGTGTCCCGGGCTCCTGCAGGCATAAACCCTGAGTAAGCCTAATTAAACACTTAGTAAATCAGAAAGGATATATTTAATTTCACTGTCAAAAACACACAAAAGAGAGGTAAAATTTAAAAAAATTTCTGCTTAAGAAAACTGTTAAAAGGCTGGAGGAATGACTCAGTGGTTAAAGCCCTTGCCTAGCAAGTGCTAAGTCAAGCACTAAGTATCTTGAGTTCGATTACCCAGCACCAGATAAGCCAGGCATGGTGGCACTCGGGAGGCTGAGACAGGAGGATTGCGGTGAGTCCAAGACCAGCCTGGGCTCCAGAATGAGTTCAGGACCAGCCTAGGCTGCAGAGTGAGACCCTGTCTCAAAAAAAAAAAAAAGAAAAGAAAAGAAAAGAAAAGAAAAGAAAAAAAGAAAGAAAAAAGAAAAAAGAAAATTGTTAAATGGAACTTATTCTGTCCGTTCCAAATGGACAGGAGTTGGACACTTAAACAAAACATTTTTTATAATAATCTGAGATATGTGTTTGTGGTTCAGGTTAGAATTACTTAATGAAGATTCTAACATACTATCCATAGTAACCCTTCTACATGTAATTTATCCATCTTTTGGTTTATCAAAAGCATTCATATGCTGATTTACATTCAACTGATGAACCCACAGGATTATAATTTATTCTCCATTTTCCTTTAAAGTTAAAGATCCATTTCTCCCAAGTACATTATCAATAAAATGTAAATCTAAAAAATCAAGAAGGTAGAATTTCTACACTGAAGTATTAAAGTTTTTCAATGATATATGACTTTCATCATTTCCTTGTTGCTAGTATACATTATGTGCTATTTACAAATGAATACAAAAGCCCACTTTAAAGTTTTTATGAGTTCTTACAATAATAAACACACACAGCATCATTTACCATCATATCCTTTTACATTTCTGTTGTATCAGCAACGTTTCAAAGCAGGCTCAGACCACTCTATTACTGCTGGGACTTATGGTTTCATGTTGGGCATTTCCACAGTGGATATGGTCCTTAAAGACCATACAAGCACTGGTGGTCGACACTTGTTACACAGTCTTCTGAAGCCTGTGAAGTACAGGGGACACAGGACAAGAAGGGAAGGTGCTAGAGTGGCCTCACAGCACTGGGGACAGTTTGAGCGGAGGCCAAGGTTGGACTCGAGTGCTTTACATGAGACTGCACTGTCTTTCATCCATCTATGGGACTATTTCTGGCTTCCTGTGGGGTGTTGTGTGAGACAAGATTTGTCATCTTCTTTCTCTCAGCGTGGTGATCTGAGAGCTCCTCTCCCTGGTTTGCAATTCTCAGCCTGCACTTCCGCTCCTGCCTGCCAGTGCAAACACAAGGCCAGTGCTTAGGGAGCTGTGAGATTACTACCATGACTCATCAAGTGGTTTGATTAAAACATATGCCTCAAAGGACAAGAAAATTAATTTTCACTTGGAATTTTGACTTAAAAAGAAAATGCATATTACATTTACTAAGAAAAGTGTATTTTTTCTTCGCCCACTCCGAACTCTACTATGCAAATTCTGCATCTAAAATATAGGAATAATCCCAGCATACTCTATGTGGTTGCGAGCATTATATCAGAAGTAAAATAAATATATGGTAGATTCAATGAACGGTAGCACCCCTTCTTATCTATTCAGGTTCCTGCAGAGAATGACAGAATGAGTTAGCAAACAATAGAGTGAAGCAGAAGAGATGGCCACCAAGTACACACGGAAGATGGCTGAGTAACAGCTGCAGGGAACATAGCTGGACTGGTTTACATCACAGTCAACTATGTGAATTCTTTTGAATGCTCCTGAGTAAGTCTACACTGCGTAGTTAAATAGACTGGCTGACCACAGGGAGCAAAGTAGGAAGGAGGAGCAAGCAATCCAGGCTGTCCACTGTGCTCTCAGGATTCAAAGGAGAGAGGTGAGTAAATACTTTCTTACTCCAAGTATTAAATCTAGCAACAGCTGCTGACCTCCAAGCAGCTGAGTACTGATTTCTAAAAACTGTTGAAGCTAAAACATTTTTCCTCCATTGCTATAGGAGAATTTTCTTTTCTTCATCATTTGCCTCTGCCCTTGACTAGCTGTTCATTCCTAAGTTAACATGCTTAAAACTATATAGTCCTAACTGACCAAGAATTTAACAAAATAAAAATTCATTATCCCAAAGTGATATTTTAGTTAACAAACAGGAAAGACAGGGATATTAACTTGGGGCTGCTCGTATTGTATGTAATTACCACACATCGCACTTCTCTCTTTCCGGTGACCCCAGGTTTTGGGATCACTATAAAAAACTGTTCAATGTTGTGCCCAGTTGCATTCAGATGAGTTTCAAAATTCATAATCTTAATATCTTGCTTTCAAGAACGAACAAAACCTTTAATATCAGGCTTTGTATTTTTCAGTAAATCAACCATACTCAGAAAAAAAAAACAGTCTAGAAACACAAAATGATGAAAATTTGTGTAAAGAAGAGCCTGTGTAATGTTATTTTACTTTTGCTAAAGCTGATGACTGGATCTGATTTGAGGCCAAAGTTATTTGGAAGTACTCCTTCAAAGGAAAACCCCCAAGGTAACAGATGTTTTTGGTTAACAGAAAATATATGCAACACACTGTCTAAATTAATCATACGGTGTTGGAAGTATTTCCAACAAGCAACAACAAAAATCATTTATCATAAATATGTATTTGTATGTTGTTTAAAGAGTCAAAGAAGCTCATCTGATGGTGAAAGAAATACAAATAGCTCGTAAATTATACAATCATAAACGTACTCTCAGAAGACAGGTTTAAGGCAGAAATAAGAATATGATGAAGCATCCAGTAAAATACTAAAACACAAATTTAGGTAGGTTTTATGAACTAAGAAAGCCTATGGAGGGCTGGAGGAATGTCTCAGGGGTTAAAGTGCTTGCCTAGCAAGTGTTAAGTACCTGAGTTCAATTCCTCAGTACCACATAAAGCAAGGCGTGGTGGTGACACATGCCTGTAATCCCAGCACTCAGGAGGCTGAGGTAGGTGGATTGTCCTGAGTTCAAGGCCAGCCTGGGAGTTCATAAATTTAAATGCTTCCTCCATCTAAAATTCTGTTAAAAAATTACATATCTATCTAATTTTGGACAATAAAATAAGACAGAAGTAATAAAATATGCCAACTTATGTTTCTTGGCAGAATAAATCATTTCTAGTGAAGAAATAAACCCATTTCCTTATTAAACATTAAAAGATGGCACCCAGTACCCCTGGAATGTAAAACTGATGTAAGAGGATTATTTGAAAATCTGTTAAGAAGCAGTCAGATATTCCCCACCCTCTCCATACCGTCTCAAATGTTACTTGTTAACCACTGAGGCAGGTTCTATTCCCTGAATGGGACACTTATGTTTAAATTCAAAACATTGCCCATAAGTCTCAAATGTTTGGAAGTTGACTGGTTCATGGGGTGCGACACTCATCAGTGGAGGGCTCCACCAATGCCTTCACGTGCTGTTAGGAAGCAGGCTTAGGTGGAGGGACGGTCCTGGAGGCAGGGCCAAGAAGGGTATGTGCTTGTCCCCAGCTCTTTCCTTTTCTCTCTCTGCTTCCTGTCACCATGTGGTAAACAGCTTTCCTCTAGCTAGACCTCTACCACATCTTTCCACTTTTACTAGACAATCATGAATGGACTGTCTAAAATGTAAACCAAATAAACCTTCTTCCTTGAATTTGTGAGCGTCAGATACTGTATCCAAGTGGCAGGAAGGTGATTACCACAAGGATGAAACACAGAGACTGTGACCTGGGGAACACTAGGGAAGGTGAAGGCAGAGGCATCATCCTAAAAAACTAAGTGACCTGTACAGTAAAGAATGAGGCCTCCAATGTCTTTACCACTAGATTTGCATAAAGCTTATCAATTTCCCAACAAAAGAATCAAAGATTCTTCTCTGGGGATCTGAGTCACCCAAATAAAAGAACTCAGGAGCAGAGACCACAATCCTTTAATTGTCATGCTTCCCCCAAGTCTCAGAACTATCAACAATTTTTAAATGCCGAACATGCCTAAATATGAGCAATCAGCCATCAGCACCTGAGGGAAAGTTCTCACAAAAAAGACAAAGACTATAATAAACAAACAGGATTAAGCCAACCTGAGGGAAACAAAGCATGCACAGAGATGAAAATGTTTTTGAATTATCAATATGCTTTTCAAAAAGATTCCTACTTTGTCCCCCTATTCCTATAACCAAAAATAAGAAACACTAGGATGCTTTAAAGGAGAGACAGAATAAATCAACCGTATAGAAATAAGAGATAATTCAGGAAAAATGATCATAAAGAAATGACAAAAATTAATAGGTGAAAAGAGTCCTACCACACAAAGGGTAAACACAAAAAGGGTCTTAAAGAATAGGCTAGCAACTTCAAGTCAGATCTTCAGACTGGCAAAACTTAACAAGTCAGACAATACTAAGTATCAGCAAAGATGCAGAGCAGTACCTGCTAAGGTTTTATATTATAAAGTTGAATATATGCACACCCTTTTGACACAGCTATATGTATGTAGAAATATACATACATATGAATATATAAAACTTTATTATTATAATATATTCTTGGTAAAATATGTATTACTTTAGAATCAGTTTTCAGGTGATATACATCTCCTAACCCAGGAATACTATGTGTATATATTACCTAGTTTGTGAATAAATAGAAATATACATAAAATATACAGTGTATATATACATATGAAAATTATTACCACTGGTTATTTTTATATTTATATCCACATGAATAAATATGATAGCAATCTTCACAAGTGGCTATGTCTGGAAACCCATAAAGTCCTAGTAAAACAGAAAAATTGTGACAATTTTATGTGTTTGAGAAAGCCTCTCACATCATTTTCCCTCCTAAAAATGGCTCAATGGGGTTTGGGGCCCAGCTCAGTGATTAGAATGCTTGTCTAGGAAGTGCAAGGCTCTGAGTTTACCAAGCACCATATAAGCTGGACACAGTGGTACATGCCTATAATCCTAGCACTGAGGAGGCTGTGGCTGAGGCAGGAGGATTGCCATGAGTTTGAAGTCAGCCTGGGCTACACAGTGAGTTCAGGACTAGCCTGGACTGCAGAGAGAGATCCTGTCTCAAAAAAAAAAAAAAAAAAAAAAAAAAAAAAAAAAAAAAAAAAAAAAAAAAAAAAAAAAAAACCACTAAACAAAAACAAACTAATTGGCGCACTACTGCTTTTAAGAAAAAGTTCAAACTCTTTTGTTAGCCCTGAGACCTTGAGTGTGTTACCGCCACTTACCTTCGGAGCACCAGAGAATGGCATAGGATGTGGTACATTGTACACTCTAAGTAAGTGGCTGCTGAACAGAATTAGTAAGTGATTTCACTAATATTTCTAAGTTGGTCAGCTCTCTGTAACAATGAAAAATACTTAAAATATTTTGGAGTTGTACAGAATTGTTGAAATATAATCATATTACTATAGTTTTGTTGGATATAAATAAATAAGAGACAATTACTGTGATATAGCATTTGTCATTTACAAGTCTGTAACACTCATAGTTGTGCTGATCCATGTGATTTAAAGCTGCTTTTCCTATTTACAACTGGGAATAAACAGTAAACAAATGTAGTGAGCCAACTGCAATAATTTCTGCTTCATTTTTCATTTTACTACTAGACTAAACACATACTAAATATGTCTAGTTACTATATAAATTTATATTTTTACTTACAGAAAAATATTGCATAGATAAGTCTAACCTCTTCAAAACCTAGGTCCAGAAATAATCAAAATGTTTGTGTTAAAAACAGATCTGATATATTCAAGAACTGTTGTTTGGACCTACTAAAAAGTTACTAAAATCTTATTTAATGAGTCTACTGTTGGACATGGTAGTTTACAAGTGTGATCTCAGCCATCTTAGAAGCTTAGGTAGGAAGATTACAAGTTTCAGCCCACGCCGGGGAACTTGGAAACTAAGTGGGACACTGTCTCAAAGGAGGAAAAAAAAATTTACACACACACGTTTATACATGCATACACATATATATGGGCTGAAAAAAATCTCCTACTTCGGGATTAAAATTCACACAATATAAATCTATAATAGCATAGAGTTACATATGTGCATGTGCTTCAAGAGTTCTATATATGCATACAAGGGTGAACACATGCACAACAGCAAACCTACACATTCATATGCATACTTTTTAGGTTCCTATTTAGTTCCTTTATGTATGTTTTTATTTAATCGTTTCTGTATAAATTATACATTTTAAATATATATGAAATATAATTTTCCTTGAAAACCAAGTTTATTTAATAATTATCTTAGTGTGTAAATACAGAAATATCAGTGAGGTTATTGTGCACTCAGTTGCCTTTCCCTATTCAAAAATGACCCAAATACTGAACATTTAGCTTTTATATTTGCTTTTTTTTTTTTTTAATGAGACAGGGTCTTCCTCTGTAGCCCAAGCTAATCCTGAACTCACCGCGTAGCTCAGGCTGGCCTTGGATTTAGGGCCATGCTTCTGCCTCAGACTCCCAAGTGCTGGGATTACAGGCGTGGTGCTGGAGAATCGAACTCTGGTACTTAGCGCTTGAATAGCTTTGCTTGACTAGGCTAGCAAGCACTTTAACTACTGAGCCATTCCTCTAACCCCTTGGATTTGCATTTTCAAAAATCATCTTTTCAAACTGTCAACTGTATTCATGTCCAATTTGCTACTTTTAATCTACTGGAAGGTTTAAAAAAAAAAGACAAAAGAAACAACATTAAATAGATACGAACAGGGCTTAGTGAGCACTCTTCTGCAGTGTACACATGGACCTTAGGAGCTGTTTAGCCACAGCCAGGCATTTCTCACTTAGGCCCAGACATGAGGTTGTATTTTGAAGACTATTTTGGTTTCCATAAACATAAGGAGACTACTACGGATAAGCAGTTACAGATCTAAATTTGGCTAAGTATGTACTTGTACGTATGGTGACTACTATTCAGTAACTACCGTGAATTACTACATTTTTGTGATTCAAATGCCTCAAAATCAGTTTATTAATACCTACTTTCCATACAACACACTACATTTATTTAGAGTGTGCAACGAGGCTGGAGGCATAGCTTAGTGATCACAGCGTTTGCCTAGCAAGCAAAGGCCCTGAGGTTGATTGTCCCCAGAACAACATAATAGCTGGATGTGGTGCCCTATCATCCCAACCCTTGGCAAGCCTGAGGCATGAGGATTGCTGTGAGTTCTAGGCCACCCTGGGCAACACAGTGAGTTCAGGACCATCCTGGGCCACACAATGAGACTCTGTCTCAAAATAAAAAAATAAAAAATGTGCAATGAGTTCTGACAGATTAAGACTGTCCTGACCAATAATTACAATATTTCAAGCACCTCCAAGTCTCCTTATGTCCTTTTAAAATCTGTCCTCCCACTTCATCCTATCCAGTTAGTTATCTGCTTTACCATCACTACAAATTTTCTACACCACATTTTCTTTTATGTTTGAATGCCTACGTTTTCAACGCAAAGATTTTTACTTTAAATAGTGTTCTCTTCAGATTTTACATACAATCAGACTGGAATTTCTAGAAGTGGAAAGCAAATACTTGTATTTGTTGCTTAGTGTCTATAATTATTTTATTAATCCATGTCTCTAATGAATATATATGTTGAGCTTCTCATATATATATATATATATATATATATATATATATATATATATATATATATATGACAGGTTATAGACAAAAGCAGGCACACTAAAAACATTGCATAAAACTGCCTTAAGGCTATGTGGACATAATATAGGAAATGCACATGAATTGTGTCTAGAACTGGATTCCATCCCCAAAATAACTCATTGTAATAGTCTTCTGAAATCTCCTCAAAAATCTAAAAATACTCATGGTCCTAAGCATTTTTTTTCTTTATCTCTGTTCTAGGCATTTTATTTTGGAGGCAAGGTCTTGCTCTGTAGTCCAGGATAGTCCTAAATTCGGTATGTAGCCCAGGTTGACCTCAAGCTCGCGGCAATCTTCCTGACTCAGCTTTCCAAGTACTGGGATTGCTGGCATGTGCTACCTCATTCAGCTAGGATGTGGTGCTGGGAGATTGTACCTGGAGCCTTGTATTTCTTAGGTTAGCACTTTAATCACTAAGCTATGCCCCAGCCCTATCTGTCCTAAGCATTTAGGTACCAGATATAATGATACTATATTTTTAAAAAATCATGACAGTCATATTGATTTTGATGGTTCAAAAGCAAAACGCTTAAACTATAATAATGTACTTGTTTATTAGTATCAATTCAATAATTTCCAAGTGACACACTCTAGACATTGTGCATGTATTATACCATATACTCTTTCCAGCAACTCTCTGAGGCATTGGTAGTACATCTTCATTTTGTAAACTGAGACACAGGGAGATTGTGCAACCTACCTAAAAGTACACACCGAGTACTGGAACCAGGGTTTGAATCCAAGACTGTCTGATAGCAGTCATGCGCTGAGTCACTGATCATCCATACTGATTTAAAAACCACAGGGGCCAGAAGGATAAATGGCCCTATAACTAGGCTATGTATCTTTTAAAGCAATAAGCAAGGTAGTCACAAAGATGAAAAAGTAATTACAAATCAAGATGAGTAAGATTTCCTTCTTGCCCTAGAGAGCCTTAGTTCAATTTTTAAAGAAGGCAGGCACATAAATAGATTTTTACTGTAGGCGGCACCTTCTGACTAGGTATATTCAAGGAACACGTTAAGATCTTTTCAAAAATAGATTAATAATCATATGATAAAAAGCATAAAGTATAAACATATTCAATAGAAACTAAAATATAGCTTGTATTTTAGGTACTATTCCTAAAAATTAAAGCACCTGTGTCACAAGTAGATTTTTTAATTGAATCTAAAAACCTGGCAACAAACAGCTACTATAACTGTTAGCCAAAATTTTTAAAACCCTAGCCAGAGGGTCAATTAGCAACTTGGAGGATGACCACAGCTGAGAGATGATGCACAGCCAAAAGCTAACACGATTGTCTGAAACACAGCAGATGGGGAACAGGAGGAGACAGAAGCCCTCACTCAGAACGATGACAAGAACCATAGGCAGCCTTTTGTTTTTATTTTTTTAGCCTGGGGATAATACGAGACATTATTAGGAGTGTTGTCCCACTAGATGGATGACGGCAGGGGAGAGGAGGAGTGAAAGAGAGCACCACACTAAAAAAAAGCATCACACATAAATATATGAACCAAAAGACATTCCTAAGAGCTCAGAGCCAGGTAAAAAGCTACCACAGTTCAGAGCAGAAATTTTTTAAAAAAAGAGAAACAGAAGATAACAAAACTAAGCACCATTTTTTGAAAGATTAACAATATTGGTAAGTCAGCTAAGTTAAACTAAAAAGAGCAAACTCACAAAACTAAAATAAGAAACAAAAGAAGAGACTGACCCACAAATGATGCCACAAACAGAAAAACAATTACCAGGAACTACATGAACAAATGAGATATGGCAACAAATTAGCTAAACTTGAAAAAAATGGGTAAATTCCTATAAAAATACAACTCCCCAGGCCTGAATCATGGAGAGAAAAGGTGACGAGACCTATAAGCAATACAGTAGGACTGACACAGCAACCATTACTTCACAGCAAACAGAAACCCAGAACCAGATGGTATCAAGGGAGAATTCTACCAAACTTTCAAAGAAGAAGCGGGTGGAGGAATGGCATCGTGGTTATAGCGCTTGCCTAGCAAGTGCTGGCCCTGAGTTTAATTCCCCAGCACCACATAAGTCAGGTGTGGTGGCGCACGCTTGTAATCTCACACTTGGAAGGCTGAGGAAGGAGGACTGCTGTCAGGCCACAGCCAGCCGGAGCTCCACAGTAAGTTCAGGACCAGCAGGACTACAGAGTGAGACTTTATCTCAAAAAATAAATAAATAAGTAAATAAGTAAGTAAGTAAATAAATAAACGGCAAAAACAAAAGAAAGATCAGATCTTGAAAAATCTTTCAAAGAAGAATTAGCATTAGTCCTCAGAACTTCAAGGTGTCAACAGTTCAAAAGTTTGTGTCCTATTTAAAAACTAATATTGAAAACATAATGTCCAGTGCAGGAGTATTAAGGGGCAAGGCCATTAGGCGGTGATCAGGTCATGAGACTCCTACTTTGACAATTGGATTAACATCTTTTTATATAAAAGAGGCCCTCCAGAGTTTGGTATTTTTGGCCCTTTCAACCCCTGCACTATGTGAGGCCAGCATTCAAGGCAACATCTTAGAAAATCTGGGTTCTCACCATACACCAAACCTACTGAAACACTGATCTTGGGTTTCCAGTCTCCAAAACTGGGACAAATAAAATTACATTGTTTATAAAATAGCCACGCTATGGCATTTTGCTTAACAGCATACATAGTCTGATGCAGGAGGGAGCATTTCTAAACTATAGCCACGCTATGGCATTTTGCTTAACAGCATACATAGTCTGATGCAGGAGGGAGCATTTCTAAACTTGTAGCGTCAGCAGTACCCTGATACCAAATCAAAGATTCCGTAAGAATACTACAGATCATCATTCCTGCAGAATATTGATACAAAAAACTCTTGGCAAAACATTAAACAGTACATTAAAAGGATGATAAGCCATAACCCAGAAGAATCCATCTCTGGTAGGCAAAGACAGCTCAACATGCAAAAATTAATAAATGTAATATATCATATTGGCAAAATAAAAGATGAAAATCACACGCCCACCTCAATTGATAGAGAAAATGCATTTGACAAAGGTAAAAACTCTTTCATGATAAAAAAAACCAGACTAAACAGAATAAAAATACAAGGAAATTACCTCAGTATAATAAAGGTCACAGATAAAAAGCCCACCAGCTAACACCACATTCAATTGTGAAAAACTAAAAGCTTTTTCCTCTAGGACCAAGAACAAGGCAAGGATGGCTATGCCCATGATGTCGACTCAACATAGTATTTGGTAAGTTTTCCCAAAGCTATCAGGCTAGGGAATAAAAGGCATTCAAACTGAAAAAAATATTTTTAAATCACTTATGTTCCCACTTGATTTTATCTGTAGAAAACCGTAGAGACTCCACCAAAACTGTTAGAACCAAGAAATGAATCACTGAAGCTACAACAAAGATCATTAATATTTAAAAATCCGCTGTGTTTCCACATTCTAGCAGTGAACAATGTGAAACTAAAAAATAAAAATAAAACCTTGCTCATAATAACACCAGAATGAGATAGAAATAAACTTAAGAAGCAAAGGTTTACATGCTAAAATCTATAAAATATTATTAGAAGAAACTGAAGAAGACACAAAAAAGGAAGACATCTGTGTTCACAGATTAGAGGACTTAATAATGTCCATACTAACTAAAGAAATCTACAGATTGAATGCAATACATATCAAAATCTAAGTATAATGTTGGCAGAAACAGAAAAAGAATCCTGAAATTCATACGGAACCTCAAAGAACATCAAAGACTTCCTAAAAAAGAACAAAGTTAGAAGGTTCAAACCTTTTCATGTCCATAAAGCTATAGTAATCAAAATAACATGGTAGTATACAAAGACCAATGGAAGAAAATCCAGAAATAAATCCTCATGCATATGGCCAACCCCTCTTCAACAAGGGTACCATGACTGTAGAACAAGGAAAGGATGTTCTCTTTAACCATGTTGGAAAAATGGATATCCACATATAAAAGAAACTTGGCATATATAATTCACAAAAATCAATTCAACATGGATCAAAGATCTAAGCAGAAAACCTGAACATCTACCACTCCAAGAAGAAAACACAGAAGAAAAGCTTCATGCCATTAGTGTGGGCAAGATTTCTTGGACATAAGGCACCAAAACCATAAGACACAAAAGCAAAAACAGCCACATGGTATCATACCAAACTTAAAAACTTCTGTAAAGGTTAACAATGGAATGAAAAGGCAATATATAAAATGGGAGAAAAATATTTGCAAACCATATTATCTTCTGGTAAGAGGTTAATACCCAAGATATATGAAGAACTCCAACAATTAAATAACAAAAAACAACCTGATTACACAATGGCCAAAGAAATAAGACATTCTTCCAAAGAAGATACAAAAATAACCAACAGCCATACATAAAGATATTTAAAAGCACCAATTTCCTAGGAAATGCAAATAAAAATGAGATTTCATACCCGTCAAGAAGGCCATTACCAAAAAAAACCCAAAATGAAACGTGTTAGTGGTGATGTGGAGAAAAGGGAATGCAGCATACATGTTGAAAACTGGTGTACAGCTAGTACAGAAACTGTGTACAAAGAAAAAAATATGGTAAATCTATATAATGACATACTATTTAACTTAAAAAAGGAAGCTATGTTACAACACTGATGAAAATATGGTAAGTGAAATAAACCACTTATGGGGCTGGAGGAATATCTCTGTGCTTAAAGCACTTGCCTAGCAAGTGCTGAGTACCCACGTTTGATTTCCCAGCACCACATAAGCTGAGCATGGTGGCACACGCCTGTAATGCTCACATTTGGGAGGCTGAGGCAGGAGTATTGCTGTGAACCCAAGACCAGTCTGGGCTACATTGTGAGCTCAAAACCAGCCTGGACTAGACAGTGAGACACTGTCTCAAAAAAAGAAAAAAAAAGGTGAACTAACGCAATCACAAGAAAACAAATAGTATGTGATCCTATTTACTGGAGAGGTCTAGAGTAGTTAAACAACAGAACAAGAAGACAGAACGGTAGTTTCTGGATGATAGGGGAGAAAAAAACCACATAGCTATTCAACGAATAATGTAGTTTCAGTAAGCAGATGAAAAGGTCCTATATATCTGCTATAAAACAACATGCATGTAGTTAACAATCCAATAATTACACTTAAAATTATTAAGAGACTTAAAAATACAGTGTATCTATCTATGTGAGTAGAGCAGTTCAGCAAGGATTTATCAATTAGGAGTACAAAAAAGATAATCTATTATGACAAATTAATAACCTCCCTTCCTTTAGTACATCTAAACTCATCTACTTCTACAAAGCAACAGGAGCATTATTCTTAACCCATACAGCAAACATCTGGATATTTGAAAACTTACCTATCTATGGTAAAGATTGCTAAAATCTGAAAGACTACTGTATCTCACACATACGCTTGTGTGTAAAGTTCTAATTTTCTCTACAGCTCAACTCACAAGAAAAGGGTTGTTTACTTTTAATGACAGAAGAGTTGAAGGCTTATTAATAGTTTCAGTCAGTAAAGGATGGATGTGAATGTAATTAAAATCTAGGTACTGAAATATTTCTAATACAAGAAGAAAATGATTTTAAACAATTAGTTATAAATATCTTTGAGGAGCTGGGGATATAGTTCAGTGGTATCGTATGTGGCTCACACGCACAAGGTTTTGGGTTTGATCCCCAAGACCACAAACAAAACAAAATAAAAGCTACCTTGAAACAAAGTAAAAACACCTATATAGGACCCTAAACCCACATCTGTGGATGGTTCATGTCATTTACAAAGTCCATAACATTTATGGTTTTAATTTGTTTAAAATTCACGTAAAGTGAAAAATTAAAGTCAAAAAGGCTAATATAAAATTTAAAAATTTAATATGTGAGCTTCATCTATATTTATTATTATCCCAATAGACTATACAGAGCTTTGTTTGTATTTGGAGATAAAACTGTACACTGCCACATAACTTAATTAATTTCTCTGTGTATAGGATATGCCAAAGATTAAGTCTGCAGAAGAAAAAGCCATGAACCTCTTACCATAATTCCATCTGCATTTTCCTCCCTCTCCTAAATAATAAGTACACACTTGATTTCATTTTGTTTTCAAGGCATAATGCTACATGCCTGCCACCTTTTCCTAACCTTTCTTCATTTAAAAAAAACAACACCTAAACACAATACAGTCAGTTTTCTAAGATTCATACAGTGACAACTGGCTTGGGCAAGGAGGGCAATTTAATAAGATAGTTACATAAATTTAACATGTATTTTAATGAAGCATCTTAATAACTAATAAATATATTTGTGCTAAAAATATGGCAAATCAATCTAGTTCACAGGTGAATTGTCATCTTCTTATCATCTTTTTCTTTCTTTTTTTTTTTTAAGGCAAGGTCTTGATCTGTAGTCCAGGCTGTTTCCAAATTCACTATATAGCCCAGGCTGCCCTAGAACTCATGGCAATCCTTCTGCCTCAGCCTCCCGAGTGCTGGGATTATAGGTGTGCATCGCTGCACCTGCGTTATGCAGCACTCAGGAACTGAGCTCAGGGCCCTGCACTTGCTAGGTAAGTGTTCCAATCCCTGAGATATACCCCAGCCTCAACTGTCATGTTTTTTAGATGATTCTGGGAAAGACATACAGACAGCATTACATATAAGCCCACATCTTATATCATTATTCTTCTCACTGGCATAATAAATGAATAAACCCAGATAATGACTTAATTTTAACATTTAAGGTCAAGGGCATTCGTGTTTTTAGTGTTCCTGTTAACAAAAGCATTGTGCTTAATTCTTTTATACAACTCTTAAAAAATTCACATTTATGGGAAAATGTCACAATCAATAGTTCAAATTTAATGTGTATCACCAGCCATATATATAATATATAGCCTGTAACATATTGATACAAATGATTTTTACCTATGCTGTGAATGTCATAGCAACATTCAAGCGATATACAAACATTGAAATGGCTTGTAAATAAATGTGAAAAAGTCAAGTGAGTAGGGAAGCAAAGAGAGACTGCTTTTCCTTCCTTCCACGGATATATTATGGAAAATGTTCAAACTGAGGTGTCATGAAATCTGTGTGTTCTGGCAAACCAGCTACAAAAGGCTGGATAATCATTTGAAACACTGCGCTCTTTCTTATTCAAAATAACTGCTATAGTTTCTGAAAACTACAGAACGCAAAGAATGAAGATGATGAGTCCTGAAGCAAGCCTTCGGGGACTGTGAACCTCCTGACCTTGCTGGCAGCAGTGGCACGCAGGAGTGGCCAAAGGGTCTGTATGGATCTTCACCCCTCTGCCTTCTTAGCTGGAATGAGGCTATACGGTGTAGAGTTTCGCAGAAGCCATTAGGTGAATGTGGAGACCACACATGAGAAAGCAACAAAATGGAACTGGTTGGGGTCTTTGCCTTCCAGAGGGCCTCACGAGCTTGAAAATACTCATAGGTTCTGGGGATTGAACCCAAGACCTCACACATGCTACATAAACACCCACCAACAAATGATACTCCCAAATCCTGGTTCTTAAATGCAGAAGATAAATCATCTAATTTGTAACTACTAACTATTTCACTCCTTTTTCAGTTACCTGTAGTCAAACCTCATGTTGTTTTTCATTCCTTACAGCAAAGATGGTAGTTTTGTCTTTCTGAGACTTTATTCTGCAACATCAACTCTGAGTACAATACAAAAGTATTAAGGTGTTACTAGACAGCTGCTACCAGCTAGTCTTGCCTCTATGTTCTACCATAAGCCGAAAATAAATGAGCTAAGCAATGTGTAAGCAGTGAACTTAAAACATTCCTTATCTGGATATCACCACCCTGAAATGTACATCTGTCAGTTATAACAACATAAGAAAAACCAGGTACATAAGATCACTGGTTTTCATGGGGATTAGGTTTACTTGGAAAACAGCCAGAAAACCCCAAGGTAGTCACAGAGCTTTAAAACTTCTTGGTCTGACTGTGGAATGGGCCCTTTTGCCTACCAAGACTCCTGTGCCTTCCTAATTTCTTTCTATTCATCCATCCATTCATCCATCCATCCTGATGACTGAATCCAGAGCCTTTGCACAGTTACATTCCCAGCTTCTCCCACTCCCTTAACAGTTTATTTTTAGATAGGTCTCACTAACTTGCCCAGGCTGGTCTCAAACTTGTGAATTTCCTGTTTTAGCCTTCCAGACTGCTCAGCTTGCAGGTGTGAACCACCATGCCTGACTTCTTTTTTAAATGTGCACTGAAGCCAGCAGGATCTATTGAATGAACAAGTCCTACTGAAGGCCTGGTATTAGAAAACTTTTGGTAACTGAAAAGGGAGCAAATACAGAAAATATAGCATAATATAATCACGATGTTGATATGTTAAAATTACTGGGGCATAGATCAGCAGTCAGAATGCTTGCTTAGCAAGTGCAAGGTCCTGAGTTCGATTCCCCAACACCAAATAAACCAGGTGTACATGCCTGTAATCCCAGCACTCCAAAAGCTGAGGCAGGAAGACTGCCTTGTGTTCATGGGTAGCCTGGGCTACGTTGTGAGGTCAGGACCAGCTTGGATTATAGAGCAAGACCCAGTCTCCACAACAAAACAAAACAAAAATTAATGACTGCCAACAAAAGTAATTATGTTTGCCAAGAAAAATAAAAACAATGATATTCTATAAATTTTCCTTGTCTCTGTGTCCATGACATAGAATAAACAGGTCACAGTAAAAGCAGAATATGTAAATAGGCCAGAGATACCAAGTATAGAAGCAGTAACTCAAAGGTCTACGTTAGGTGCTAGAAAACTATAGCTTGAAGGCCAAATCCAGGCTACTGCTCACTTTTGTATAGCCAAAAAATGGGTTTTAAAATTATAAATCACTACATGTTTTAAACAGCCATATATAAATGCCCATACAACATATTTTCAATTGGTCTGTGAAGTCTAAATCACGTACTACTGGACTCCTTACCAAAAAATGAATTAAGTACATAAATAAAAGTGTTGCTGAGACTGAATTGAGTGACAATATCTTTTTGTTAAGTAAGTTGGATTTGTTGTTGTTGTTATTGTTTTGGAGATGGGTTCTTGCTCTGCTGCCCAGGCAAGTCCTGAACTCTTGGGCTCAGGTGCCCTACCATCATAGCCTTTCAGTAGCTGGCACTACTGGCGTGCACCACTGTGCTGGCTAGCAATGTCTTTGTGATGAAGAATAAAGACAGAAAAAATAAATATAAATTCAATTTGAGAAGCTTGTCAAATCACATGTACAGTCCAAGTGTTAAAATTCTATGAACTGAATACAAATGACTGGCTATTAGCAAATAAATTGAATTAGAATTATGACCTATGATATTCTGTGAGATGATAAGGTTATCTTTAAAGAGAGAAATGCTTATTATAGAAAGCTGAAGAAAGCTAGTTTTTGGGTGTATGTGTATTCATTCTGTTTTACTCTAAGAATTCTCAGAGCCTTTGAAAATATACCCAGGACAAGGATACAGTATGTAACGATTTCTATGTATATTTTATCTTACTTCTGTGACATCTTTAATGTCTTGAAGAAAGCACTCCACTGAACACAGCAGGGGATAGAGATTATGAAAGCAGAATAAATCAGAAGCGAACTAAAAGGTTAAGTATAAAAATATTCCACAAGATTTAGAAGAGAAACATCATAACAGACTCTTTCTGGGCCAGGCATGGTGGCACACACCTATAAGCCCAGCTACTTTGCAAGACTGTTCTCAACACAAAAAATTAAAAGGGTAGGAGATGTAGATCTATGGTAAAGTGTTTATCCAGCATGAGGGAGGCCCTGGATCCAGTTCCCAGTACTGAAAACCAAAACCAAAACCAAAAACCCCAAACTCTTGTGGGAGTGGTAGTTTCTAGGCTAAATAAGGATGGAATAAATCATCTGGAAAAAGATTAGCTGAAAGTGTAACCATATAAAATTAAAACATTTTAAAGACTAGGTATGTAGCTCAGTGGTAGCGTATTAGCCCAGTATGTCTGAGGCCTTCTATATCCAATCCCTGGCAACACTCACAGGAAAAAGAGAGGCAAAAAGCAGTAACT
Organism: Ctenodactylus gundi; assembly: GCA_004027205.1. Classification (NCBI taxonomy): domain Eukaryota; kingdom Metazoa; phylum Chordata; class Mammalia; order Rodentia; family Ctenodactylidae; genus Ctenodactylus; species Ctenodactylus gundi. The sequence continues at coordinate 1,030,840 of PVKB01000127.1, forward strand.
AAAGCCCATGTATAGTAAGTAAAATTAACAGTTGCACCTACAAAATTTACAGGGCAATGGATATTAACAGGTTACTTACTAAGAGAAAATGCAAGTAGCTTTCTTACGTGTATCCCTTTGGCTGTTTTCCCTATGGAAACCAGAGAAGTGGAACCTTGGTCATCTGTCACAACCAGCCCTTAGAAGCCAGAGCTTCCACAGGGCTTGGAAGCAGCAGATGGTCCAGCCTCCTTCCTTCACTCTCCAGCTCCCTTTATGCAGGCGCACCTTTCTCCAGCTTAGAGGTACTTGTGGCCCAGGTGGCTGGCTCCCCACCAGGCTGTCACACACAGGTGCTGGTCACCTACAAGATTCCCTCTCCTTGCCCTGTTACTCACTCTCATACTTACATTCACTTTCAGTCAGCCATCAATTCTTCAGTCAGACTTTATTTTTTCAGAAAAGTCTTCCCTGACTGAAATTCAAACTAAGACTAAGATTTCAGATTTAGTTCAGATCCCCTTCAAAATATTCCTAACTTCCCAGGCATTTCTTTGCAGCATTCACCTAAGTTTTCCACTTTAGATTTGTGGAACAATTTCATTAAATTCTATCCCCTTTATACTCAAACTGATAAGCTCCGTGAGGATAGGTAGGGTTCTTGACTATTTTATTTACCTTGTATCACTAGCACAAAGAATATCATTATTATGATTATATAAAAAATCAGCAACAAAATAAAATATGCCTAAAAATGCCAAAAGTAGTGATTTGTATTTGGGGGCAGAGAGATTTTAGATGTTTTCTTCTCTACAATTTTTTGTACTTTCTATAGTGCATATGCTTCAAAAAACCCCAAAAACTTTACAACTGGACCTAAATTTAAATAAACAAATACAGTAAGAGAAAAATTAATGTTAAAAATGGGAAATGAAACTTGACCTTATGAAGCATTAATTCAAATAGTGAATTCTCACATATTTGATATGGTAAGTATTCATGATTGAGAACTCTTTGGAAAAAAATTCACACAAGGTAGTGTAATTGTTATAGAGTCATTTTTGTGTAACTCAGAGAAATGCAAGAATTTCATCTGTGGGTAGTGGGATTAGAGGTATATTTTTATTTGTGTTTTTCTACATTTAAAATATTTTCTCTACTGTATGTACGTAGGCGAAAAAGAGAATCTTCTTAAGCAGCTACGTCCTCTTATCTACATAAAGTATTGCTTCAAATTAAGGCACATTTTTAGGAACATTCTTATGTTTTTAACAAGTAAGGGTGCCTTATGTTTAATTAAGCATCAACTACTTTGTCACACAAGTTACTTTCTGTAGTTTATTTTACTATAAAAAAACACCGGGAAACTAGAATTATTTTACAGACTGATCATCTCTAATCCAACTCTGAAATGTCCGAAAATCCAAAACTTAGTGAGTGCCAACACAATGTCACAAGTAGAAAATCCCACATCTGGTCTCAATTGACAGGTCCCAGGCAAAATTTAGGTACATTAAGACACTGTATAAAACTGCATTCAGGACATATATACATATATGTATATATATGTATATATGTATATATATATGCATATATGTATATATATACATACACACACATATATACACACATACACATATATATGTATAAAAAACAAAAAAACAAATTTTAGGCTTAGATATGGGTTTTAATCCTCAAGATAACTTGAAAATATTCCAAAATCCTAAAGGGGCCAAAATTCAAAACACTCTGGTCCTAAGCATTTTGGATCAGGAATATTCAACCTGTACTAACATTTTTTTTTAATGGCACTTACAATATAGTATGACATTTTAAAATAAATTTGCTACCCTTTTTATGGATACCAAATTTCTGTAGGGTCAATTTCAACTGCCATGTGTGTCATCACATATTCTCATACCCAGAAAATATCTCATGAAGTGATTTATATCTTAACTAAAAGAAGCAGAAAGACATTTTTGAAAAATTACTCTGCAGAACATTATTTTATGCTTATTCCAAGTAGCACAAGGTTTGCAGGAAATGAAGCGAAACCATGGTAACCACCTAAGCCTATCATGAGTGATCAGATCAAAAGAATATACAGCACACTGCATGTCAACGCCTACAAGCAGCATAATCCTTCCCAGTTCCTTTTGATCCTTCTTAAATACACAAAAAAAGCTTTCAACCAATTTTCAGTATTTTAAAAATGTGAAAGTCCTTTTACCAGTATCTACTATGATTCTTTGGCTTTACTCAGGAAGTCTTTGGCCCAGTTCACTTTAAAAGTCAAACTAATCTTCTGAGATTCTATTAGGAATTATTAGTTCTTTTCAATCATTAGCAAACTTACATTTTTATTTCAATGAATTTTATAATTTTCTAACAAAGCAGCAATAGTTTATTCATAATAAGTCATGAGTACTATGAAAATTAAACAAGATTCTCATGGGAATCCCCTGGTTAAATGAATTTTATCAGCATTCTAAACTCAAAAACATAATAAATGAAATCACAACTGCATTTACAGAACACAGAGGAATCCTATTTTAACATTTTGTTGTCCATTCTCTTATCAATCATCAACTTTCATCACTGGCACTGAAGCCAAACTCACAGAATCCAGCTCACTGGATCCTTAAGCTACCAATCTTTAGCTAAATAAGGTGGTGATCCCTTTTGTCAGTCAACAGGTGTTCAACATACAGCCAGACAGACAACAGGGCACACCAAGGCAAAGATGATGGGATCATCTTTGTTGTTAACTACTTAACAAGTATCATTAAAAATACAATACAGTGTACATATATGCCATAAAAGTAAGATGTATGCTTCATGCATGATCAAATTCTGGGAAGATAGCAAATAACTGAATTACATAATTTATCATCATGTTTTTCATCACATATTTTCTTCTTTGAAAAAATTTTACACCTATTTGTTGCTTTCACAATGTGGAAAGGAACATAACTTATCATTCTACGTAACGCTTTCTTATTTGAACTTTTTTCCATATTTGTTGCTTTCATCATAATTAAGAAGTAATAAATGACAGGGATGCAAACATGCTGTCATTCAATAAATTGCTATTTTTTCTTTGATGAATTATTCAAATGTACTATAAAAATATTATTTTTTATTTTGGGAACTGGGGTTTAAACCCAGGGCTTGTAGCATTCCAATCACAGGCTCTCCTGCTAAGTAATGCAGTCCCCAATTATTAACTACAAATGATCACAGAGAGATTTATAAAGAAACTTTATACTACTGAACTTTAAACACATTTAAATTGGCTTTTGTCTCTTTTGGAGAGGAGTGGAAAGTTAACCTCCTTGATATTTAGTTGGAGTTATTCTCAACCTTAAAATCGTTTAACAAGTTTCTCTACTTTATAAAAATGGTAATATGCTAACTTTAAAGTTAGAAGTTATTGAGACTTCCAGTCAAGATGGTGGCTGAGTAACAGCTCTGCACAATGTCTCCTTGTGGACCAACTTAAACAGTTGAGAATAGTCAAAAACCTCCTGTTCAATGTAGCTAGGACAGAGAGGAGCACCCAAACAACTGAAAGGAGGCCACAGGAAGGTTAGAAACCCCAAAAACACATTGGAAGTGGAAGTAAACAGCAGCACAGGCAGCTTCCCAGGCCAACTGCAAACAGTTGGGAGCCGCAGGCATCCCCAGATGAAGTTGGGCCAGATCACATAACTAAGTATGCCATTATGTCTATTACTTTATGTGTAATATACTTTTGTGATATAGACTTAAGTTCATTTAATGTAGCAATTAGATATAGATTTAAGTTCATTTTATGTAGTAATTCACTTCTTCGGTCTTTAGCGTAAGTTTATCTATGGAGGCCAACTTGCTACACATCGCAGACCGTCAGCACAGATTCACTCCAGTCTCGACTTGCGCCTGTCTGCCGTTGCTGCTCTTCAGTCGCCGATCTTCGGGCTTCGGTCTTCACCTGAGATCTGCAGCAGACTCTCACCTCAATGGCTGTTCTGCAGTCCTGGACAGGAGATCTACTTCACGGCTGAGCAGCCATCTTGGACTACTTCTATTCTCGGATTTGTAAGTCTTCCTAATAGACCTTTTTATGATAAAATCGGTAGATTCTGTCTTTTGAAAGAACCCAAACTAATACAAATACTCAGCTAAGGAATTTGAAGTTTAACTTCTCTCTTTTTCTTCTTTCTCACATTTTCTAGCTTTATGAATGTCATTGTTACAGTCCTTATGGGGACTACTGGGTGAGGTTATGTTAAAGAATCCCAACAAAGAAATAATAAGATACAAAAAATAATTTTCAGCTAATCATCCCAGTAAAGGACTCTGCTGGACACAGAGGAGAGGCATCAAGATTTGGGCACTGCAGTCCATTCTAGGAGTGGGAAGCTGAGCTCAAGAGTGGTGGTTTGAATGGTGAAAGTCAGATGCAGAAGATCAAATATGTTAAATATAGCATGGTTTCTTTGATTTGGGGAACCCAGAATACAGGCATTTTGTACAGCCAAATGTGTATGATAGGGGGGAGTTAAGGGCAATGGGGAAGGTGTGACAGGGACAAAATAGAAAGGGGCTGTAATGTTGGTTTGATATATATGTGCACAAAATACTCAAGTTCACGATAAACATCATGTATTGCATATATATATTAAAAAATGGGAAAAAGAGAAAAAGTGTTAAACTTTCAAATGAAAAGAAATAAAAGTTACTGATTTAGAAGCAAACAATTTGCTCTGTGTCACCTCTTACTATATCCTATAAAGAACTGAACTTTTTTATTGTTTATAGGTGCTGTTTTTAACTAACTACATTTCTCTGTTTCTTGGCTTTTAGTTTTCAAGCAGGTCAAGCCTTGGTTTTGTCATCTGTAAAGTCAAAAAAACCCTATTATCAACTACACAGGTTTATAGATAAAGCAGTTTTCCAACCTACTGCCATGAAGAGGTACAGGTTGCTCTATCTCACACCTGTCCAGTGGCTGATGCACACCTGGAATCGAGCACTTGAGAGGCTGAAACAGAAGAATTGTGGGGAGTCCAAGGCCAGCCTGGGCTCCACAGTGAGTTTAGGACGAGCCTGGGCTACAGATTGAGACAAGGAAGGAAGGAAGGAAGGAAGGAAGGAAGGAAGGAAGGAAGGAAGGAAGAAAGGAAGGAAGGAAGGGGTGTCTCACTAGTAACACATCTTGGGGATGTTAAAATTACAGAAGAACAGACCTGAAAACATACAATCTAGTACACCTCCTACTGCATTTGAAAGTAAACACACTACTAGTTCCTCTTGGTTAAGCAGGTAATAAAGTTAGGAAGTGATTATCCTCTTACATCAGAGTTTCTGTTCATTAACTCCAAAACGTACTTGTTAGTCAACTTCATCCTAAATTTCATGCTCAATAAAATTTAAAACATGTTCCTTAAAAGTACAAAAATAAAAGTACTTTGATATCAGCTTTTTTTCCTCTGCCATCTGCTTTAAATTGATTGCAACATACTCATACTTTTGAGAGAGAACTGAAGTTTGAATGGACAGGATGATGGTGAACAAAAAACATGCTGCAGATAAAAATATGAAAAGTGAAGTTCTACTCAAGAGTAAGGTAAAAATCAAAACCATAATGAGATACCACTTCATCCTAGGATGTCTATATTTAAAAAAAGACATAATAACAAGTACAGACAAGGTAGAAAAATTGTTACCTTCCCTTTTTTCTGTTAAACCTGCAACAGTATAATCACTTTAGAAAAAAAATGAGTTACTCAAAAGATTACTTTTTTAAGGTTTTTTGTTTTTACTTTTTGTGCTAGAGATTAAATCCAGAGCCTCACACATGCTAAGAACATGTTTTACCACTGAGCTATGTTTGACCCCTCTACCACTGAGCTATTCTCCTTACCCCAGATTATAGTATGGTCCAGTAATTTCACTCCAAGGTAATTAAGTGAAACAAAAATGTGTATCTGTACTAAAACTTGTACATAATGGCATCTGTAATAGCATTTATAGCTGAATTATTCATAATAACCAAAAAGTAGAAACCCTAATGTCCACCAACTGATAAACAAAATGTGTCATAGATTCACATGCATAAAGGCTTATCTTATATTATCCATTATTAAAAAGGAATAAAGTAGTACTGATATAATAAAAGTACCATGCTACTTTTGAAAACATCATGCTAAGCAGGGGTACCCCAGTCTTTTTTTGACTGAGAGAATGGTTTCATGCACAACTATTTTCCATGGACTAGAAGTGGAGGTGGCATTTGGGGAGTGGCCTACATCACCGACCTGGCTCCACCTCAGACCATCGGGCATGAAATTCCCATCAAGGGCACGCGACCTAGGTTCTCCTTGTCTGCACAGTTCACAGGAGAGTTTGTGCTCCTATGAGATTTAAGGCTGGTAGGACTTCCGGTCAAGATGGCAGCTGAGTAACAGCACTGCACAATGTCTCCTCATCAACTCACTTAAAAAGTCAAAAAGATAGTTAGAAAAAGCGTGTTTGGTGTAGCTAGGAAAGAGAGAAGCATCCCCAAAACTGAAAGGCGACCAGCGGGAGGCCAGAGACTACGAAGGATCATCAAAACCAGAGCGGGTAAAAAAAATCCCTGTCGTCCAGAAAGCCGCCTCAGCTGGCTGCAAACGGCTCCTGGAGGAAAGCTCGCGGGGACCTGAGTATCTGACAGAATGGAGCTGGGAGAGGACGGAGCACACAACAACAGGAGAGGATGCTGTGGGCGGGTCAGAAATCCTGAAGTCACACTGGAAGAGGAAAGAAGCAGCCAACTCGGTGCAGCCCCGAGCTGCGAGTACTCACAGATCACAAAGTCCGGACACCAGAACCTCAGCCTGAGGTAAGCGCGGATCCGGATAAGTGGGAATTATTGGCATCGGGCAGCCCTAGCCTCAGAAGCACCAACCCACGGGGGTGGGTACTACAAACGCAGCATGCGCTCCCCCTTATAGAAAACGCCCCGGGATCCCAGATCAGAAACAGGACTCAACAGCCATCGCAGGCAGTGATGTCAGCAGGAGCCATTCTCTTTCCTGTGCACCAGAGACCGTCGGAGGTAGCAGAACCATGGGGAAACGTGGTAACAAATCTTATACAAAAAGATATGACTCCTCAGGGGAGGGTGCAAGGGGTGCTGAAATCTCAGAACCCAAAGAAGAGATGGGCAAGAAGGATGGTGACTTATAGGCCCTGATAATCAGTGAATTAAAGCAAGAATTGAAGCAGGAATTAAACCAGGAAGCAAAGCAGGAAATAAAACAGACAGCGCAAGAGCTACAAGAACACTTAGCTAAGCAAAAAGCAAGCCTTGAAAAGAAATTAGAGGAGACCAAAGAAGAAATGGGGAAGCGCAGTTACAAATCTACAAAAAGACCTGAAACCCCAGGAGATGAAGTCAGGGTAAATAAAGAGGAATATGGCAAAAATGATGGCAACTTCTGGGCCCAAAAATTCAGTGAATTAAAGCAGAAAATAAAACACACAGCAGAAGAGCTACCCCAATACATAGATAAGGAAAAAGCAAGCCTTGAAAAGCAACTAGAGGAGACCAGAGAAGAAATATACCAGAAGATAATGAAGACAAAAGAAGAAATTAGAGAAGAACACAACAGAGATATAGAAAAATTGAACATAAATATTCAGGAAATAAAAAACACACAGGTAATAATAAGCAACCACTTTAAACAACTTCAGAATAGTATGTCAGATCTAGAAAATAAAGTGACTAAGCTGCAACATACAGGCCATGAAGAATACAAAAGAAGGAAAGAAAGCGAATCATTACAATGGCTGATAGATGATTCAAGGAGAAATAACCTCAGAATTATGGGAATCAAGAAGACTGAGGACGAAACAAAAAGCTTAAAGGACATGTTTAATGAAACAATGGAAGAAAATTTACCAAATCTAAGAAAAGAAATGAACATGGAACTACTGCAGGCATACAGAACACCAAACAGCTTTGACCAGAAGAGATCCTCATCACGACACTTCATAATTAAAATTCTAGAAACCCAGCACAAAGAGAAAATACTAAAAGCGGTAAGAGAAAAACAGAAGGTGACCTACAAAGATAAACCTATCAGAATAATGGCAGATTTTTCAATCCAAACTCTAAAAGCAAGGAAAAGCATGGAGCAATGTCATCCAAGCACTAAAAAAGCATAAATGCCAACCAAGACTGCGATATCCAGCAAAATTATCTTTTAATTTAAAGGGAGAACTTAAAACTTTCCACGACAGAGACAGCTTAAAGGAATTTGCAGCCACTGAGCCAGTATTGCAGGAAATACTTAAAGGAAACTTGGACAGTGAAAGGGAGACCAGCGACACCAGTGACTCCAGAGAAAAAGTGACAACAGCTAGAGGAGAATGAGCTGAGAAAAAAGTAGGTTAGTAATCCGTGAAATATGAGTAGATAAGATATGAAAGTTAGGAACTTCTGAAATAACTAGATTTGCCTTCATGTCTGTCACTTTAAGTATATTTATGTGGTATAGATTTAAGTTCATTTAATGTAGCAATGTGATATAGTTTTAACTTTGTTTTGTTGTAGCAATTCACTTATTAGGTCACTAATGAAAGTTCATCCTAAGGACACTGACTGATGTAAACATAACCTTGGGAATGTACAAATATGCACCTTCCAGTATTCAGCTAAGGCAATTGAATTTTATTTATTTTTTTCTCTTCTTTCCCAAATTAACTATCCTTTTGAACTACATGCTTATAATTATTTTCTAGTGTCAACTGGTGGGTAAGGCCAGGTTTAACAGTAACAACAAAAATGTAGGAAAATATGGGAAAAGAAGCCTTTTGGTGAATATCCCAATGAAGGGACTGGTTGGATTCAGAAAGGAGATATCAAGATTTGACTACTGCAAACCCATTAGAGGACAGGAAGCTGGGGTAGAGTGGTGACCTGAGTGAAATGACGTAGGTGCAGAAGATTAATATGTTAAACACTGTATGGTTTCTCGGACTTGGAAAACCCAGAACACAGACATTCTTTGGAACCATATGAAGTGATAGCCGGAGCCGGGGGAAGGGACAGGGAGGGGTTGGGAGGATAGAAGATGGGAAGGGATTGTGAAGTCGATGTGATACACAGATGTACGAAACACCCAAATTCACTGTAAATATGTATTACATTTGTATATTAATAAAAATAGTGGGGGAAAAGAAAGAGATTTAAAGCTGGTGCTTATCTGACAGGAGCCCAGCTCAGGTGGTTACGCAAGCAATGGGGAAGAGCTATAACGACAGACAAAACTTCGCACATTGGTCCTCTGCTTGGCTACTGATGTGTGACTCGGTTCCTAGCAACCCACACAGCGCTACTGGCCCCTGGTTTGGAGTTAGGGGACACTGGTGCTAGGGACAGAAGTTAATTATAAAAAGTCATCGTACATTTGGTTTCATTAACGTGAAATTTCCAGGATGTATAAATCTATACAGATGAAAGTAGGTTAATGGTTGCCTATGCCTGGAGAAATGGGACACAAATGCAAATGGGTAGAGTTTCTTTTTTATGGTGATAAAATGTTCTAAAATTATGTGGCATAACTTTGTGAATGTACTAAAAACCATTTAATTATACATTTTAAATGGGTAAATTGGTATTTAATTATAACTCAAGCTGTTAAAAAAAGTATGATAGGAGAACATGCAAAAGTCATGCTTGCAAGTAGAGTTGACTCAAGAAAATAGTTGTAATTCAGAAGGATACAGAAACAGGGTTCAGTTGCCAAAGGTAGTTGTTTCATAATGTTCTGGACGAAAGGCAAGTCTTTTTTTAGTTTGGGAGGAAAAAACAGAACACAGGAGGAAAAGTAATCGGAAATCCTCTAGATCTTAAATATATTTTCCTCTATCCATTTAATATTTTAATAAGAAGTCTTTAAAATTCATTATCCAGAGGAAGAATCTGAGAAAAAGAGGAAAAAGTGGGTGAAAAGTAGTAATTAGAAGGAGTTTGAATTAGTTTTTAAAGCTGAGCACGGAACCCAGAGCCTGGTCATTTAGGTAAGCTGATAATTTTTCCTCCATTTTATTGATATATGTAAGTGCAAAGCATAAAGTTTACACTGATCTTGAGAATTTTGTGCACATACATATCACATATCATGGCAAAGTTAGAAATACTTCCCTTCTCTCATTTTCACCCACTTCCATCTTCCCTCCAGTTCCCATTATTCCCCAACAAGTTCTGTGATACGGCTGTGATCTGGGTTTACTGTATTGGAGAAACCATTCGATATTTCACCTTCTGCTTCTGACTCACTTCCCTAAGCATGATGGTCTCAAGCTACATCCATTTACCTACAAAAGCCTCCAACCTATCTGTCTTTATAGATGAGTAGTATTCCATTGTGTATAAATACCACAGTTTATGTATCCATCCGTCTGTTGACAGGTATTTTGGTATCTTCCACATTTTAGTTATTGTTAGTTGTGCTGCTATGAACATAGATATGCATGTATCTCTGTTATGTGTTGTTTTTAACTCTTTTGGGAAAATTTCCAGAAGAGGTATCACTGGATCGAAGGGAATATTTATTTCCAGTCTTTTGAGAGATCTCCATACTGCTTTCCATGGTGTTTGTACCAGTTTACATTGCCACCAGCACCAGCAGTGCAGGAGGGTACCTTTTTCCCCACAGCCTCGCCAGCACTGATTGCTGTTTGTGTTCTTAATATACAGCAATCTCTCTGGAGTTAGATGGTATCTTAGTGATGTTTTGATCTGCATTTCTTTTATGGCTAAGGATGTTGAAGATCTTTTCATGTATTTATTGGCCATTTGAACTTCATCTGAGAACTGCCTATTCATTTCTTTTGTCTATCGGTTAGTCTTTAAAACACCTTTACTGGTCAGTCTTTTTGCATAGCTATGATCAAATACTTGGCACATACAACTCACAGGAGAAGAGGTTTATTTTGACTCACGGTTTCAGAGACTTCAGTCCATACTATATTGGCCCTATGGAAGAAATACCAAGGTGGAAGGGTGAGGCACAGGCAGGCTGCTCACCTCACAGCAGCCAGGGAGCAGAGTGAAAGAAAGGAAGGGAAAACAAAACCCAAACCAAGCCAAACCACAGAAGAAAGGGCTCAGATACTCTCAGCAACTTGCTTCATCTATTAGGCTCCATCTAATCAGCTAATTCAGCTAACGAACTCAGCAGTGGACTTAGCCATTGATGATGACATCAATGCCCCATGATACACTCAACTCTCCAGACCCACCTCTAAACTCTACTGCACTGGGGATCAAGTCTTTAATGCATGACTCTTTGGTGCACACTTTGTATTTAAGCAGTAACACCACCTCTCTACTTATAGATACACCCACAGATACATTAATTTTACATAAGCGTATGACACTAAACACACTGTTCTGCATAATGAATTTATTTTCAGATGAGATAGTCTATATATATTTTCAGAATTTATCAAATAAATATGAGTTTTTAAAGAATATAATGGATCTAGATATTATGCTTTTCCAATTTAAAAATTCTCATTGATCTTCTACTATTAAAATATCTAAATTCTTATCTTGATCATCAGAGTAAAACTGACAGGCAATCACCACGCACTGTGGGCTTAATGCGGTCTCTGGAACATGCTCAAATCATCCTGGAATATCCAGATCCAGGCTTCAGAGATTATCAAGACTCCTGCACATATGCCACCTTGTTCTGCTCCCAATTTAGAGAAGCTAAAATGAGTCAGACTAACAAAAATGTCTCCAAGGAGTTGCCACATTTGAAGTTAGCATTTCTTCTCAAAGTTAGCCCTTGAAAATCTATAAAATATCAAGAAACACTTTAAAAGATCTGTTATCCATGACTGAAGAAAAACTGCTTACTAAATCTATTACCTAGGCCCTGGTGTCAGTCCCATCATCTCCAAACAAAAAATCTTCAGGCAGTGGTATAGCATTTACCTTGTATGCATGTGTGCAGGTTTGTTCCCCATTGCCACAAAAGCCAAACTAAACAGCACAAAACAATTGTGGCCAGCCTCAGCTCTCATCCCTGTGCTCATCATTCTCGTGCTTCCTCCTCCCAGTCCTGCAATCGCCCATCACAAATGCTGCAGTCACTGCTTTCTGTTGGAAGCCTTTGGGGATTCAGATTTCCTATAAATTCAGTAAAGCCTAACCTCCTCTAGGCTTTCCTAACACGTACTGTGAAAACTTCTGCATTCCAGCCCTCTGCGATTCTACATGTTAGTCCTGTGGCCATTTCTTTCTTCCCCAAATGCTCATGGTCCATCACATCCTTCTTCCTGGTATATACACTTCTAATCTACTCGCAAGCACCAGCTTAAATGTCTTCTTTCTTGATCCATTTGGGAAGCATCTTACAAAATACAGAAACTCAATAAATACTGCTGGTTTTGATGATCAGTTATATGTGAAATGATTTTAATTACACAATTTAACAATGACAACCAAATCTTTGATACCAACGAAAGGCCCTGATATATAAAAGCGGCATAGCAAGGATAAATAAGGTTCCTATATGCCAATTATATTACAGTGAGACATGCTTATCTGTATTTATAGCAGCACAGCTCATATTACCTAAGACTTGGAAGCAGCCTGTATATCCATTAGCAGATAAGTGGATAAAGAAAATGTGATATATAGATACACACACACACACACACACACACACACACACACACACTACACACACACACACATCTGCTATAAAGAATACATTTGAATCATCTGTAGGAAAACAGATGCACCTTGAGCCCATTATACTAAGCAAAAAGAAAAAAAATCAGATGGAGGTTAAACATCACAGGTTTCTCTTATATGAGAAACCCAAAGTATACATAACTAAAAGTGCAAAATAAATTACTCTGTAAGTAAAATATTTCTTCAAATAATTTGCTTGAGCCAGCAGAGTTTGCTTGAGTATCAGAAAGCATCCTAATTGATACAGAATGTTACTCTCAAAACTTGAGTGAAAAGACTTTAAAGTGGTTTCTTCTGATAAATACTGGGCTCCTTATACTTATGTTACAAATCAGAAGACAAAGCTTACACCAGTTATAGATATGTATCAGGAGGCCACATTTGCCAGACTTTAAAAACTACACAACACCACACCACCATTTCCTCAGTTTTAACAGTGACTAGGTAATTCCAATTATTTTGTGATGTATTTTTTTCAATTCCTTATTTTTTAAATCTCAATTCCTTCCTCTTATTTTTCCAATTACATTGAAAGCATCCCTGTTTGAGTGGTTATTATTTTAAATATTTCTTCTTCTGGTTTGTCCCTAGTTCTTGCAAAATACATAAGACTATTTATGTTTTCTCAGTAAAAATGAACAAACTTAGCTCAAGCCATTGAAAATAGTGGGCATTTATATCAATGGGAACCGATGTTGATAGAGATCCCAGTAAGACAAAAATGTATCACTGTTGTTCTTTGTAAGGTTAAATGTGTAACACTGATTTAAAGAAATGTTTTTGAAAATTCCAAAACTCTTGGACAGAGTCCAAGTAAGTATGTCCCATATTAAGTAGATAACTAAGAAAGACCACAGAAAATGCAATGCTCAATAATGATTTCAGCTATTTTCACATTTCAGTTAAGGCAGGAAAAGTAAACAATCATTAGAACTAAAATGTCACTAATAAATCTGTTGTTACTAAAAGCTTTTCTATGCTCACAGCAATTCCAATTTTAAAATTTTTTCTAATAAAAATAGTGAAGAAACCAGTTTTAAATAGACCACGACAGAAAGCATACCCTGAAATCACTTAGATTTTTACCAGGTACAGTAGCAGCTATGAGAAAACAGATGCCAAATACTTATGAGGTAGTTGTACATGATCCCTCCTACTAGCATTCCACAAGTCTTTCCATCTACTTAGTTCACACTTTCAAGAAGTAAATGAGAATCCTGGAACTAAATAACATTGTAGTTGAAATTGGAAACTGAATCAGAAAATGCAGAGGGCTAGGGGTATAACTCAATGGCAAAACACTTGCCTAGCACTTGAGAGAGGCTGGGCTCAATCCCTAGCAGAAACAGAGAGAAAAAAATGCAGCAAATAATACTAGCAAACTAGAAGACAGGCTAATAGAAAATGTTCAAAATGAATCTAATATTTTTATCTGAGAAAAATTAATCCTTGTCTTATAAAATTAGCTGTGAAACTATGAAAACCATAAGGAAAATATGCTTTCAACCACACTCCTTAATTTAGGTTACTTATAATTGGTATTTGCCATGATGTCTCTTTAATCTAAATCTAATTCAAATGTCAAAATCAACAAATAGAAAACCCAAAGTCACTCTGAAACATCAGACAAGTCACAATGAATGCCTGGACTAGTTCTGTCTCAGCTGCACACTCCCAACACCCAGATGCCTATGCACACACACCCCTGCTGTGGGGCAAATCCACTGAGCTCCTTTCTCCTGAACTCAGGGCTCAGCAGTAGAAGCAGGAAAGCCAGGCATTGCCTCACCTGAAATTCTGGCCAATGGGGAGGGCGCAACGGTGAGGCCTAAGGGACACAAGAAGGATCTCACTCAGAAGTGACCTGCCTGGATACACACTGAGAATCTCTTTTCTGACCATAAGGAACAGGTGCAGTGCCAGCATGCATATGCTACACACGGCCCCAAAAGACACCTCACAATACACACCAAAGACCACTGGCAAAGAAGTACAGGGGAGATGCCAAGGAGATAAGGAAGCATATTTTTTGCAACCTTGTGCCCAACTCACTGCTACAATCTTGCCAGTCACTGTTTTTTGTTTTTTAGATGGGACCCACTATATTACCTGTTTTCCTTGAACTCCTGGACACAAGCAATCCTGTCTCAGCCTCCTGGTTAGCTGGACTCATAGGTGCACAACACCCGGTACTTGCAGAAGATTTTAAGACGGTCATTTATAATATCACAGAAGATACAACACAAAGGGCAAAGCTGGTCATAGGGACATTTCTTAGGCAGTTACTGCATTAGTTTAGGAAGTGGCTTAGATCTCAAAAGGAGAGGAAATTTTGAGCAATACTTAGGAAACAGGATTGCTGGGCTCAGCCATGTAAGATGAGCAAAAAGAAAATATCCTTTTGCTGTGCATAATGATACATGTCTACAATCTTTGCATTATAAAAGGCCAAATTAGGACTGCAAGTTCAAGTCGAATCAAGACAACTTACTCACTCAGCAAGACTAAAATAAAAATGCACTGGGGAAAGCTCAGTGTGAAGGCCCCGGCCTCAATCCCCAGGACTACTAAAGAAGGAAAAAAGTAAGACAGACAGACAGACTTAAGCAAGCAAGCAAGCAAGCAAGCAGGCACACCACATCAGTACAACTTCTATTTCATACTCTATTTAGCAATTCCCTACTATGCATTGAGCGTACAGCAAGAAAAATAATATTTCAGTCCTTATTATGATATATACTTACATATTTCTTTCCCTACCTCCAGTACAACTCCTTTTACTCACTTCTACTTTTATGGTAATTTTCAATAATGAAAGACTGTATGTTACTCTGAACGTATAAATTAGAAACACTCCCACCAATCTAATGCTACTTTGTTCTCTAATCTCTCTTTTAAGGTTACTGGGCCACACAGATAGCGGTGATTATAAATTTAAAGTCACAACTAGAATGGGAGAGGCTACAGGGGGTAATGAAGAAGCCTGTGGAAGGTCCAGGTGCTGCTCTGCCAAACGAAATTCTTGACCGTGTGTTGATGTCAGCCAGTCAAACAACGTAACAGCCTCTTCCTTCCTCTGGCGTGCCAGCCTTTCGATCAGGGCTCACTTACCCCAGATAATCAGGTGACACGGCTACTTGAAACACAGTGGTTCTAGCATAAAATGATTAAGAGCATAAAGATAAAAATCTGACTTTAAGGACTTATCTGCTCTTCTCCAAATCAGTTTCTTTTTTAAATTCGGCAATTAAATGGATAGGCATTTAGATTGTCAGGGCACACATTTCCCCCTTGCATACCACAATTTAAACCTGAAAACATAATTAAGTAACTGAAGGAGAATCTATAATTTGCCATCAGGAAATGTTTCATAAAATCCTGTAACAAGCTCCATTCTCCAAGAATACAATTAACTCAAAAATCAATATGAAATAATACTGAATTATGTAAGAGAAATTAGTACTGAACCTTGTGGAGAGGAGTAAAGTCCTCACTTAAACACGCATAAGCAGTTAGAGAAGGTGGACATGTTATTTCTAAGCACTAACATCTACTTTCTATCCTCTATCTGCGGCTACCAAAGAATGTCATTTCTTTGCCCTCTTTCTTAGGAAGGTGTTTCTATTAAGTCCTTTCCAAAGAATGGATAAATATATGAACAAATGAGGAGATGACCAAAAACAACAAATTATTCTAAGTCTTTAGAGAGGCAGAAATGTAGACTGTTTGGAAGTTTAATTTTTAATTGTATATGGTGATACTTGTCTGTAATCCCAGAACTCTGAGTGGCTAAGGCAGGATGACAAGTTCAAGCCCAGCCTGAGCAACTTGGCAAAAACTGTCTCAATAAATAAAAAGTGCTAAGGATACATGGATACACACACACACACACACTCAAGCTCTGAAGACAGATTCTAATACATGCTGAGCAACTTATTAAATGTGTGACTCTTGCTATGTTACTCAGCCTGCAGATCCTCAGTGAACTCATTTGTAAAATGGAAATAATAAAGAATACACAGAACTATTGTAAAAATTAAATGATGTTAGAGGCCTGGCACAGGGTAGGCACAGTGGATAGAATTCCACCGCACTGCTGTTCTCACTACAGTGATGATGGAAATATTTGTTTTTGGGCAATATACTATAAACTAGGAACAACCACACTAGGCAAAGTTCAGTTATCTGATAGGAAAGAGACAACATCCCTAACAAGAAAGCTACTTTAACCAAAATCCAACCTAAGAGAAATGACACTGGCTTTAGCTTCCTGAGATCTTTACAGATATCTTTTCATTTAGTGTCTTATTCAAGAAATACATAGAAGCTGACACAGCAAGACAAGACATAAGGGTAATACGCAATGGAAGGAAGCAGTTACAACAAAACTGCTACCAAACGTTTTTTCAATTAATTACTGAGTGAGAAATTTTCAAAGGGTTTCAAATGCTAGTAAAATGGTAATTGGGCCCCAAGAAAATAAGAACCAATTCAATTACATGCTGGATGCTTTCAAATTTTAAAGCCCCCTATTAAGAGGGCTTCAATGAAGCCCAGTTACAACTGTAGGTCCACGACCCACCTTAAAGCCAAAGTGTAGGTTCCTGGCTGCCGCTGACTCTCCCGAATGAGGTAGCTGCCCTCAGCCACACTCAAGAGCTGGTCAGCTGCTTCTCTAGAGATCATGCCGTGAAACCTACGAAACAGAGCCAATTCAGAAACTGTTTGCTTTCCATATTTTTAAAATAAAACAGGATAAACAATCCCTACCCCTTCTCTGGTTACATTTTAGGTAAAGTACTGCCACAGAATCCAAGGACGCACTTGGGTTTATTATGCCTGGGTTTCCTTAGGCCTGGCCCCTGCCAGCTTTCCGTGGTAAGAACAGCATCAAAGCAGCTATCGAATTCAGCTACCAACCATGAAATCAAAATTCACAGCCATCTGAGGGAAGATGAACCACTCCTCTTAAGAGGATAATCCTTTCATAGGTAGCCATTTGATTATACAGACTTGCTTCAACAAATACACAGAAATATATCCCATTTCCTTCCTTTCCACTAGTGCTGTTGCTCCATAATTCTGGCATAGAGTCTGCGCTGGCAATCTTCCAGCCCCCTGGGTTGTCCTTAATTGGTATGATTGCCCAATAATGTGCATAATCTGCATTACTGAATACACAAACTACAAGCAAACAACTGCACTGCTTGCTTTCACTTCCTGTCAAAACCTTAACAAGGGGAAAAGAAATATTAATAACACTTTCTTTACACAAACACAGATTCTTCTCTAACAATCTGATACAAATCATTAAAAAAGAAAAGACATTAGTGGTGGCAAATATTAAAAGTATGAAGCCACCTTACATTTGTATGGTGATTTACAATGGACAAAGTACTTACATATATATATCATGCTCTTTTAATAACTCAAAAATAATGAAAGAACTCAGGACAGGTCACTCTAATGCTATTTTTGTACATTATTTTGAGCTGAAAGCATCTGAAAAACACCCAATGCAAGCAGTGTCTTTCTCTACACTTCCCTTGCCTACCTACTCTCTTACATTCCCTTAACGTTCCCCTGCTTAAAGGCAGATTCTTCAAAAGGACCTCAAATACTCTCAATCCTTCCCCCAGGAGCTTTACCACTCAGGGAAAACTGCTTATTACCATAGGCCAGGAGACTAGAAGTGGACATCACATCCAGATATGCTTTGTCATAAAATAGCAACTACAGGCTTATGTTTCTGAGAGACGACTTATGCATCCTAAAAATCATACACTTTCCTAAATGGCCTACATCTTCCCTACTCTACTTAAGACAGTATGTAAACTCTTAAATCTCAAATCTCTCTGGGTATTTATTTTTCCTTTAATGCTCACATGAAGACAGTAACAAAATGTAATACATTTCTAGTCTCTGTCTCCTGTTAATCTGTTGCTAGTTTTACAGACCCAGAAATCATATTTAGAAGGGTAAAAGTTCTCCTCCTCCCTGACCATACCTATACTGACTTAATGTACCAAAAGACATTTTACAATTTCCATTGGTTAAAAAAAAAAAAGGCCCTGAAATGGCACTTCAGTAACTCAGAAACTTTCCAAGTAAGTGCCAAGTCTCTGGAGTTTTTCTCATGGGCACAGTTCAGCTTGCCAGAAGAGTCATGAAATAGTTCATTATAAGTAAGTTTAAATCATAACAATGAAAACAACTAGGATTATTACAACAGGCTTGATTTATGGAATTTTTTATTTCCATAAAGTCCTCAATCTTTCTGAACTACGTACGTAGTCTAACACCCTGAATGTGTGGAAGCAAGGGGGCTGTAACCTATACCTCGCAGTAACATGTAACTAGCATATAGGCACATGATGAAATTCAGGTGGCAGCAATTAACACACTTAGTGAAATGCTGTATATATTTGTTTAAAAGGCACCTCAATTATCATAAAATCAAACTCAAGGGAAAAATTTTGGAACAAAACTTGACAAATGTTAAAATTATTTATACTAACTGACCCAAAGTGTTGCCACCCGCCCCCCCCCCCAAAAACTTAATGCATCGCAATGTTTCTTAATAGTGTCACTTTTAAGAGTAGAAACTGAACAACCTTAAAATATTTCAGATCCAAAGTGGTCCGATTCACTTCTGATTCCAAGAGTTTCTCACAAAGGTATTTCAACTGTCTAGATTAAAAGCAATCCAACTGCCAAAGGCAGAAGGGCAACACACACAACTGTGAAAAATGCCAGTTGTTTCTCAGCTTCTGGATTCCCCTCCTCCCAACTCGCAGAAGAGCCTGTAGTCTAGGCCTGGTGGCACGAGCCTGTAATCTCAGCTCTCTGGAAGGGGAAGGCAGAGGAATCCAAGTTCAAACCCATGCTGGGCAATTTATAGTGACTTGGTGAGACTTCGCTTCAAACTAAACAGGGAAGGGCTAGGAATGTAGCTAGTATAAACACGCTGGGTACAGAAAAAAAAAAAAGCAATCCGAACTAGTTGTCTATGGACTGCATAAATTACTTCTGATACTATGCAAAACATACACTAATTACACAAAATGAAAAAGGGTACAAATATGAAATTGATCATCTATATTTCACTGTGTATATATTTATATATAATACATCACATACACAAAAATACACATACTGCATGTACATTTTCCTGTTATTTTTCTGTATTTTCTACCAGTTAGGTTAATTACATTTGTAAATAGAAAACAAAATCTATTCTTCAAAATTTTAATTCTTTATCTTGGCTTTATTTTTACTGAAAGCATCCATTTGTCTCATTTACCAACATATATCAATCTACAAAATGTTTGTTAACATCCATACTTACTCTCTTCCATAATACTTTGGTCTGTTTTCTACCTATGGGAGAAAAAAAGAAAAAAATATAGCTGTAAAAATGCAACTGTGCAGAGCATAACTCAACCTTCTGCGTTTGTGGTAAACTAAAGCATATATTAAGAAAAAGCATTTGAGTAAGATCAGGAATCAGAGCATGGCGTCTCGGTTCTCCCAGCAAAACGTGCCATCTGGATTGGTCACCTCAACTCTTTCAACCTGTCTCAACCTATTAAATGCTGTGTAGCTAAGAAGAGCTGAACAAAACTATCTTTTATTTTTAGAAGCAAATGAACTGGAAAAGATGTTTACATCACTTTACTCAAAGAGTGAAATAAAACATCCAAAATCTTAATGCCACAACTGTGTTGCAACAGCCTGCAGCCTTCTCTCCCGTCCTCCCTGGATCTCTCTCCCTGCTACTCCGTATTTGCCATTCTGTTAACACTGCAATCCCATTTTGCTCTTCTGTTTTCTCTTCAGCTCTTCCCTTCACACACTTTATCTTTCCTAGCCTGTGTCATGGCATGAGTGCTGGCGGTAGCTAAGGAAACCCCAGAAGAGATTCAAAGAAACTGTTACTTGGCAAACAGACGGAGAGATGGCATTTGCCTCTTTCACTCAAAAAAATTATATATATATATATATATATATATATATATATATATATATATATATATATGAGTGAATGGCAAATATGTGATAGGTGCCTTCCTACTTGCATCATTGAAAAAGCCTAACACTGCCCTGTTTTAGAACTACATTCTACCAGTAAGAAACAAACAGTAAAGAGATTTGAAAAAGAAAACAACAACAAAAAGCACAGTAACTGCTATAACAAGAGTAAGAAAGTGTAACACACAGAGAGCTAATGAAGTATTTTAAGTTGGGCAGGAAGGAAAGGGCACACACCTAACATCCCAGTACTCTCAGAGGCTGAGGTAGGAGGATCCCAAGTTTGAGTGCAGGCCAGATAACTTGGTGGTATACCCTATCTCAAAACAAAACAAAACAAAAAATTAAAGAGGGCTGGGCATATAGCTTAGGCCCTAGGTTCAGTCCCCAGTATTGAAAAAAAAAAAAAAAAAAAACAGGCAAGCAAAAGACCTGTGTTTGCTTAACACTGACTCACCTTAAGTAGGCTGAATAGAGCAATTTCCAATGTAATTTAAAAATCTGTCTTTTTGACAATCATCTCTCTAGGTTCTGCACCCAGACTGATTGCCAACTCTAAGTTAAAAATCCACTGGTCATCCAGATCTGCTGCTTTTTTTTAAAAAAACAAACTTGTGATATTTATTCATAGCGCTAAAATAAATTCACATTTCAATGAAAAGCTAAGCATCACCTATGCTATATATACCCTCTTGGATTGTCAGATTCTAGCCCATTACACTGTCTTTGAGCTATTTTAGAATTCTGAATTATAGGTACTTGATACATAATATTTTTTCCTGGATGGCAGTTATTTAATTAAACAAGGTAATTCCCTATTCACCCCTCCTAGTTAAAGAATTAATTTAACCTCTGCAAAATTCATCTCAATATCTTTCAAATCTATATAATGTGTGTTGCTCTGGCTTTTCCTTTCAATTAATTATAGTATCTGCCTGGTTTGCTCCTATTTTATAAGTAAAATAAATTTTTAACACAGCTCTTTTTCAGATCTGTAGAAGAGTCATGATTTTACCTTTTTCTCAAAACTATTCTTAAATAGTATTTTCTCCTTTGGGAATCTTCAGTTTTCTGGTGAAGTTGAGGTCAAGTTATTTATTATCTTTCCAAGGTAAATTCTATTGATTTGGTTGTGTTCCATAATTTCTCTGCTAATAAAATTCACTATACTAAAAATATACCAGTTGTCCCCTACAAATTCAAGACTTGTAAAAGTGGGATCATGTGGCTGCTTACAAGCAAACTTCTGCTTCTGAAATAAAAATGTAATTTTTAGGTTTTTAAAGAATTACATTTCTCCAGTGTATGGTAAAATATTGCTCTGAAGAGCAATTAAGTGTGTTCTGTTCAAACTAAAAACGTGCAAATGCTATTACCCTAGAGGAGCACTTGCACACCTGCACATGGAAACAGGCAAGAGTGCTCATTTCAGCACTGTTCAGAGTCATTTTAAAAATAGAAATAACCTAAATGCTTTATGGTATAAAATGCCTAGTTTGAAGGAACGGTGAGCTTTGTGCCTCCAGTGAAGATCACCTGAGGCATGAATATTGCTAGTTGAAGGAACAGTGTAGTTCTGTAAGGATTCACAGTGAAAAATGACTAAATATGCACACAATCACTGAATACAAAAATAAATTGTGAACAATAAGGATGGCATGCTACCACTTAGGAGAAAGCACATGCAACTGGTGAATATTTAGAGCATAGTGATCTGGAAATACGTATACCAAACTCAAATAATTATCTCTTATAAAGTAGGTGAGAACTGACCACAGGAGACCACGGGGAAGGTATAAAGGGGCATTAATCTTATCCACAATATTAACTTTAAAAATGTATTCACATATTATCAATATAGCTAAACTACAAATCACAGGTTATCAATATAGCTAAACTACAAATCAAATTAACTTTTGTGTAAGACAGAGACATTATGGGATCCCCCAACATTTTGAGAAGAGATCATGGTCTTTCAAACTATAAGAACTTTGCAACTTGGTGAAGATAAAAAGTACTTTACCACGCTATGCCACTGAAGTAGAAGGAGAGTTTAATACATTCAATAATGAAAATTCTAGACAAGTACAAAGAAGCGGCCATAGCAAGTGGTGCCATCGATGACACACCCTACCCCACGATAAATGCTGCTCACGCAATACTCTTTCATTAAGTCCACGGTACTCCTCCATTAACTGCTTAAGTAATCATTTTCACAACACACTTGGTTGTGGCTTTAAGCTATTAAGTAATTATTTTGAAATAACAAGCAGTAGCCCAAAAGAAAGTTCACACACTTATTTTACTTTTTTATAACGGTAATGTAAAACAAAAAAAATTCTTTTCTTCCCAGCTAGATGGTACAAATCGGAAAATGCCATCCAAAATCATGCCATTCTGGCATATGGAGTATTTTAAACTAAAGGCAATTAAGAAACATCAAACACAGCACAAGTTCTCTATCCTTTCTGTTACTTTGGAAAAATAGAGGACATAATTTCCCTTTTGAAAAGGAAATCTTCTTTGTAGAAGAAATTTTCACATATGAACAAGTAATCACCTCTGACACCAAGAGGAGACCCATTCCCAAGGTAGCTACATCCACGATGAACTGAGTGTGAAGAATAAATCTCACTAGACAATCCTCGTCTGCATAATCTCACACCCTCAGCACAGCCTCTTCGCAAACCTGTCCCTTCCTAATGTCTAGTCTCTCCTCATACTACATTCCGCTTTTAGTTAAAAATGCGGTTTAAGTTATCAGTGTAATCCCTTCACTGGGGTTTTCATTTCTTTTCTGTGAGTTCTCCTCACCATGTGTATATAAAATGTTTTCTTCTGTTACTCTGCCTTTTGTCAGCTTAATTAGCAGGCCCAGCTCGTGAATCAAGTTAGAGAAATCTTTCTTTCCTACAACAGTATTTAGATGTTTTAATAATACATGAGACAATAGTTCAGGGTGACTTCGAATCACCTTTAAACTCACAGACAACACTACTCACAATCAAATTAAAGGATTAGTAATATAAAAGTGACTAGTGATCTCAAATTAGTTACTTATAAATGTATCAAATTAGGATTAAGTATCACATGAGATAGTAAAACGTTATTACACAAACATTTATATATTTGTTTCTAAATTTAATAAACTGACAATAATAATCAAAAGATTAAAACTGCAGACTAAAATTGGTTTAAGTCAATGTGACCTAATGGGTAGAGTTTCTTTTTGTTTTAAGATCAAAACAAGGCTTGGCTTATTCATACACAGAACAATTTATTTATAGCTTACTGCTGGGGACTTCCAACAGTTTGCTATGAAGAAAAGTGAAAGATGGTTTTTGATCTGGGCAAATGGAAATAAGGAACTGCCATGATATGAGATCGTAAGGCTGTGGTAAGCATGTCTGGAGATGAGGGTGAAAGCCAGTTCTGTTTTGAACAAAGTATCTACACTTGAGATGAGTATGAAGGACTGAAGAGAAGGCAACTAGATAGACTGTACAGTCTAGAAGAGAGGACTGGACTGGAAATTTAAGTTATACTGAAACCTGAAGATGCTAAGATTATCAGAACATCAAGGAAAACACCAAAAGCAAGAGATCAGAGAGAAGAACCAGAGGAGATTGTGGAGGCAGGAGGAAAACAAAAATAATGTAGCATCATGACAATGAAGTGAGAGACAAGTGTAACAGAGAGAACAACATCTCCTCTGTCAAACGCTACTGACGGGATGAGCAGAAAAAACTAGGGTATTTGCAGGTGGCAGGTATGAGTGACCTTGACAGAGCAGCCCTACTGGAGCTGTGGTGGGTAAGCTCCTGACTGAAGCTGGGTTCTAAGAAAACGAGAAAAGGAAATCTGAGACAAGAACAGGCAACACTTCCAAATGTTTTCTACAAAGGAGAGCACACAAGTTGGGTGGGGCTGATGGAAAACAGAGGGTTGATGTAATTTTCTAAATGGAACAAATAACAAATACTCTGGGGGCTCATGAACACGATCCTGTCAAAAAAGAAAAACTTGACGCAGGAGACCGTGCTGCAGTGATGTCCTGAGCAGATGAAAGAGCGCAGCACAGTAGGGCGCCTGCTGTCATCTACGACGGGTGGGGCACTTATCCCAACTGCTCCTCTGTGATGAGCTCTTTACCCAGCTCGACCGAACAGTTCAGTGGGCCACGTATGGCCTAACACTCCCCCCATCTAATACATGACAACAGGAAGATGCAGCATAGGTGGACATAGATGCAGATGGCGGGGCAGATGTGAGCAAGTCTGTGGAAGTTCCTTCCCACTGCTTTAATCAGGACTAAAGCAGGATGCAAGGTTATGGGTTAATGATTAGGACAGTAAGATACTAGAGGTTTCAAGGGGAAGCAGGGGAGGGGGGCGGTGATGTAAAATGGATCAGGGAAGAGCACAGTATAAATAAATTCCAGAGAGAATTAAGCACCAACTTGAAGTTCACAATCTAGTGTGAAACAAGGTTAGCATTTTCTCTTTAGCCATTCAATTACCTGGGAGTATGTGCGGCATAGGCAGAGACTTAAGTAAACCAAGTATGACAGGAGAGAAGATCCCCCCAAATCCACAAGCCTCTCTGGCTCGCGCAGCCTATGACTACCTAGACATAACAGTCTGTTCATTATGGTCCCCTTTCTGACCACTCTTGGCTGTACCCAGGAGTTCCTCACAGGTCCCTTTCACTTATCCCTAGAAGTATTACAACAGCTTCCTAAACCCTTTTACCTCTAAAATGTATCTTCTTCTCTAATCTCTCTTCCACACCGCAGCCAGATGCTCTTTCTAAGCCACATTCAGATCACATTTTTCTCTGACTCGTAATACTTTCACTTCTATAGCTATGGGGACAAAGTCCAAACTCCAAGCTGAGGACACAGAATCTTCCATTACTGAGATCTGTGTAGCTCATACAGACACATCACAGAAGCAACCAGAGTATCTCTAGAAGATACATGTTAATGCTCATATCTGTAGGCCATATTCTAACTCTTGTCTTACTTATTCATTGCTGTGACAGAACACACTGGACATTCACAATTTATGGAAGGAAAGACATACTTTAGTTCACAGTTTCCAAAGGTATCACACTGACCATGCATGGGCAGCCACCAACATGGTAGAAGCACAGGGCAGAGGCTGGAAAGCTGCTCCTCATTGCAGATAGAAGCCAAGTGAACTAGGAGACTCAGCAGGACTATGGTCCCAGGAAGAAGCAGTAACAATGTTTCTTCCTTGATTTAATTACTTCAAGCTGCCACCTGCCCCCTTCTTTGTTGATACTTCTCCCTCACTTTCTGGCCCACCAGTAAATACACCACCTGAAAGCTCTGCCCTGGCCCTAATCTTAACAAATGGACACAATCTTTCCAGATCCAACCTCAAGCATCTCTGGCCCTTCTAGCCAGGCCCTACCTCCCAATAACACAAAGTTCCACTGTTACTCTGCTACATGGAAATACTGTATTGAAAAACTACACAAAGATACATGTATTTGTTTCATTCTATAAGCATGTAACAATTACATTACACACCAGTCAGTATACCTGGGTGCTGGATATAAACTATTTAGGGTAAGTAGTAAGTAAACAATTATTACAGTCAATTTCCTACTTCTGTAACTAAGTCTGAAGAGAAACATTTAAAAAACAAGTGCTACTGAAACAAACATCCATCATCATTCAACTGGTATTAGAATACAATAGAAGATGTGTATTTTTCTCTGTACTTCTCATTATAGTACTAACATGTACTTCAGTCTCTGTACCTCCGGTCCAACCTCCATTTACTCTGCTGAATTAGCTGAGAAAAAGACAACTGCCACTGTACAATACTGAATATCAATACTCAGTACTGTGATCGAGCTCCCAGCAACATGAACTTGAAAAATGTACCAGTGTGGAAATTTGGCTTAATGCCTTTAAGGTCACCACTACATTCCCACTGTTTGGAGAGTATAAAAAAAGGAGTGTGTCCATTCTGAGGCGCCAGGATGAAGGACAGCCAAAATGGTTTCATCTGTATCATTATTAGTCAACCAAAGATAAGGATCCTTGAAATTGGTCACCACGTGGGTATATCTATATAATTTAGATCTAAATAACACTACATGTAGTTTCTATTACACACATGCACATTTAAACTCAGATGCTTCATGTAAAAAAAATCACCTTTTTTATCACTGAAAATTACGTGTATATTTTATATTCGTATTTACTACATACTATATCTCACTGAAGAAACATGTTTACCCTTACTTCATGGGGTGAAAAAAGATTTCCAAGAGTCATTATGACCATATGAGGCTTTTACTTTATCACTTGCAAGCTCTTAAGTACTTGCGTGGTTTCTCAAGCCTAAAACATTAAGCTGTGGATCGGGACTTTTTTTTTCTCTTTTTTTTTTTTTTTGAGATAGGGTCTCGCTGTGTAGTCCAGGCTGGCTCTAAGCTCACTATGTAGCCCATACTGGCCTCAAATTCAGGGCAATCCTCCTGCCTCAGCCTCCCGAGTGCTGGGATTATAGACATGGGCCACCATGCCCAGCTTATGTGGTACTGGGGAATCGAACTCAGGTGTTGAGCTATTCCTCCAGCCCTTGGACATCTATACTGTCACTCCATACTGGTTCACGAATATACTTGTCCTTTTTAGTTTTGTATTGTATATATTCAGTTTCTAGGATGAAATATTTAGTTATTCTCCTAATATTCTGCCATTACTAACAATCCTACAATGACAAACTTCTGCACATGTTCTTCTAAACATGAAGAGGTAATTCTTCAGGGTAAAATTCAAAAGCAGGTTGAAGGGTACATGCAGGTGCAGTCTTGTTAGTGTTTCAAACTTCTCATCAAGTTATAACATTTCACATCTCCATCAGTAATGTAGAAAGAGCACCTGCTTCCCCATAGAATGTCAATTACTTAGGAACTCAGCCTCTGAACTTCTCCCAGTCTCAGTGTATCTTAATATATATTTTCTTATTTAAATGTAACATTTTCCACACATTGTCATGTTTTTACTGAATTACCATGTCTTTTGTTCATTTTTAAATCATTTAAGTCTCTCTTTCAATGGAAAAAATTCAAGTTATGTTGTAATAGTCTATATATTCCAAATAGTCTAGTAAGAAGTAACAATTATATTAGGTAAGAATAATGTTAAGAAAAATGCATTTAAGTTACAATTTTATTTTGCCAACCAGTATTGTAAATTGTTAATCTCAAAATTAACCAAGCCTCAAAGAAAGAAGTTTTGAAAACAGATGAACGAGAAGAGTTTCATCGTAACAGTTTCAATACACTCACCTCACAAGTGCAGGTAATCCTCCGCGGGTGTGGGGCTTCCTGTTGAAGCTGGTACACTGCAACAGGTAGAAACAAAAGATGTAAACTTCCCTTATGTAGAACTTATAATGTACTACGAATAATTGGCTACTTTTTATGCTCATAAGAAAACTGGTACAGTTATGTTATTAAGTTAAAGTTTATTATGAACACAACAAAGGAAGTATAAAAGTCAAAGGAACTGAAGAAGTCTAGGAGAAAGCAGAGAGAAAACTAATGCACAGTAAAGTCTTTTTTACCCTACAGCAAATCAGTGCTGAGTATGTGCTCTATTCTCCACAATCTGGCCACTTGTTTTTCTTAATTTATTATAGATCTATTAAAGCAGCATGTTTCCAATATAAACTGATAATAGACAAGTGTCAAACTTAAAACCAAAATTAGGATTTATAGAAGTAACACGTTTTTCTCTCATGTTTATACTGAACACATCTACCTTGAAATGTAACCTCTTTCTAAAAAAAAAACTTCTGAGCAAAGTTACCACTTATTCGGTTAGGGCAAATGTAGCAAAAGAAAGAACTCAGATTGAAGTAACTTATCAAGAGGTGAGTCTTTGGCTATTTATACATAAGTCATTGATATGATTACAAAATTCTTTGAAACAATATTTGACTGACAAGAGGCATTCTGAGTTCATCATTAAGACAGAACATTTAAGTAATGTTAAAATTTAAAAGGTACTTCTTACATGGACTGATATAACTGATTTTCTAAAAAGTTCCATGCATTTTAATTTTTACTATCATTTTGAGGATTTTTTAAATAATTAAAGTTTCATCACTGAAAAGAGCTGAATGGTCTGCATTATAATTTCTCAAAAACTGACTGTAGGATTTACTGCCAATACCAAATACATGAACATAAGTCTGGCCTCAGAATTAAACAAAATAGTTAACTTTGAAGATGACTAGAAAAGGCCTGTTATCTTAGTTATTTAAAATCCTCATCTCTATTGATGAAATAAAGGTTTATTAGGCTTGTCTTTAAAATTTTTCTTACTACAATGTAAAGTCTCCTTATTGGATGAACTCAAGGCATTATCCATAAACATCTTTTTAGAGGTGATTTGCAGCCAACTGTAACACGGAGAGTGACAGAGATAAAGCAGATCAAACTTAATCACAATGTTTTCTGAGATCAGAACTTTCACCTACACATTGTGACTATCGGATCCATCACTGGACTGCTACCTTTACACATTTCCTCATGGTTAAAGATAACCACACTCAAATATTGAAAGACAAAGCCATAATTTTATAAAAACAAAAACAAAAACTACTTCAGTCTTCAGTATTTCGGTTTTTTAAAAAGGACCTTTCTACTGGGCACAATTTAATCATAAAATTTCCTTGAATTGAAAGTTTTAAAAATTCAATAGCAAGAAGATGAACCATTTATTTTAATAATTCCTCCTGTTTCTATTAAAATGATAGTGGCACATTTAGGCATTGGACTTAAGACAAATGGCAAAATTCACTAAATGAATTGTCACCAAAAAGAGAAACATGGCCATTTTTTTAACAATTGGTAGTTACTGCAAAACATGAAAATATAGAAAATAAGATGCATTTTACTAATCAATTTTACATTTACTAGTCAATTTTCTTCAGGAAGAAAATCACCAAAAACTCTTAAGTGATAGTCAATGTTTTCATAAATATTCTTACATTCAAAATGTACAGGGCACAAGTCAGAGATAAAAGGATAAAAATAAAGTGAAAAAACAGAGAATTTTAAAGAGGCTTCTAGCCAATGAGATTACAAGATATAATCTTTAGGAGAAAGAATATCAGTCTTTTCTACATACTCTGAGGACTTCACTCCTCAAAGAAAGCACAGGTACCATCGAGGGAGGAAAAAGCCCCTCACTCAATAGCCATATTTTTAGAAACTACTCATACTTATTAAAATTTTAGGCTAAAGTAGGAATCTACTAAAATAAAAGTATGAGAACTTGAATTTACTCTTACACTTAGCAGATTTCAGCAATATACAAACATCAAAATTTAGAATAGGGAGGCTAAGGCAGGAGGATCACAAGTTCAAAAACAGCTTGGGCTACACAGTCAGTTATAAGGACAACTATTACGCAGTGACACCCATGTGTCAAAAAAATATTGTGTTTAAGAGTAACTCTCTACCTTTACAAAGATGTTAATAATCTCTATGCATAGTTTTCTTATTCTATTAACTAAAAACAAAAATTTACAGTACTTTGCAATAGCTCATTCATAGTTTTTTTAAAAAGCACTTTGATTATATAAACTTTATTTCTACTCTTAAGAAATCAGGAGTATCTTGTTTGATTACAGACTCTCTTCAAGAAATACTTATTCTAATGCAAAGTTTAAAAAGCAGTATAGGAGTCGACTATCCCTCTTTTCCAAGACCACAAAAAAATCCCATTTATATTCTGGAAAAGCAATTATTTAAAAGGATGATTTCTGTTATGCCTCACCTCACCTAATCTTTCTCTTAAGGCAGCCTACTGAGTTATCTTCACCTGCATTCCTTCAGTCACATGAGGAATCAGCATCTGATTAACAAGACTGCCTGAATTTTTAGCTTCTCCTTGAATGCTTTATCAGCCACTCCAAGTAAGTGAGCTCAAGCTCCAACTCATACAGGCTTAGTGGATGCATTCAGGTACCATGACGTCTTGTACGTCACTCTCAAACTTTACGTTGAATTACTTTTTTCAATAATGAGTACATAATGGAATGAATCCTTACATCTAATGAACTTGACTTTTTATATTATTTATAAAGCACTATATCCCACATGATATTTACTTGTATACTTACAGTAAGATTTCCAAACAGGAGGTCTATATTCATCTGTATCTGAAAGAATAAACAACCAATTAACATTATTGAATATTTAAGGTATCATGTTTTCTTTGATTCATTCAGCATATGCCAGTTGTATTACATGTGTCCCAGGTACTATGCAAGCCATAAAGGGTTATTCAAAAGCTTTTGGGTTGATTTTTTTTTTTTTTGAGTCCTGGTTGTTGTCTTCTTAGAATACAATTTTATAAAACTGTCCAAACAAAGTTACTGTAATCATTCAATTGCTTATTACATAAAAACAATCACTGAGGCTGGAGGAATGACACAGTGGTTACAGTGCTTGCCTATCAAGCACAAGGCCCTGAGTTCGATTCCCCAACACAACACAAGCCTGGCTTGGTGGTGCTTACCTATGTAATCCCAGCACTAGCAAGGCGAAGACAGAGAACTGCTGCAAGGTCGAGGCTAGCCTATGCTAGACAGTGAGTTGGGATGAGCCTGTACTACTAGAGTAAAACCTTGCCTCAAACAAAACAAAACAAAACAAATAAAAAAGAAACATTTATTTGAATTCATTTCTTGCAGCCACTGACATAGTCGTTGTTTATTTGGGTTTGATGATTATTTCATTAAAGATCCCTGGAGCCCTTGGATTTTTCCTTTTCAATAAAATTGGCCAGATATTTTTATTATTTGGAAATGTTGAGTATTTCTCTATTTTCACCCATTATGTTTGGGGGACTTCTGTGTAGCTGGCTGTAATAACATGAATAAAGAAGAGCAGCAGAGTATAGATTCTGGTCCTTCTCTGTCCCAGACCAACAAAACCAGGAAATGAGAAACACTTCCACAGTCTCCAGGGAACCACAAAGATCAGCAGGTGAACATCTGCTCTCCAAGTCCATCTCCCTCACTCTGCTTGAGCTCAGATACAGCTGGCAGTAGGAGGAGACAGTGGGAAGAGATACAGACGAGCACAGGAAGAAGATGGAGTAATCACAGCACAGGGATGGGAACGCACAGCTGAGCAACCAGCCTGTAAGACCATTCAACCACATCAGCACACACATCATGCTTTTGGAATGGCCAGGTGCCTGGATCTGCTGGCATCTAAAATGAACCACTAGAAAATCTGGTGCCAAAAAATCTGGGACCCAGGAAAGTAAGAACAATCCTGGAATGTTTACTACAAAGGTTGAACACAAAATCAAGACATTCAGGTCTCATTTTCCCAGCTTTAAACGGCAACCTCTCACTTTGTTTATGATGTGTTACCATGAACCACACAAACACTCTGAGCCAAAGGGACACAGCAAGAAACTCATAATGGGCATCAAAACACAAAGGGAAAGTCTAACACCCACACAAATTGCTTGACATCTGGGAGAAGTCTCCAAAGATATCTGCTTAAAAAACAAATAAAAAGATACAGGAACAAATGAATAATACAGCAAATGCAGTTGAGTCTCACTACTGAGTAGTTCTATCTGAAGTCATTACCAACAATGAACTTAGGAGTGAATACTGGACCAAGGCTCTTATGGAAAACAGGCTCCTGTGCATCTCTAGTCACAGTATTTTCTCATCAACCAATCAGTATCTAAGCTTGCTTCCTGTGTGTTTCTCTTTAAAGACACTTTAGTACACATTACTGATTCATTAACAATGAACTCACAGGCAACAGCACCATAACTTTTGCCTGTAGGAAGTTTATCTAGCATGTATATTTCCTCCACAAGATACATTATAGCATTCTCACCTTGTCATACTCACATTACATTTGACAAGCATTAGAAATAGCAAACTCATTACCACCACATCCAAAAATCATCAAAAATGCAAAAAAAATGTACCACAGAAAGGATACTTTGGAGAACTAGAAGACAGGATAAGAATTTTACCACAGCTGGGAACAGGCAGTTCTTGACTCAAGTTTTTACTGTACTATCAAAACTTAATCTCAAAAAAATGCCATAAGTATTTTTTCACAGCTACAAATAAATGTCAGTGAGTAGGTAAATTTACACACAGTCCATGAATAATGAAGACTGACTGTAAATAATAAGCAATTACTTAGAAAAATACCTAGTTTAGTAAAACTTGCTCAGTGATGGTAAAAAGTTAAAATGAAACAAAAATGAAGCATGAGCTTAGCCAGGCTTGGTGGTACAGACCTGTAATCCCAGCACTCTGGGAGGCTGAGGCAGGAGGATTATAAATTCAAACCCTGACAGGGCAATTTAGCAAGACCTTGTCTGAAAAAAAGAAAGAAGGGGAGGGGAAAAGCTGGGGATATAGCTTAGTGTGAAGGCCCAGGACTTAATACCCAGTACCACAGAACAACAACAAGAACGTGACCTTAATGAAGTGATAAATGTTGTCTTAGTCACTTTCTTACTGCTGAGATGCCATACCCAACACCCATAACTTAAGGGAAGAAAGGCTTATTTTAGCTCATGGTTCAGAAGTCTCAGTCCATTCATGTCCATGCAAGAACAGCACAAGAGCTTGGCAGAGAGCCAAGGTGAATGAAGGCTATTCATCCCACTGTGGCCAGGAAGCAGAACGTTTGGGGAGAAGCTGGCCATAGTGGAACATACCTGTCATCCCAGCACTTGGGAGGCTGAGACAGGAGGACTGCTCTGAGTTTGAGGCCAGCTGGGATACACAGTGCATTCTGGACCAGCCTGGACCACAGAGCAAGACCTTCTCTCTCTCAAAAAAAGAATATATCCATCTAGGCCATGCCTCAGTGATCTGCCCTTTTGAACCAGGTCCCATTTCTTAACAGCACATAAATCATCAAGAGATGATTCTACTTGATCCAACAATCCAATCACCTTCCGAATGCATGAGGAGGCCGTAGAGGGACACTCCAGGTCCAAACCATCACACACAAACACACCACAATCACACACACACACAAATATGTACATATTTTCTCCACTAGGGAGTGTGTATATGTTATTTATATTGAAGTTTGTCTGAATAAGAAAATCATAGTTAATGATGCGTTTTTCCAACACTAGAAAAATTCTACCTGTAAGCATTCAAGTTATTTTATGACTTCATGGA
Organism: Ctenodactylus gundi; assembly: GCA_004027205.1. Lineage (NCBI taxonomy): Eukaryota > Metazoa > Chordata > Mammalia > Rodentia > Ctenodactylidae > Ctenodactylus > Ctenodactylus gundi. The sequence continues at coordinate 1,064,836 of PVKB01000127.1, forward strand.
TGATATTATATAAATATTGCTATACTATCATAGGTAGTGACGAGTACACAGTTTAGGGTTTATAGCAAGGAACTGTAGATTCACTCTTGGTATGCACCCACAGTTCATGTGTGCCTCAGCTGTGTTTTCAGGCTCTGAACCATAACCTTGGGAGTGATCTACTGCGTGCAAAACAACATATGAAGCTTCGCATTGTAAAGAATTTAACCTGGCCAGAGAAGAGATCCGCCCTTTGCCGTTGGCAAAGATAATCTGAATGGAGCTATCCAGAAAGTAACAATGAGATTTAAGATGGAGCTTTTAGTGGAGAGTAGCTGGTCAAACAAAAGCGCAACCAATCAACCAGGTACATGTAATAAAGTTCAAATAAAAGCTCTCGGTCCTTAGCTAGGGAGAGCTTCTCTGGTTGGAAGCACTCCCTGGGTACCATCACACATAAGCACAAGAGGAGGACATGTCCTGAATCCACAAAGAAAGGACAATGAAGCCTCCACTCTAGTATCTCTCCTGGATCCTGCCCTATTTCAAACCATGACTTCCTTGGCATATCTGGGATACAAGTAGAGTGAAATAAAATACAGTCCATCTAATAATTAACTAAAGGGAAAGGGGAAGAAATCATGTTTTCCTTTAACACAGAGCAAAAGTTTAATAAAAGAAGTTATCAAGGGCTTAAAATAACTTCCATATGGTATGAGTGAGCACAGGAAATTAAGAGACAACCTCGAGAACATGAGAAAATATGTTCAAAGAATATATCGAATAAGAGATTAAAATACAGAACATACAAGAAACTTCAAACACTCAACAGGAATAAGACCAAATAACGTGAACTTTAAAAAATAGACAACAGACATAAATAGCCTTTGCTCGAAAGAAAAAATGCTCAACATCTTTAACCACCATAGAAATGCACATCAAAATCATAATGAGATTATAGATTATGATTTCACTCCATGAGAAAATAGCAGAGTAAAAGCCACAAGTTTATGCATACTGAAGGGACAGTGGAACTGCTTTACATCTAATCAAGAATGAAGCAGGCTCTGTTTGAGCCATTCTTTCCGGCAACACACTGTACAAATATACACAAACTACAGGAAAATGAAAGAGATCAATAAACTTTATCAAAAATAAAGATTAAGCTGTACAGTGTAACATCATGATTTTTTTAGCACTGAGTAAAACTGAATATCCCTTAAGCTCAATTTCTAACAAAATGTATGTTTATACATGTTTATTTATGTGTACACTATGTGCACAGAGGGAAAAAGAAAGGATATGAAGGAACTAGAAAATCACATAGTAAAAGAGTACCAGGCTAGGCATGGTGGCACAACTGTAATCCTGCCACTCAGGAGGCTGAGGCAAGAGGGTTGAGATTCTGAAGCTGGCGCACGCACCCACCCACCCACCCACACACATACACACATACACAAACCCCACCCCACTGACCCACGATCTCTAGATCAGCCTTTCTCATCCACGTTCCTCACCTGAATCACAGAACACAATCGTTAGACAATATTCTCAGTTCTCCTAGAAGTAAGCATGATTTGTTTCACCTACTACACAGAATAACGGGTGCCCTTTGGTCTTCGGGTATTTATTATTCACTTCCTGAACTAGAAAGAGAAATGCTTCTCTAAAGGTGCTTTAGAAAAATACCTATTTTTTAAAGAAAATTCTACTACATTACCTTTGTGCTGGCTGGGAAAAATATTAAAAACAAAACATGTTAACTATAAACGAAGAAAACACAAACTCAGAAAGACAAAGTCTCTTTTAACAAGCAGAAGGCTCTCCTCGTGTTGCGAGTGCTCTTGAAATGAACGCATCAGGAGAGTTCTCACATCCCAGTGGAAGAGTCAGAAAACCAAGCTCACTCACAAGGAAGCACCACCTTCTATGTGAAGCTTCGGACTCCTCAGGGAGTCTGGTGGGTCTTCGGCTCCCTGTTAGTACTGAATCTGCTGAATGCCAAGAATTTATTATGTTATATGTACCAGTTTACATTCCCACCAGCAGTACAAGAGGGTTCCTTTTTCCCCACTGTCTCACCAGCACTGATTACTGTTTGTGTTCTTGACATACACCACTCAGAGATACATGTACACCCATGCTCACAGCAGCACAACAATAGCTAAAATGTGGAAGACATCAAAATATTCATCAACAGACCAACGGATACATCAGTTGTGGTATTTATACACAATGAAATAGTACTACTCAGCTATAAAAACAGATAGGTTGGAGGCTTTTATAGCTAAATGGATGCAACTTGAGACCATCATGCTCAGTGAAGTGAGTCAGAAGAAGTTAAATATTGAATGGTTTCTCTAATATGAGAAACCCAGATAACAATTATTTCACAGAATTGAGAGGAATAATGGAAACTGGAGGGGAGAGGGTAAGATGGTTGAAAAGAGGGGAAGCATCTGTTATTTTGCCACTATATGTATATGCACAAAATACTCAAGATCAATATAAACATTATGTATCACATTTATACATATTAATGAAATGGGAAAAAAGAATTTATTATGAAAAGTTTCTTGCTTAAGTTTTTTTCACTTTAGTTAATTGCTAAAATTGCAAGTTGAGAAAATTTTATTAAACATTTTATATACTTTATCATGTTTTTGAAAAATAATTTTAATTTTCTTGCCTTTTCAAGTCAAAAGTACAAATTTATATGCAAGTACTTACATATAATCTTCTGTGCTTTTTTCTCTAATATTTTTCAGAATATTTTCCATCAAATAAAAAATCTAAAATATTTATCTGTATCTTGAGGCAACAATAAAAAACTCTAGAAAAATATCTAGTACACCATCTTTTACATATTACAATTTTACAACAGTGGGGCTATTTAGGCAGAATGTACTCAAGTGTTCATTTATTGACGGGATTAATTCAACTGGGAAACTGTAAGTGTCCTTATTTTTTAGGCTAAAGCATAATCTGGTTGAATATATCTTTATAGTCTCTCCAATTAGACCCTATGTATGTCCAGTGTATCTACATATGTTGTTAAAATAATTCACCTTTAAAAACAAGTTTTTTTCTTTTTTAACATAAAGTTATTTATACCATTATAGAGTTATGCCTAATACATTTTTGGTTTAGATTTTAGAACAAAACTCATCTAGTGAAACTTAAATATGCTTATCTTTCCATTTAAAAAAATAAACAGTTCATTCCGGAATAGATCAGAATGTTAAATTTAGTCTGTCTATTGCTCTAGGCTTAAACCAAAGGCTATTAACAACTTTTAAACAATATGACAGATTTTTCTCAGAAGGAACTATACTGCTTTTTAAATGAAGTTCAGACTGGTGATTTATGACACTCAAAAGTGGTACAAAGCCAAATATGGTGGCATACACCTGTATTCCCTGGACTCAAAGAGGATAAAACATAAGGATGGAAGTTCAAGCCCATCCTGAGCCACTTATTGACTTAGCAAGATGATGTCTCAAAATTTAAAAAAACAACAACAACAAAAAAGGCTGGATATATAGCTGAGTAGCTACAGCCCTGGAATTAATCTCTAATTTAGGGAGGCAAGGCAGGGAGGGACTGAACAAATATTAAAGCATATTCATTACAGATTGCTACTGGCGTAAAAATTAACAATTTTGACATTCAAAAAAGATTTTTACTTAAAACAGTCACTACTTTTCCTTCAAATGAAGGCATACCTTTCAACCGGCTGGCAAGATTTCTCTATATGGTTTTAATCTAAAACTGCAACGCGTTAGTGACTAACCTACACCTATTGCTATTCAGCTTCTGTATCAAATTTGAATATATCAAACCCAATGGCATGCTTATGACCACGAATCTTTTACTACAGGTGATCTTTTAACAAAAAAATATATAAGCAAACACCAAACAAGTACTAACGGTAATAACTGAATATCACCAAGAAAATAACTAAGTTCCTTAGTTTAAATGAAATGTTTCTTGGAAAACAAAAAACTCACAGAAAAAAATGAAAAGGCTCATAAAAATGAAAAGGCTAATAACAAAGAATTCAAAACAAATGGTAAAACAAAATGAGCTCTGGTGTCTTTTCTAGATACTGAATGTCCTCCCTAAACTTTTTTTTCCCCCGTAGAAAATGACTCAAAATGAGGGGAAAAGGCACTATAAACTGAGATCATTAAAATTCAGCCCACAAAGTCATGGCCAAACCAGGTCAGTTAAATTCACTCTTAGAAGCACCAAAGTCATTTAACTGTTCCAAATTGAAGACTGATGTGTCATGGTTTAACTATGACAGAAATAAACTTTTTTTTTTAAACCAAAGATGATTATTTTTAACTCTTTAGAGAAAAATGACCCAGAATGGTTAAGATTTGGCTAAAATTTTCTAATTGTGGTAATTACTGTGCTCACATACAACTTCATCAAAGATCTCCTCAAACACGTATTTCGCAAATGTGACACTCACTCTTTACCATCAACCCACAGTCTGGCCAAACAAACTCCTAAATGCAACTGAAGCCAAGTTGGAAGCCTCTCCTTTTTAAAAGCCAACATGGCCTTTTCTTGAGGGCCTAAGCAAAGTTTCCTCTCTCCAACGTGGCAGACCCAGGCAACAGACTACACAAACAATCCTTCTGCTCACTCACATCTTGTCACTGCACTCTTGGAAACAAAGAGCTACACATGGGAACTGGGTCATTTAACTCAACCCCAAAGTAATGGCTAGCATTTTCCCAACCCACTATTTCTTGTCTTTCAGAAAACAGGTTTTATACCTGAGGTTTTCTCCTTAAAGGATTTGGTAATTTCTGATGATGTTTACCCTAGTATGTTGGCAAATTTACAGAAAGTTCTTAGACAGTTCCCTAAAAGGAACTTGGAGATTCAGTTACTGCTAAGTATCTTAATAAAATCTATGCATTCCCAATGGGCTTTACTATGGTCTCAGGTGTTTGAATGTTACAGATAATCTATGTAACAATGTGTGGTTAGGAGATGGGGGCCTGGTCTGAAGGGGTAGATTATGGATTTGTGGTGGATTACAGGTGTGTAATGGGAGACAGGCAGGTGGCAGATTATACATTACAGGAATGTGGCAAATTATAAATTACCAGTGTGTGGTGGATTGAGGTTTTAATTTAGGAGGGTCAGAACACTGAGGCAGGACTCAGAAAGGGAAGATCACTGGCACAGGACCTAGAAGGGAATATGCACCTCCCTCCATCCCTCTCTCCCTTCTGGGATTTGGCTTCCTGTATGCAATACCATGAGTAGCTGCCTCCACTTCTGCCTCCATTATGTGCTTCCACTGCTGCCAGCTGCTCATGAATGAATTGTGACCTTCTGAATCTGTGAGCTAAAATAGACTTTTCCTCCCCTAATTTGTGTATGTCAGATCTTCGGTCAAAGCAATGAAAAGGTAACTAAGACAGGCTTTCATTTGGATTTTGTTGGGTAAGAAAAAAATCATCACCTTTAATAACGACACACTTAAAACATTCTACCCTAGAAAATAGAGGATACAAATTCATCAACGGAAATAAAGTACACCCCTTCTGTGTCTCTAAATCTTGCACATCTAAAATCAAAATGCAGTAAGTTAAATTTTTATAAAGTCCTTACAAATCCTTCTTAAAAGAATATACTATATGTTTTAAAGCATATTCCAAAGGCTACCACTTAGACATTTAAATATCCATCATACTTGACATTCCAGATATTAACACTTTTGACATTATAAACACTGCAGAATTTTTTATTAATACAAAGCTCTGGAAAATAATCAATTAAAACCATACTCTTACTGATGATCTTCCTAGTCAGTTATCCAAAAACTACAACTCAACTCAAATGTCTTCATCTCCTCTACCAGACACCATATAAATCTTTCTTTTACTTATCGTACGTGAAAAATCTCAATGTCTGTATTATCCATCATTTGGAACAAACAATTCCTAGCCCAAGTTTTCCGATATTCCAACATCTAGACTCTCTTTCTTGAATAAGGAATTTATCAGTACATTCTCTGGTCTGGTAGTAAGCAATACAATGTACTAGAGTGTGCATTTTTTTGTCAACACAAACTCATAGCATCCATCTGTCATTTTGACAGCAATTACTAAAACCTTTCAAATTCTTTCTTACATTGTTGTATTCAAGATTTATCAAGAGAAAGGGGGCTCAGGATATAGAATATTCTGTTACAAAAAATTCTATGTGGAAAAGAGATAAAAGCTCTGACTACTGATACTTTTTGACATCACAAGTAGCTTAGATGAGAAAATATCACAACATTTTTCATTTTATGATACTTTCTAAATGGATTTCTTTTTAACTGGACTTTCTGAAAAAAACAGTTGGTCACTTAAAAAAAAGGACTCTGAAAAATAGAGAGGTTTGCTTTAATTTGCAAGCTGCAAAGCCAAATATGAAATAAGGCAGCACATAGTTGTAAGGAACAAAGCAAAATCAGATATGGAAGTAATATTGTGTCAACCACAAATGAGCAGAGTTGGATAATTCTAAGTACATGTTAACTATCCCAAAGTACATTAAAATGCTCAGCATGTTTTAATTAACTATACTTTTACTGCACTCATGATGGCACAGGCTGCCAAGATGGAAAAACTCTTTGGAAAGAGACTCTGTGGGTCAGTGACAGACACTTATTTTTCTTTGACAAGAGAATCACGCATTGCAGCCTTGGGGTGTGGTGTCTCTTGCCGATTCTTACATCCAACAAGCCTAAAATGAACACATAATGGGCTGCTGATCTTAGAGAAGTTCTTGCATGGTGGGCACACGAGGAGCAACTAAGTGGAAGCAAAATAGCAACAAAGGTCCATGTTTTCTCAATTACTAAATTCAAATGCCTTCAAGAGTAAAAGTATTTTTATAACTCATTTGGCAGTAACCTCGGTGTGAGTTGAACCTGAAAGTATTTTTATAACTCTTTAAACTCATTTGGTAGCAAAAGCCTCATCTGAATTAATATGAAACCCTTTTGACTGTATTTTTCCCATTAAGTGTGACCACTCATTTAATGAAAATATGAACGTGTGATTTCAGAGGAATGCTTCAGACATTGCTGTGGATGTTATAAAATATACTTCTAATATATATGAAATGTATTACTTTCTAAAATCTGAAAAATTCTGAACTCTAACATATACTTGACCCCCAGGGTTTTGGATATGGAATTATATACTTGTGACTGTTATTAATACTTATGTTCATGTTAAAGTACAAATCAGTATATGTCATTCTTCTGCTAGGTTCTCTCCAACAGCTCCCTGGGTTACTGAGAAAAAAAAAAAATCTTTACAACTGCCTAACAAAGACTGCTATTCAAAGAGAACCATAACAATGCTATTCCTTGGCAACTTGCTAACAATGTAGAATCACAGGTCCCAACTCCCATACACAAAAATTAGCATCTGATTTTCACAAGACCAAGCAATGTGCACATATACTGATTTTTCAAAAGTGCTAACCTACAAGACTGGAATGATCTGACCCCTCACCTCAATGAGTCATCTGCTTCTCATCCTCCTAACCTGCTCCTCTCCAGTCCCTTATCTTTTCTTGTGTATTGTGGTTTGGATCTGAAATGTGCCCCCAGAGTCTCATGTATTTGGATGTTATGGATTATCTATGGAACGTTGGGAGATGGGGGACAGGTCTGGAGGGGTGGGTTATGGATGTGTGGTGGATTATAGGCATGTGGTGGACTAGGGGTCTGCTGTGGATTACGTTTGTATGGCACATTCTGCAGGTGACCTAGAAGGGACTTAAATAAACCTGGAAGGGACAGCACACTGAGAATGGACCAAAAAGGGAAGATCACAGAGACAGGACCTGGAAGGATACATACTACCTCCTCCCTTGCTTCTGGGACTTGGCTTTGTTTGTCACACCCTGAGGATCAGCCTCCACCTTTGCCTCTGCCACATGCTTTCCACTATTACCCGCCATACCCGAATGGACTGTGACCTCCTGAAACTGTGAGCTAAAATAAACATTTCTTCTCTTAATTCGTGCATGTGAGGCATTTTGTCACAGCAATGAAAAAAGTAACAAAGACAGAAATATTCATCAGAAACTGAAGGCACACTTTCAGCCAGCTGTTTTGTCCACCTAAAACGTCCTCTCCAAGCTTGTTCCACAATTTGCTTCATCTCTTTACTCAGTGAGGCCTTTCCTCTGATCCATCTCAACAGTTTCAGAATTCCACAGCTTCTTTGCAGAACTTGTCACAATCTAAAATACTCTACATGTAACCAGTTTAACTTGGTTTTGTTTCTCTCCACTAGAACATAAGTTTGATGAAGGCCGCGATTCTTACATCTGTTTTATACAGTGCCGTCTCTTTAGTCTCTAGAAAAGAAATTCTCAGTGAGGTCTATGGACCCTCCCAAGTTGCTGAGAATCTTGCAAAATGATCTGTAAAGTCAATACTACTTTCACAAAACTACTTTCAAAAGTTATTCGCCTTTTGCCCCTGTACTGACATTTGCCTTAGTGGTACAAAAGCGATGGTGGGTGAAACTGCTGGCACTGTACTACAAAACAAGAAAATATTACAGTTTGCCAATACCTATATTAGGCAACTGTAACTGTATTTCTTTATCACAACACATAGTTAAAAAAGTCCTAGTTATCTATGTCCTTGAAAAAGCAGCTAAAAACATACTACTTTTGTTAAATCTAGACCCTAATTAAGCATGCACTAGCTTTGTAACATTCTATGTGACAAAATGAGAAGTGGTCCAGCAGGCACATCACTGCATACCAAGCATATGACGGTTATCTTGAAGAAAATCATGTGTGGGATCAGAACTGTGAGCTGAGCCAGCTGTAATTTCATAAAATTCACTTCACTTGAAAGAATGACAAACGATGACTAACCAGACGTGGGTATCTGATAGATATTTTCTCAAAAATGAACAAAGTGAGCTTGTCACTTCAATGAAAATCACTGACAGTATTTATTGCCAGTCATGAAATTCATGCTTTCAAGTAAAAATTAGAATCTGGAGAAACTTATCTATGATCATGAGCTTGACATAACATTAATATTTAAAGACTTTTCCAATAAGATCAATGGTGATATTAAATAATGTTTTAAGTATATTACATAATTAAAAGTATTAGCATTAGACAATTTGTGTAACTCAATGAACTAATTTTTTTGAAATGACAACTGCATGACTACAATGTTATACATGGTTAAAAGATCCAAATTTGAATTAAACTGATGGATTTTAATGAAACAAAGTACAAAATGTTCATTGATACAGTTTTAGAGTCTACACTGCAACTGACCTTTAAAAAACTGCTAGTTGTTGGAGCTGAAGAAATGACACAGCAGTAAGAGAGCTTGCCTAGCAACTGCAAGGCTCTGAGTTTGATTCCCCAGTATCATATAAACTGGGAATGGTGGCACAAGCATATAATCCAGAAATTCAGAGGCTGAGACAGGAGAGTGCTGAGAGTCTGAGGCTAGCTTGGGCTAAATAGTGACTTCAGGAGCAGCTTGTACTACAGTGCAAGATACTGTCATTAAAAAAAAAAATACAAACAACAAGTTATCAAGTTTTAGTGTCATATACTATTAAAAGAAAAAGAATATGTACAACTATTTGAAAAGGCTAAAATATTTTCTTCCTTTCCAGTTATATATCTGAGACCCAATTTTTCATATGCCCCAATCAAACCAATATACCATAAAAGATGACTGTACGTATGAGAATCCATCTCTTTAAAATTAGACATTAAAAAGCTTATAAAAACATGTCTCTCATTGTGTGTGTGTGAATGTACACATATACTTTTTTTTGATACATGGTTCCACTAAGTTGACCAGTACTCAAACTTGCAATCTATCTACCTCTGCCTCCCAGTGCTGGGATTACAGGCATTCACCATCAAATTTGGCTCATTCTATTTGTATTTTTTAAAATACAGTTACTTTTCATAAAATATGCTATTTGAGCTAGTGACTTTAGTATTCTAATAAACTGCTAATTTTTAGATTATTTTCTGAATTTCAATTTCAAATATAAAAGAAAAATAGTATATATACACATAAACAAATACTCCAGTAGTGTTCTCCACAGTGTCCTCACTAGTGTTTTAGAGTTTAAATGGTTCCTGAGATTAAAAAGTTTGAGAACCACTAGCCTAAAATAATGCTTCATACATAGAGGACATTCTGCTGAACTGAATACTCGAAATGAGCTACGGTCATGTTAGATGGTTTTACAATTACTATTCTGTTTATGCCTCAAAGCAATCTTACAAAATATTATTACTGTTATAATTTTTAACATGAGAAAACTAGTGCTTGAGATCAAAGCACAAAACACAGCTTAAAATCCCCACCTGTTGTTAACTAAGATCACTTGGCTCCAGACCCATGTTCATAACCACTACTGATGCTAAGTTAAAAGAATGCTAAGTTAGAAACTAGGCAAATAGTAGAAAGCAGATGAATACATCTCAAAATACCAGGGCAAGAAGGAACCAAACTACAAAGCCAAATGACTTGAGGACTAAAGGGGGAAAAATAATCTAAGGAAAGCCACTGGAGCAGGAAAAAAGCCAGGACAACTCTTCAGATGTAGATGTTTGTATCTAAGGATATGTTTCAAGTGCAGTTCACAGGGCACACTCCTAAGGCTAAAGAATGGATACAAACAACCAGAAGGTGTCTAGTTTCAAGACAGCTTCCACAGACAGTAGAGACAAGCTGGAAGTTCTTACATTCAGGTTTGCTCATGATGCTATTAAAATATCCTTGCCCTGTTTGTTTCGTGGTAGCTAAAGTAGAACTTCAATGACATTTTTAGGATGTTCTGTTTTCTCTATCCAAATAGAGTGCCTACCTCATTAACTCTATCAAATCCAAGAAGTACCCTCTGTTAGTCCTACATAGGATGATATCCTGCAGTTTTCATCATCTGACTGGCTTAGGAGGACACTTACTATCGACATTTTATGAAGGAATCCTTTAAAAAGGTCACAAACAGCCATCCTTTCCCAACTCCAAATTTTCCTAAACTAAAATTTCCTGCTAGATATAGATATATTTTTCAAAATCTGGAAATTTCCACTTCCTGTAATATTTTACTATGAGTCATTTCTGTGTGGAATGATTTAAAAATGAGTGATCTAGTATGGGGGAGAAAGAAAAGATGAAGTGGGTGGCAGAGAAGAAGCCACAGTTTTTGCAGTGTAGTATTCAGATAAACAATGGAAGCTGGGTCAAGTAAAGCCAAGGGAGGCCTTGTTAATGTTCTCTGTTAGGAAGGAAGCACGGAAGCCTCAAAGTTAGGTTATGAGAGTGTTCACCTGTATAAAATGTGTTCAGCGCTGAGGCTTAGTACTGTCATGTAAAAAAGGAGAGTATATAACCCTACTAGAAAGATGGAAAAATTGTAACTCAGTTATTTATTTGGGAGACTAGAAATAGAAAAATGCACCTCTTAGTAGGCATAAGATCTGCTACAATGGGAAAAAGGAACTTGCAAGCACATTCACAAAAATGTAGATGAGGGGATCCTAAAACATACCTAATATGTAAAAGATGATAAATCATCACTGACTCTCTTTTTCCAGCATTCTATTATCATTCTGTATCAGTGAATATACAAAAGAAACAAATGAGAGTTTTTCTTAACTTTAGTAATGATACAATGTTACCCCAACACTATTTTTTTGCCTTGAATCCTTTCAGTTCCTTGACAACAAATTCTACATGGGGATCACTGAAGTTAAAGCCTTAAAGTTAAAAAAAGCTTGATACAATGGTTATGCTCATCGGTATTTTCCACAGCTACATGGGCTGCCATCCAATCTTCACGCCTCCTTCCTATCACAGTCCCTCCTTCAACATATGGTATGCAGAACTATAGTGACTCAACATTTTGCTAGATTATAAAACAGAAAACATGCTTTAGGAACAGAGTGATTAAGTGTTTTAGATTCCACAGAACACTGGTGCTACAGCACTATTGACTAGCCGTCATCCAAGGCTGCTGCGTGCCTAACCACAAAACTCATTTTTCTCAGCAAGGGCAGAAACCTGTAACAGAAGCTGAAAAAATACATATCAAGGTCATGGTTAGAAAAACTACTGTTTGAAAGAAATATCTAAGAAGCAAAAGACAAAATTATAAAAGAACAAAAAAGTCAAAGATAAGGAAGCCCAAAAGCTTCCCATCTGGGAGCTGATGAGGAAGAGGAGTTACACATTTCTCTCATGCTGACATGGGTTCAGGACCGATTATGAGGAGCAGTTAAACTCCGTGCTATCAGCTTTGGCAAAAGGCTTGGGCTGCAGGCTTAGAGAAATCTGCCTGTACTAGCACGTATTAAATGTGAGTCTAACCTTAGGCAGTCACTTGCATAAACGAAAATTAGCTATTATTACTTATATTTCCCGAATTTTTTAACTTGACTCATGGAGTACCCTGTAAACAGAATCCAAGACACACATAATGAAACTTTCCAAAACATTGTTATTTTTTAAAGTATCAATTTTTTCTTTCCAATTCCACTTCAGGACTCAGAACACTGCATCACTGTCACACACACTTCACCCATAACGTGTTGTGTTGGCCAATAGCCTTACAAAAGCAAAAGAGCAGATCATCAAGTTCATTTTGAATATCTAAATAGTCTTATGTTTAACTCCAGCCTTCATTCAAAAGCTAATAGGCAATATTATTTCTTATTCAAAAAGCAGACTGAGTGATTTATGGCATGCAGCTGTGAGCAAACATTTTGCTTAAAATACTGTCTGCATGCATTATTGCACTAACATAGCTAGAATGCCTTCCAGGGCGGAGTGGGGGGAGGTCACTGCCAGTGGAAAATGAATTATCTGACTCAAACCAACATAACACACAGAGACATGAGAGCAACAAAAAATATTTTGATTTCTTTTAGCAGCCTCTAAGCATTATTTACCATGGATATGACTTTTTAAAATACCATAATAGTACAACAAAATTGAGTTTTTATAGTTCACAACTGACAATTAGATCAAGTTCTGTTTTCCCATAAAATTTTAAGTTGGACCCTCTTCAAAGTTAATGCAAATACGTGAGTAGTAAATGTTTTCTTGGCAACAATGAAATGTTCAAAAGTAAGAGTAATATAACTTTATTCATATTATCATGCAGGAGACTGATTTCTGTCATGTTTTACAACAACATATATGAAATAGGTAATTTCAGAAAATTTAAATTCTCAGTACATTTGCCTGTAGTTTTTAAGAAAATTCTCGATTTCCAAAGGAACAATCCAGAAGAAATGGCAAAACAAATTAACTATTTTGATTTGATCATTACACACTATACCCATGTATATCAAATTAGCAAACTGTGCCCCATAGATCTGTACAATTTAAATAGTTAAAAAAAATTAAGTGACAAATATTTTGTCTCCAGGCTCTTTCTATACTTTCTTGAAAATGTATACTTTGAGTAATACAATAAGAAAACCAAAGGACAATACAATAGTGATTACGTATTTGACAACTACAACATTCTTCTGGATTTAATTATTATTTTAGTGCTTCTTCTTTTAGCATAACTGATTTTTTTAATTGAATAATTCCAAGGATGATAGAGTTCAAAATATTTGAAGACACAGAAAAAATAAATTTTAAGACCACTGAATTCTTTAATATAGTTTAGATTTACAAAAGACCCTACAGCAACTATTAGATATGCTTTTTGTTCTAATTTTTTAATAGAAAATTTTGGGTCTTTTTTTTTTTTTTTGCAAAGAGAACTGCCTAAAAAGAAACTAAGAAATAATGATGATATTGAGTAAAAAGAATCCTGGTGGTGTGTCAGTGAAATTGAAATATTCACCAAATACACCCATATTAAAAATGTCCCCTAGGTTTGTGTTTTGATCCAGGAGCCAATCAAGGGTTGTGCACTGCTTTCAGATACCACGCCTCCTTAGCAGTCTTTAACGCAGAACACTTTCAGCTCATCTACTTTTTGAAAAAATTTTAACAATAACATTTTTAAAAAATGTGGACCAGCAATCTCGGAGAGTATCTATATACTTAGTCTTCCTGTGATTATTCCCTGTGATTCAGATCAGAACCTACTACATCATTTGCAAGTCCTTTATTCAAAAATTATAGGACGTTAAATCAAGAGTAAAGTCCTCCTTGGGATGGGAGCTCAGAATGACTGTACAGGTCACATACGATACTCAGCATAACATCTTTTTCTGACTGAGCAAATAACCAGATGTTTTTGAAGTAACCAAACCTGTAGTGATGCAAGAGGGAAAAAAACTAGATCATCACCAACCAGAAAAATCTCATTCATTCAAACATGGATTAAGTGTAAACTACAGATGAGACATAAAAAAAATTAAAAACCTGAGCGAGGCACAATCCCTACACTTGAGAATTACATCACAATGCAAAGACAGAAAAGGCAGAAGAGAGCTGCTAATACAAACCACACCAGGAAAGCCAACTTCACGTCCAGGCATTATCACTCACCAAATTTCAGAAATACCCACATACTTAACATATAATTCAGTGGGATCACAATGAAAGAAAAAGTACTTTGGAAACAAAATTATGTGCTAAACAAAAATAGATGGTATTATCATTTAACCATAATAACTTGTTATTAATTCAATGGGTATTTTCTTTGATAAAATACTCTCAAGAGCAATGGGAAGTTTTCTGAATTATACACATGTATTTATATTAAAAGAATGAAAGGTAACTTAACAAAAGGACTCAAGCTAGAACCCGTCCTCTATTCTCTCCTCTCTACTATAACCAGGAAACCTACTAACAGGCTCTGGTCACCTGTAAGGCAAGGGTTCCAAATTAATTGTCAGGATGCACACAAGATTAATGTGGCACATCTCTATAACATCACTTTATGCTATGGCTTAAAATTTTGGAATGTCGGTACTCAAAAATCTGACTCTTGCTTTCTTTGGGGGAAAGAGAGGTTACGAATACCCTAAGAGTACAACATTTATATACCAAAAAAAAAAAAAAAAAAAAAAAAAAAAAAAAAAAAAAAAAAAAAAAAAAAAAAAAAAAAAAAAAAAAAAAAAAAAAAAAAAAAAAAAAGGAAAGAAAAGAAAAGAAAAAAGAAAAAAGAAAAAGATGAAGTCACCGGCATGTTTGTTATTAGGGTATTATTTTTTGTCACATTTAAGTGCAAGATAGAAGTTAATGCTTTGAGAAAATGAGTACTAAGTAACACAAGCCAACACAACCTCTGTCGCACTAATCACCCAGAGGGAAAAGGGCTCAGCAGCACATTTAGGAGAAAGAAAAGTTTTCACTTTAGAAATCAGTGTGCAGTCTACTTACTTGAAAACTAGAAATAAAAACAAAAACTGAAATAGCCAGACTCCCTGTGTCAGTTCAGATTCCTGGTACTGATAAAGTATCTGGATTCTAAACAAATATTCTAAACAAAAGTTTTAATTCTCTGCCATCGTGAGCTGCCCACATTACAAACTACTCAGAGTCCTTACAGTATTGGGCCTTACTGCTGACTGACAGTCCTAGCCTTTTATTTTGAACCCAAGTCTCACCAAATCTACAAGTTGCCCAAACTGGGCGGGAATTTGTGATCCTCCTGCCTCAGGCTCCCAAAGAACTCGGATTACAGGCAGGTGTTACCATGCCCCTTTTTAAAATTTTATCTTCGAGAATCTTAAAATATAAAGTACACATTATTTTCAAAAATTAAAAAGAGGATGTTTGGTTTCCTAATAATGACTTGGATGCTATGTGCTAGGTTATTCTGCAACCGTAACTAATACATCAGGGGCAACTAACAACAGTCAGCTAAGAAGCAATAAGATACAATTTTTTAAATGAACAGATTGTTTTAAGCTTGCAAATTATCCTAATCCTTAATATTTTGTATAAAAGAAATACCTAAATACACACTGAAATGTAACCATCACTCTTCCATCCATCTGCGATCCAGCAATTTCAAGTAAAAAGGTATTTTACAACTAAAAATATGTCTTAGCGAGGAACAATAAAGCAACAAACTCAAGTTAATTTGCAAACTGTAAAATTGCTTAAAGTTTCCCTGAAGATGAATCTGAAAATAAACTTAGCTATAAAAGTTGTCCAAATCTTGTACTGAGTATATTCTAATCCACATCTGGCAAAAGGAGTAAACCAAAGTAGCGACACATGCCATCATTGACTGATAACTTTTAATTTGCTCAAAGATCTATTTAAGCAACTGATGAGAAAGCTAACCTGGCTCTTTCACTTCAAGCTGTATAAGTACATCTTAATAATTCTTTGTATATTAATAAAAATACGTAAGTGTGTAATTTTGCAGTGTTTGTTACCCAAAAGATGTGAGATCAATTAAGATATTTATGAGTTTAGGCTAAAAATGGTGGCAGTTAAAATTATGGGAAGGTTGTCAACACCGAGAACATGAAGCACCTAAGTAGCCACTGTATCACTGACAGACTGCCGAATTTTGTCAACCAGTATTTTTGAGACAGTAAGAAACACTAACTTGTGACTGGGCAACTGTGAGCTTTCCACTTGACAGGGAAACTGAACATCTCACCAGATAGCACTTGCGGAAACTCACAAATGAAGCATGAAAACATTGCACAAGCTTTTGAGAGATTCAGCACACATTTCAAGATAGGCTAAGCAAATCTCACATATCAATTAAAAATTTTATTTTCTTAAAGTGTAGTACCAGTTACAAAGTATCTTGTTAAAGATATAAGTCTGAGGGCTGTAGGAATGGCTCAGCGGTTAAAGTGCTCGAGTAAGCGCTAAGCCAAGTGGTAAGTACCCGAGTTCAATTCCCCAGCACCACATAAGCGTGGTGGTGCACGCCTGTAATCCCAGCACTCGGGAGGCTGAGGCAGGAGGATTGCCCTGAGTCCAAGGCCAGCCTGGGCTCCATAGTGAGTTCAGGACCAGCCTGGACCACAGAGCGAGACCCTGTCTCAAAAAAAAAAAGATGTAAGTCTGAATAATCCTTAGTCTAATATGGCTTTCTATGACAGTTAAGTTCACCAACATTTTTGTTCACTAACTTAGGAAAAAAACAGTAAGTATATTTTCCTAAAATAGCATTTATATTAGTAATGGACAAAATACAGGATGTCAAATTTACACTAATTCTTAACATACATTATTTAATGAAATTCCACACCATGGTTTTATTAATCTGTAAACCTGAAATGTCCTCTAGCAATCCTTCAACTTTCCCACTTACTCTCCTTTGCCTTTGGTGACAAGCATAAAACCAAATGTAGGTGAGGCTCTGATGTGGCATTTTGTCCAAAGGCAACACCACATCTCTTCCTTCAACTGGTATATAATATATATTTATTATGTACAGTTATATGGATAATATACTGGTATATTTCAGCAATTTAAAAGTTAAATTGATGAAAATATTGGGTAAAATATATTTTAAAAACACAATGTTCCCAATCCAGGTATTGTGGGGCAGGCCTATAATCCCAGCACTGAGGCTGAGGCAAGAGGATTCCAAGTTTAAGCCCTGTTTGGGAAATTTAGAAACACTCCATCTAGGAAAAAAAAAAGAAAGGGAAAATAAAAGTGTCCCATCGCCTCTATGAACCTCCTCCCCCAGTAAGATTCAGAAGCATTTTATAATGTTAAACTGAATAAAACCTCTAGTACTGAAAAATATTTCATGGGCAAGGGATATAGTTCAGAGGCAGGATGCTTACTCAGCCTACACAAGGCCATGGGTTCATCCTCAATACCAGGAAAAAAAAAAAACCCACCACCAAAGAGGGGGAAAAAAGACACACACACATAGCAAGAGGGAGAGAGTGAGAGAAACTATTAATCTACCGTGTTGATGCCAGGATAGTAATAAAGTTTGAGAAGGCAGGAGAACGCAGTCACTGGGAAGGTTTCTCTAGGATGTTGGTAACTGTCTATTTTTTAAAAATTCTATTTGCACAGACGTGTTACTTTGAAATAATTCACTGAGTTTATGATTTGTGTTTTACTTACATTTTGACTTACTTATGTTTTTCAATACGCACATTCATGTATCTTGTATTTTTCTGTATAATACTTCACTTTAAGAATTTTTTAATCCTTGAGGAAAAAAAATGACTCCTTAGAGTTCTCTTGTTCCTAGTGGAACACTAGCAGTTAGTTATACGGACCAAGTTGGAAGAGGATGCAATAATGATCTCAAACAGTGCTTGCCATGGGCCAAAATAACTCAGAGGCCTCGTACACAAATTTTAAGATGATGATAATCAGAGATTAGAAGAAAAAATAAGCAAAAGGGGCTAGAGGAATAGCTCGGAGGTTAAAGCGCTTGCCTAGTAAGCTCAAGGCCCGAGTTTGATTCTACAGCACCACATAAGCTGGGCATGATGGTACACACCTGTAATCTCAGCACTCTAATACTTGGGAGGCTGAGGCAGGAGGACTGCTGGAAATTCAAGGTCAGCCTGCCATTCCATAGTGAGTTCAGGACCAACCTGGCCTAAAGAGAGTGAGAACCTGTCTCAAAAAAAAAAAAAAAAAGGAAAGAAAAAAATAAGTGAAATGTTAAAATGTTGAGTATAGAAACAAATTTTAAAACTTATGTGTCCAGGAAAAAATAAGTCAGGAAATAAGTTGTTGGTCAACTAAAACAGCAAATCCTTCCCTGGATGACTGCAGACATGTCTACCTGTGAACAAGACAGATTAAAAATGATCCTCAAAGAACAAATTTCCTTCAAATTATTTTTCACTTGCCCTCAAATGCAACCTATAAGTCTAAATTTACATAGAGGGGAAAGAAAACGAATTTCTACTGTTTGACAAGACTTTTTCCTTTTCTAAAGTTTCTTAGAATTATGGGGGGAAACCCAAGAACTGGAAATGGGCACAAATGCAAGCATGATCTTCATTTTATCAATGCAAAAAATAAAAAATAAAAAACCAAAGCACCGAGCCCTCTCAAAACAAAAGCCCTTTCACATCCAACGATGCCATGGGTGCCGCAACCTGGCTGCCCAGGGAGCATCCCGGATGCCTGGTTCTGTGCACATCTCCAACCAGCGCTTCTCAAGACGATCCCAGTTCAGAAATTAATTTAGCTTACACTCAATGAAACTGCCGAACTTCAAAGAGGTTATGTTTCATGAACGTTTACAAAGGAGATTCTGTGCAAAAGAATGCGTTCAGGGACAGCATCCTGCACCTGCACACAGCACCTCGACTGAAGGGCAAGCCGCGCAGGAGCCGTCCCCACAGTGCCTGCGCAGCGCACAACGCGGTCCTCACGCCGCATGGCCAAAAGGACTCGTGACTGCCCAGAAAGAAGCTTTAGGCGTCTTTTGTCTTATATAATTCTTCATAAACCTTGAATAGAAAGGTGAAAAAGTGGGGACCTTCACAACCCCTGAAACAACCAATTACAGGCTTCGCGTTATTCGTTTCCAAGTCGGACTCAATTTCCAACAGCAAGTTCTGTCTGCTGGCTGTTCTTCCTCCACGACAGGCCTGCGGCTGCGGCTTCTGCGCTCGGGCGACAGGGAGCGGAGACCAGAACGTGCACGCGCACGACGGGGACACCGCTCCTGGCCCGATCTTTTGTCAACACGTAATTCCTTCTCTTCAAATTATTAACAGGACTTCACAAAATAAAAAATACAAAACTTGCCTACCAACCGCAACATAATTTCCGCATTTTTCTTCCCTAACAAGGTTAAGGTAAACAGCAGACTGTAAAACAGTATTATGCATGAAATGTAGAGGCAAAAGGAAGACTGATTTAATTAATATGTTGAAACAGATTCCTGTTGTCCCTCATTATTGTTCCACTCAGCTAATCTCAGATTTATGAACTCCTAATTGCTAGAATTAGAAATGCAGAACTACATTCCAGTACACCTTGTATTTAAGCAGAAAATAGCACAAATACTTCTGAACAATTACCAGTGGCTAGCTTCTTTATAAATGTCAATATTTTAGAATGTCAAAAAATGAGGCATGCAGTAGACTGACTATATGTCTCATAAAGCAGACAGATTTCTCTTAAAGGTGTTTCTTCCTTCCTTTTTGTGACAGGGTGTTGCTCTGTAACCCAGGCTGGCCATGGACTCATAGCAATCCTTGCGCCAGGGAATCGAACTCAGGGCCATGTGCTCTCTAGATAAGCGCTTTCACCACTGTGCCATTCCTCCAACCCCTCCTAAACGCGTTTAAAAGAACAATGGAAGATTAATATGTTAAACACTGCATGGTTTCTCTGACTTGGAAAACCCAGAACACAGACATTCTTTGGAACCACATGAAGTGATAGCCGGAGTAGGCAGAAGGGACAGGGAGGGGGTGGGAGGGTAGAAAATGGGAAGGGATTGTAAAGTTGATATGATACATATGTGTACAAAATACACAAATTCATTGTAAATGCTATGTATTACATTTGTATATTAATAAAAATAGTGGGAAAAAAGGACAACGGAGTGAAGACAGCCATTACCACTGCAGATTCCAGTATGCTTCCAAAATTACCTTACAATCTTCAACAAAGGATCTCAATTTCCACACTGGAACACTTTTCAAAATGTCAAGTTGAAGCTCATCAATTTTAAGGAGTTCTGACTCAAATATCTAGAAATATAAACCTTAGCATTTTAAATAATTTACTTGATCTTCTTACATTTTGCCAACTTCCCTTAAGCTAAGGAAACAGAGGAACCAGGCTGGCAAGTGCCATCTTGTGGACTTACAAAAAAATGTTTTTGCTCTATTCAGTGTAGTTCCTGAACCAAATCATTTTAAATGATGAACATATTATTCCCAATAATCAAAATGCTACTGTAATTTAAATCAAAATGTTAATTTTCAGGGTCCAGATATCAATAATTACGAGAAACTGCATTTGGGGATATGAGATCCTTCTAAAGAACTTGAACTCTTTATAGTTAAGCCATTATTACATTTATTCTTTATTCTCAGGGGTGTGCTGGAGGACATACGGTGTAACGAAGCTTGAGGATCTGATATGCCAAAGGAATTTTTAGAAGCCCCTCATCAGTGAAGTTGGGATAATTCTAATTTTGTAGTACAGCAAACAAAAATTAACAACAGTGCACTTTCAAGAAAGGCCCTCTGTTTTCAGAAAAACTAAACCAAAAAGTTAAGAACTCTAAAGTTCAGTGGGATTAATGAATGTATATAAATTTATAGACTGAATGGGATGGAGGAATGGCTCAGCAGTAAAGTGCTTGCCTAGCAAGTGCTACATCAAGTGCTAAGTACCCAAATTTGATTCCCCAGCACCACATAAACCAAGTGTGGTGGCACATGCCTGTCATCCCAGCACTTGGGAGACTAAGGCAGGAGGACAGTGGTTAAGTCCAAGGCCAGCCTGGGCTACGGAGCAAGATCCTGTCTGAAAAAAAAAAATTACAGACTAAGTCAAGTATATAGTACACAAAAATGAAAAAAAAAAAAAAAAGATTGCTAGAGCCCCGTGCAGTAGCACATGCCTGTATTCCCAGCACCTTGGAAGGCTGAGGTAGAAAAATGACAAGTTCAAGTTTTCCTTGGGTGACAACTATCTCAAAACTTAAAAGGGCTGGACATGTAGCTTGGTGTCAAGGCTCTCCTGGGTTTGATCATCAGTTGCAAGAAAAAAGACCAACAGAATAGAAAAGAGTCCAGAATCACAAGGTACATATGATTCTCTTTTGACTTTACAAATAGCATCATTTTATTATTCATACCTGATTAAGAATATTCAAGACTTACAAAGTATTGCCATTTACATACTTGAATTGTATCTTGTCCTTTGTTCCGCCATAGTTCTACAGAGTTCAATAAGGTGAAGGTGCTTTTGTACCTTTTTTTTTTAATTGTAACAGGTCAGAAAAACTGGAACAACTTCAGTTAACTTCATGAAGACTAAATATTTGGATAACAGAGATTTATGCAACATGCTGTCTTCCTAGCCTTGGCTACTGATGGGCAGTTTTATCCAGCGAGCGGAAGGAATGGTCACAATGATAGTGAACTGAGCAGGACCAAATACTCCAAAATGTCTCCTTGCTAAAGAGTGCTCGAAGCCAGGACAGAAGAGTGTGGGTGAACCGGTACCAAACAAGAGGTGCACATTCTCTGAATCAGAACGTGTTGCTGTTCAGAGGGTACAAGCACAGACTATCATGTGTCAGCTATCTTTTCTGATTCTCAACACCTGTTATAGCCATCTTCATTTCCTTAGCTCTCTCTTCCCCCATCCACCTCATGCCTCAAAATATACTTGTTCTCAGTGGTCTTTCTGGAAGGTAAGTAACAGGTCATACAGACTTCCCATTTCCACAACAGTAAGTTTACAACAACTTCTGACCCTCTGCCAGCCCGTAAGTGTGTTTTCTTTGGCCTATAGTGTTTCATTTTGAGGCCCAAATCACACACATTTAACATCAGGAAATTCCCCTCCATTCCCCTATTGTCTGTCCCCTATCTGCCCACGGTAAACATCCTATCTGTGGCCCTGGTTTACAGTTTTTCTAACTCCTCTAGTTTTTATTTCTGTACTTTCTTGAGACTCTTTTTGAGAGATAAAGGGGAAGTCACACAATAGAGATGAAGCAATGGTAACTAAGCATTCTCTCCCAATTTTCTTGTAAAATGGTGCTTAATCCCAGTTCAACTATGGGTTTGTGATGCAACAATGCCTGAGGGACAGTAAAGTGGTCACTTTTTTGACCCATGTTTTAATTTGATTTATTCATTTATTGTAGTACTGTGGATCAAGTCAGGGCTTTCACACTAAGCTACATTCCACCCCCACCCCCTTTTTTGAGACAGGGTCTCTCTCAGTAGTCCAGGGTGCTCCTGAACTCATTATGGAGCTCAGGCTGGCCTTGGACTCACTGCAATCCTCCTGCGCCAGCCTCCCGAGTGGTGGGATTACAGGTATGGGCCACCACGCCCAGCTTATGTAGTACTGAGGAATTAAACTGGGGTACTTAGCACTTGGCACTGAGCCATTCCTCTAGCCCATTTTTATTTTTAATTTTGAGACAGGATGATGATGCTTGAAAATCAAATGCGAAGTTTACTGAACATCATTTACTTGAGCTCTTTAGGGAATATATTTAAGTGGTAAATGTAGAATAAATATATAAATTCATACAAGTTGATAGCACTAACAAAGTATTTTTGGAATGAGGAAAATGTTTCAAACTGCTATAATCTAGGGACAAAGATCTGAAATATAGAACATGAGTTCAAAGTGGCAGACTGCATTTCAGTGTGTGCATGTGTTAAGTGTGTTTCCTTCCTTTGGTGGTCCTGGGGCTTTGGTGCAGGGTCTTCACACCAAGCTACATCCCCATTACCCACCCATTTTTTATTTTGATTTTTGAGACAGGGTCTCGTTAAGTCAATTAATTGCCCAGGTTGGGCTCAGCATTCCAGAATGCTGGGATTATAGGCCTATGCCACTAGGCCTGATTTATATTAATATTTCTAAATGTGCCTTAAAAATCGTATCTAGGACTTGGCAGGTAGCTCAATGATTAGAGTGCTTGCCTAGGAGGCATAAGGCCCAGGTTTGATCCTCAAGCACCACATACTAGCTGGGTGTGGTAGTGTACACCTGCAATTCCAGCACTCAGGAGGCTAAGGCAGGCCTGCTGAGTTTCAGGACCAGCTTGAACAACAGAGCAAGACCCTGTCTCAAAAACCAAAAACAAACAAAAAATCATAATCTAAATTTCAGAAAGCACTGCAAAGTAGTAATTTTTTTAAATCTGCATTTTCTTGGTAATAGCACCTGAAATTTACCTACTACAAACTCTTGGTCTCTCAACCTAAAGATTACTCATCAAATCTACTTTGACTGTATTACAATAAGCTTTTAAATTTCTGTAATAAAAGATAAATGTTAACTAAATTTATACTTTCCCATTTAATTATGGAAACTAAAAATATGTAGCAAAAATATATTAAAATGTCATATTTATTTTAAATGTATCCTTATTTGTGAGAAAACTACTTTGGGATAGATCTTTTTAAAATTATCTAATATTAATATAATTAAGATACATCAATTTTCCCTCTTTCCTTGATAATGGAAAGCAGATTATAAGATCAGAAAAATTGGGACTTTTATCAACTTTTAATTAAATAAAAATGATTTCAAAAATAGCTGTAAATTTTTCAAATGCCTCCATTCTCCCCAGGGTTAATTACTATACTTAAGAAGATAAAAGGAAAAGGGTAAAATAAGAAGGTTGGATGCATCCCTCTAGAAACTGGGGTGAGTGTGCATGTATGTGCTTGTGTGTGAGAGACAAAGAGAAAGAGAGAGAGAGAGAGAGAGAGAGAGGCAGAGGTAGACAGAGGCTAAAGAGAGCAAGAGCTCCTCTGTCTGGACAGACCTGAGAACAGCAGGTTAAAGGTGGTAAGAGGCGACTACCATCTGTCTAGAAAATTCAAGATGAGAGCCCCAAAATACCTGCAAGTCTCCTCAGTGTACAGTAATGCCTGTTTCCTCCTTTATTTTTACTGCTATACTATGACATCATCCAGTCCCTTTTTCCCTTGAAATAATTCATTCCTTCAATATCAACTAAAAGAATAAACTGACAAGCCCAAGGAAAATCATTTCTCAGTCAAGGAATGTAACTTTAAAAATCTCTCGTTCAAACATCATGATGAAGAAAAAGTAATATTGTGTTGTTAATGTCTCTAATCTACCTGTTTTCTACACATATATAGTAAGCATTTTTATATCAGATTTGAGAAAACAAACAAAAATGTAATCCTAGAACACGACATCACCAAAAACAATTTGAAATGGCAGTCAATTTCATTAATTTTTTCACAATGAAGTATTAATATCAGTATGTGAACTATTCTATAAATCACTAAGTTTCTCCTTACGGGTTACAGTTTAACATATACCAGCACATTTCTAAAAACAATCAGTGTGAGCTTTTCGGCCCTCTACTTAGTGACTTCTAGTCAGTGATATTAAAAACAATCACAGACCAGTTTGTAAGTAGAACAGTAACTTGGGTGTGAACTTGGCCAACCCACCAAGGTCTGAAAGGGAGATGTGAACACAAAGGGCTTCCCTTCACTGTGTTCCTGCTAACAGCTTGGAAAAGCAAGTGAACAACGGAAAATAGCCATCAACCTGGAAGCTTCCATTACTTTTTAAGATTTTCAGGTAAGGTCTCCAGGAGATTCCCCCCCCCCCCCAATGAATAGTGGACACAGTGCAGTATTAAGGGGGCCAGAAAGAAAAATCAACTTGAATCAGTAATCCCTGTGTTTCCAGGTCTTGTCTAGTGACTCTCTCCTCTGCTTTGGAAATCCAAAGAGGCTGTTACAGGACACAAAGGTAACCGAAATTTCATCATAAACATCTGAAAAAAGAAATGGTGACAAAGGCACCCATCCACAGTATGGATATACATCTTCCCTTAAAGACCAAAAATGAAACTCTACAACAAAAACAACATACGAGGGCTGAAGAAATGGCTTAGTGGTTAAAGCGCTTGCCTAGCAAATGCTAAGTCAAGCACTAAGTACCCAAATTCGATTCCCCAGCACCACATAAGCCGGGTGTGGTGGCACAGGCTGTAATCCCAGCACTCAGGAGACTGAGGCAGACGGACTGCCATGAGTCTGGGCAGCGTGGGCTCCACAGTGAGTGCAGGCCCAGCCTGGGCTACAGAGACCCTGCCCCCACCCCTGCAAAAAATATGTATATATGAGAAACATTATGAGATACTGCTAACTCAAATAACGCATTATAAAGTAAAAAAAAACGTAAAAGATATTTTATTTTTACCCTGGACATTGTTAATCTACACAGTATCAGCTATTTTATTTAACAAATATTTTTGAGGATTACTGTGAGTGAAGTACGATGTTAAATTTAAGCACCATTAAGGACTACCAAAATGAGAAAGACATGAAACCTGGGGAAACAACCTAGAAAATATTTGACAAAATAAGATATACATGTACTACGAGAGGGAAGGGGGTGAAGCTCACCTTTAAAGCACTTGCCTAGAAAGTGCAAGGTCCTGGGTTCAATCCCCCAGCATTCCGTGAGCCAAGCATGGTGGCACACACTCGTTACCTCAGCACTCAGGAGGCTGATACAAGAAGATTTTTAATGAGTCCAAGGCCAATCTGGGCTACTTAGTGTACTCAGGACCACCCTGGGCTATAGAGTGAGATCTTGTAACAAAAAAACCAAACAAACAAACAAAAAACAGTACCATGAAAGAATGCATTAACAAGTGTCATGGAAGACTCACAGATAACATGATAAAGAAGAGATTCCTTTCAGTGAGTGGCAGGGAATGGACAGGCAGAAACAAGAGTGTGAAATAGAGAAACAGGTGTGAAATCCTTGCAGAGACCATCTGCAAGAGTTAGCTGCTGACTGGGTATCAGAGGCAAGGGACAAAGCCCAGAGAATGAACACTGGCCTTGGGGCTGGGAGGCACATTCTGTTCATACAAAATTCACATAAAGATTCAGAGCCTATGGAAGGACAGGGCTGGGAACAGAGATAAGAGTCTCACAGTGCTCACTGTTGAAGTCTACGTACTCTGAAGCGAGGCAACAGTTCTCTAAAAGCACTGACATTTTGGGGAGCAAACATAGAAAACTAAGGAATAGAGACAAGGAAGTAGAGGAGTAGCAGAACATAATGTCTTGAAAGAGAAACAAGTTTCAAGAAGAGGCTATCAAAAATATCAACTAGTGCAGAAAGATCAAATGTGAGAACTGAGAAAAAGCCAAGAGATATTGCCTACTAATTGACTATTCAGTTGAACAGCGGCATGATATAAGAGTATCATAACAAAGTGCTTTCCTTTTCCCAATTTCAGACAGATTCTTGTAGATCCTCTCGCCACCTAGGCCTCAGCCTTGGTCCTTGTCCTTGCCAAGATGGCATAGCCCAGTCTTAGCAAGAAGTCTGCTACATCCGTTAAATCCCTCTATCTGCAATGTGGGATCACCCTTGATACCTCCCAAATCCTCCATGTCTGATCTCCCCAGCCTGCCTCAACATGAATCCTTTTGGGTCAGATTAGCAGACCTCCCCCGACACACACACACACACACACACACGCACACACACACACACACACACACACACACACACACACACACACACGCACACCCCACACCCCTCTCCCCAATTATATTTTAAGTTGAGTTCAACTTCCCTCTCCCCTATGACAACAGTATTAACAATTATTTTGACCTCCAAACAAAATCTTCTTTGCTATTTTAACAAATATTGCATTTTTGAAAGCTGTCAATCTTTCTTTTCACTAGAGATGAATGGCATTCACAGTACCCCATAAATAATTACTATAAAATACTGGGCTGTGGCACCGCAGTTGGGATGAGATGGAAGTACTCAAGGGATAAATAGACAAGTAAACCAGATATGTCTCACACCTGTAATCCCAGCACTCTATGAGGCTGAGGCAGTAAGACTGCAAATTCAAGCCTACCCCAGACATCTTAGCAATTTAGTGAGACATTGTCTCAAAATAACAAATAAAAAAATTTTAAATGGGTTGGAGATAAAGCTCAATGCAAAAGCCCCAAGTTTGATCTCCATTAGCACTACCACTACCACCCCCAATAAAAATCAGGCACGCAGAAAGGAGAGATGGACGACTCTGTCAACAAACCTTTGGTAATGAGAGGTTACTAATAACACATTATGGTGCTTAAGAAAGTACCAAAGATAGCAAGAGCTTTATGACATTAGAATAGCAAGTCATAGTTGTAATCAGAAGAAAATAATCCAGGAAAAAGGAATAAACTAATGATACAACACACAGAAAAGCAAATTCTCACATTTGCTTTCCATCTACTTGCACTGTATCTTTTTGTAAACCACTAGAAGAACAAAGCATTAACAAATAAAAATAAAAATTTTCTTTAACCCATTTAAAAATATGAATGCTTAAATGTTTATTGTTTTTCTAATAACCATATGCAAGCTACCAGAAATGTTCATGTAGCACACAAATTTACTGTTACAAAAGATTATACTGTTTTTATTTTCAAACCTCTAAAAGGTTAAGTTAGTCATTTTCATACTGAATTCCCATTCAATTTGATTATGTTCCCTACTGTGAGGGTAAAACATGAACAAACCAAGTTAATTTATGTACAATTCCTTTGTACTACTGAAATGAAAATGAACAATAGTGTAATGACGTGGAATTTGTTATCTAATTATGCCAAATAATTTAGAAACATCTGCTGGTTGTTAGTAATACCATAGTTAAGCCTCAAAGAATGCTCCCAGAGAGATCTCCTTTTTATTCAAGACTGAGCTTGTAATTGAGGAACCCACAGTAGAGTATGAAGTCAAGGGAGGACAGATTGTCACATTTACTGAATATTTTTAAAATAAGCAAAATATTACTGAAAGGAGAATGTCGTGTATGTGTCTATGATGGCTTGCTTTTTGCTGTTGGGACAAAACATCTAAGAAAAGCAGCTTAAATGTGAGAAGATCTGTTTTGGCTCATGCTTGTGACGATTTTGGTCCCTGGGTATTAGTTTCATTGGTTTTAGATCTGTGGCAAAGCACAAACATCATGGTGAAAGTGCGTAGGAGAGAAAATCTTCTCAGCTCTGACAGACAGGAAGCAAAGAGAGAGAAGGAAAAGGTCAGGGAGAAAGGAACCATGGACCAGATACAGTCCCCAGGGTCATACTTCCATGACCTACTTTCCTCAACTAAACCCCACCTCCTGTGTCCACTACCTCCCTCAATGCCATTAAATTATGATCTCATTCAGTTATCAATCCACTAATGAAGCAATAGCTCTCATTATCCAATAACCTCCCAAATCCCCACCTCTGAACACACAAGACTTCTGGAGACATTCTTGATCTAAACCATAACAATATCATATGGATTTGGCCTTACAATTTCCTCTCAATTTTAAGTACTATAGTAGACTCAACTATACTCTTTATTCAAACATTTATGCATCAGACACTGGTAGTTCAGGATAAAAAATCAAACTCAAAGAGAAACTCACAGCTTGCCCATTAGGAACATTACCTAACAAAAGAGACAGAAGACTAATACTTCACATAGTAAGTGTTAGGGCAGATGGGTACATAACACTACAGATGAAGAAAAAGGGCTGCTCATAGTAAGGAAGCCTATTTAGAAGCAGTAACTATTTGTGCAGTGTTCTGGAAAATGGGTAGAAGCAAGCAAGGGGAAAGAAGAGCTAAGAAAATAATGACGCCAAAGGCGTACTACGCAAATTCTTTGTAGAAATTTCAAGCAGTTCAGTCTAGCTGAAACATGACTTCACAGGGATGAGGCTAGGCAAATGGGAAATCTTTTTGACAGTTTACATGCAACCTAGGAAATTTGGACTTAACTTTCACGCTAATGGGGGATCACAAGAGCCCGTTAAGTAGGGAAATGAATTGGTGAAATCAACCAATTTCTAAGACATAGGTTTAATGTCCAATTATGGACAACAAATAATAATATAAAATAACAAAAGAGGAAAAAATGAAAGCAAAAGCTTAAACTGATTTACAGGTTATGCAGGAATACAGGAGTCACAGCTCACAGTTCCATCTTTATTCTCTATTACTTCATTCACTCATCAAACTTGTACTGAGCACCTACTGTGTCGTGGTCATGGAGTTTAGGCCCTTGATGTATTTTCCATGTTTTAAGGGCCATGAGGGAAGGAACTGACAGTAGTTTGAGTTACCTCCCAAAGGAGAAGGAAGTGTTGCCTATAGGCTGATGTATTTTTTACAGCCAGAGAAATACCACAGTGCCTCGGACTACCTCTGACATCTATCTGATCTTCGCTGTACCAGGTGTCCACCACAGCATTCTCAGGAAGGGTCTAGAATGAAACATGGCACATCTTTAGGCACACACCTAAGAAGAAACCCCGCAGTAACACTTTCTCAGGAGGATCTACAGACGCGTCAAACAAACACAATGGGAAAGGGGGATTAGTGCAGTGGCAGAGAATCTGCCCAGCACAGGTGAGGTCTACAGTTCAAACCCCAGCACTGCAAAATACAGACAAGTGGGAAAACTCCATAGGTATCTTGGATTTTTTTTTTACATTTACACTAACAATATTGATGATAATATTAGTTATAAATGTTTAACCACTGTACTAAAAGCCCTGCATATACGATCTCATTCACTTTTACACAAACAGGAGAAAGAACTGTAGAGTGCCTGTTTATATACAAGAAAAATAAAATGAGAACATATAATGGCCACTGGCAGAGAAACGATTAAATGTTGCTCTCCTATTCCAAAATCCAAGCCCTTTTCAGTCTGCTACATGTTGTAAGAAAGGGCATCCTTCAGGTTAGTGGCATAGCTCAGCAGTTAAAAATCCTTGTCTAGCAAGCACAGGCCTTAAGTTCAATTCCCAGCACCACATAAGCCAGGTGTGGTGGTGCACACCTATAATCCTAGCACTCAGGAGCCTGAAGCAGGAGGACTGCACTGGGTTCAAAGTGAGCACAGGCCACATACACAGTGAGATCAAAACCAGCTTGGACTACAGAGCAAGAGAGTGTCTCCAAAAAAGGGGGGTCGGGGAGGAAGAAAGGAAAGTTCATCCTCCATGAAGTCTCCACCTCAAAGTAAATCTAAAATATTTAGCACGACCCATCAGTCTCTAGAGAATCTGTGCTGCACCAGGTGCTTTTCTGCCCCGATTTGACCCCCAGCCTCCCCAGTCACTCCAAGCATCTCACTTAGGCTTTTCTTCGTAGCCATCACTACCCAACACATTACACTATATACACTGTTTACTGTCGGTCTCACCCACTGCAAACACAAATTTTTTGAGGGCAGAAACTACTACATACCTGGCACAAATGGGGCACTCAACAAATACTCAAACAAGTGAACTTAACCACAAAGCAGGAAAAAACATCCCAGGCCTCAGTTACACTTCAGCAGAATCAGGAAACAGCACTACTGCTGCATCTGCTTCCTTCCCTCACACAGCCAGGATCATCTACACCTTCCTCTAACTCTGAACGGCCTGTGCTTTTTTTTTCAATATTGTTTCCTTACACCACCTATGACAAGGCCCCCCTCAATAATACCTCATTCTCTAAATAAAACTTCTGCCACTTTTTCTGTGACTTTTTCTTGCTATGTTGCCTGGCTGTACTCAAACTCCAAGGCTCAAGTGATCTTACTGCCTCAGCCTCCCAAGCACCTGGGATTACAGGGACATATCACAGCAACCTGTTAAAATGACGGTTTTCTTTTAACTCTCTCAATCAAAATGTCTTCCCTATGACTTTTCACTTTAAGATATTCAGTCCATAAATTATTTCATGCTTTATAAAGATTTATACCTATATTTAGTCTAGTGTTCCTCATAAGTAACATGTTAAAAGTCATACTTAAATGTTAATATGTTCTGAAGCTCATTTACATGGTAAGTCTTCAGGGAAAATCATGTTAATCAAGCATATCCCTCTAATGGACATCTACAAGCCAAGCATGGTGGTGAAAGCCTGGAATTCCAGCACTCTGGGAGGATGAGGTAAAGGAACCCAAGCTAAGCCCAGTCTGAGCAATTTACCAACATGGTAAGACCCTTTCTTAAATAAACAACAGAAAACGGGGCTAGAGACGTAGCTCGGTGCAAAGGCCCTGTATTCATCCCCTGCACCACCTCCCTCTCACCAAATGGACGTCTATAGTACTCGCATGTTGACTGTCCTGGCTAGTGTAGTTCCTTCAAATCCTAAAGTGATCGCTACCAAATGTCATAGCCCTTAATGACCCAGGAAACAATGACAAGTTTCTACATAAAAGGGACAATACAGAGAGAGCATACTGCACAAGGCTGAAGAGATGTGTTAATGGGAGAAATGGGAAATTATGGAAGCAACAGCAGCTTAAGGACTCTAGAGGATCAATTTGGTTTTTGAAATATCACATTTTGGGTCACAAAAATCTATTCAAGCAGAGATGTGTTTCCTTTCCCAGCTTGTCTTATAGCACGAAATACATGCAATCCAATGAGATTGAAAGGTAAAACGTCAGAGGAAAAGGGAAACCACTTTCAGAGCAGCTAGATGAAAAACAACGAGGTGACCCCACACCACGCCACTAAGCAGCTGGCAACAGGCCTGACCTGACTCATCTTCCCTTCTCTCACAGACTACCTAATTGTTGACATTAACTCTTCCCAAGAAGGACTTACTTTTCTCAATTCAGCACGCCCTTTCAAAACAGGTGGGATTTTTATCCCTTTTATTTATTTTTGTTGTTCTTTGGAGAGTAAGTGGAAAAATCTAAAAACATGGTAATGTCTGAAAGGTTCTGGAACAAAGTCATTCTCTTAAAAATATTATTTTCTACTTTTTACAGCTTAAAGAAAGTGAATTCTTCTATTTAAGTTTTTTGTTGTTTTCCTACTCACAGTTTGAAACATACTTCACATACCATAAAATTCACCCTGCAAAAATATACAATGCAGGGATTCTTAGTGTATTTACTAAGCATTCATTTTTGGCTAAACTAAGGCCAAGCATAAGGGCTTGTCTTGAATTGGGTCTTTATTGAAAGTTCAGTGATTTTATTTAGTTTACAAATAAAGTTTTGTAAAGGTGCTTTTACAGGTACTTTATGTAAGATTGTAGAAACATCCACAATCCGCATCAAAGGATGATGTTATTAGAGACTCTAAGAGAAGCTACCCATCCTCAGCACATCAGTGGCCACTCTGCCATACCTGCTCTCAAGACGATACTAAACTAGTATTAACTTCTAGGTTAAACTAATCATATTGTTTTAAGTATAACTGACATTAATGTTATCGTACCTTAATAATTGTTAGGACATCCAGTACTTTTCTGTCCAATACCCTATGATTGCTTTAAATTCATCTAAAAGATGGGAATGGTTGTTAGATCAAAAAACCTTACTCTTCTTATGCATAAAACAGATATACCGTCTATAGATAGATACACAGGAGAAAATATATTTCTGTTATTAAATTTGATTGAGAGAACAAATATAAAACATGAAAGGCTGAAGGTGATTTTCAAAAAAGGTTGACAAAAACTGATCCTGAGAAGCTAAAATACTTTCCTTAAATGTACTGAACTTTAATAATCACACACTGCCTTCCATCTTCAAAGATTAAGCTATTTAAAGGATGGGACTCGAATGACTGCATCACAAGTACTTCTTTCCATGCTGTAAATAGATGGTAATTATCAGAATTACAACTACTATCATTTTTTATTTCTGTTACATGGTACCAAATCTCCACACATTAAATGACAAACTTTTAAGTCTGGAAATTGAAGTTTGACTCCAGTAAGAGGAGAAAAGATGACAAAGGCATTTAAATGAAGATGGAGATTTTGATAACAGCTGAAAGGATAAAACATTCTGAGACAGGCAGATGGGCTCTTATCACTGGGCCACTTTCTCATATTCTTTGGAACACAGAAATGTCAGCAGATAAGGTAGCCAAGTTCCTTTTAAAAAAAAAAAAAACGTTTGGTCACATCACACTAAAAATGTTCAGCTTATAACTAGCATGGCAAAACTGAACTTTAAAAGTTAGATTTTTTTTTTTTCCTTTAGAGAAAAATGGCTTCTTCCTACTTCCTCAGGCCTAGGAATAAACCACCAACCCCACCCTCCCCGCCTCTCCTCCCCCAACTTAGGTGGACAATGAGCAGACGCTGGCACAAGAAGTTAAAGTCCAATATGAATCCCTCGGACAAGGGAGGGAGGAGCTGAGGGTCAGGACAGGATGGAGTAAATCTGGGTATTCTACTATCTCCAATCATCCCCTGCCCCACTTGTTCCCTGCTTTCCTGTACTTAGGGACATGGCGATGTGAGGCAAGTGGGCCCCTGCATCTTGCAGGAACCAGCACTGAATAAATCCCTTTTCCTGTTTACCTAATAAGTTAACCCCCAGATACAGGGTCCTACATGGCCAGTAGCATAAGCTGACTCATCTTCATGAAAAAAATTTTAATTTCAGGATGTTATGATTTGGACCTGGAACACCCCCCAAAAGCCTCATGTATTTGGATATTGTGGATTTTATGTGCTGTTAGGAGGGAGGGCCTAATAAGGTCCCCAGGACTTGATCTGAAAGGGGTGGACCACTGGGGCTTGACTTGGGACACACAGCCCTGCCCATCCCTCATCTCAGTTTCCTGTCCACTGTGCTGTGAAGAGCCTCTCTCCAGCTAGGCCTCTGCCATGTGCTTCTACCACTGGCAGCTGCCCGTGAATGGACTGAGGTTTCCTGAAGCCGGGAACTGACATAAACCCTCCCTTAAGTTATGGACGCCAGGTCCCAGCAACAAAAAAGCAAGACACAGGGCAATCAAATGGGAAATCGGAAATTTTTTCTAACTGCATCACTAAAAAAACCATGTCACTGCCATGTAACAGCTCCAAAGGACCTCTAAAAAGATGTCTATAGGTGTGGGTGTCAGGACAGTGACAAAACAAGATAACGAAAAGATTTCTGCAGTAGACAGATCTAAGGAAAGACAGTTAAAATTATGTGAAGTCATAGGTATTATAAGTGACCGACTGCAGGGCTGGAGGAATAGCTCAGCAGTCACAGCACTTGCCTAGCAAGCACAAGGCCCTGAGGTCGATTCCCGAGCACCACACAAGCCAGTTGTAGTCACATAAGTCAGTTGTAGTCACGCAAGTTTCTGACACCAGTACTCAGGAGGCTGAGGCAGGATGATTACTGTGAGTTCTACCCCAGCCTGGGTCACACAGTGAGTTCAGGATCAGCATGAACTAGAGTGAGACCCTGTCTAAAAAAAAAAAAAAACCCTCATTGAAGGCATAATAGCACACACCTGTAAACTTAACACTCTAGGCGGCCATCTTGAAAGTTTGGGATCCCAAGTTTGAGCTCACCCTGGTAGCGTAACTGTGTGTAAACTTACTTTTAAAATAAAAATTTTAAAAAGATATATTTTTAAAAGACTGGGGATGTAACTCAATGTGAAAGCCCTGGGTTTAATTCTCAGTACCACCAAAAAGAAAGGAAGGAAGGAAGAAAGAAAAAAAAAGTGACCCAACCCAATGGTTCAAGAGTAACAAAAGGAAAACCACACGTTGAGTGCAGAGCCTGGCAGAGCTGGTGCTAACCCTACCCCAGGCAGAAAAGCAGATTACCAGGCTCAGCTGGTCCAGGGACGATACAGTGCGCCCCAATCTCATCAGCCGGTCTGAGTGATAAAACATGACCCTAGTTAGCTCTAGGTGTCGGCAACGCCTGCCAAGGGATGCCCTGCCAGCATGCTTATCCACCCTGCTCTGCCAACGAGGGCTCAACTGGTGTGGTCAAGCAGGAGCTCTGTTGGGAACACCTGCTAAGATGCCCTAAGGTAGGCAAGATCAAATATTTTATAATTATTGGAGAACATGTGTACTAGGGAAGTTCCAACAAAGTCTCCTCAGAGCAGTCACTAGCAGAGTCCAACGAGGTCCCTCAAAGGAAAAATGGGAAACTCTGACACCTCCCTAGCCACAGGGCAGGACGCAGTTTACCGACTTCCACCAGAGAAGAATGTTTAGAGGTTTATTAGGCAGAATTCTTAAGGTATATACAATCAAAGACAGAGTGTGGGCACCCAAGAGGGAGACAGGTATACTGAGGCCAGGAGCTGGATATGTTTATAGGGACTTAGGGATGAACACCTGTGGAACTTGTTAATTTATGGAAACAAAGGATTCAATTTACAGATGGAAAGTTATGCCTTCTAAAGGGAAAGGTAACACAAGTAATGACATCACAGGGATAAGGCTATAGCCCAGCATAAAGAAAAGGGCCATGAAGAAAAGGCTTATCTAGTAACAGGTGTAAAGAACCATTTACAGGCAAAAAGAAATGGCCAAGGGCTATCTGCAGGTGAAAAGCATGCCTGGGCATAGCAGGTCTTCAAGAACCTTAGGAACTACAATGATTTGTGTCCTACAGCTGCACATAAATAACAAAAATCACCATCACAATTTTCCTAGCCTCTTTTCTATTTTTTGTGATTTCTTCTACCTCAGTCAGGTACTACCATAAACTTGGGTAGTGAGAAAATCACTGGCTGCTGCTCATAGAGCTGGACAAGACACATTTCCAGGCACTAGACAGGGACCACATCTCCTACAAGCTTCAAGAGAAGCTGGCTGAACAGATGAGCTGAGTGAGTGAACGATATTTGGATAATTCCTGATATGAGGATTCCAGAAAACCCCTCCGACCAAGGTTAACACTGAGATATGGCTTCATTTCAAGCCAAGAAAAACAGCTGTAAATCCCCGAACATTCCAAGACACACATTTGCAGGGATGGGAGTATAACTCAGGGACACAACACTTGCCTAGCGTGCTCAAGATTTTCAATCCCCAATACCACTAAATAAATAAACATGAACATTTTTAATGTTCAAATAAGACTATGAAATCAAGAAAGCTTGGTGCTTCCATCACAGAATAGGATTATCTGCATTAAAAATGTTCTTTTAAACAGCAAAGGTGACAACACCGAGGGCCTCAGCTCACTGTAACTAGTATTTGGGTGCTTTTATTTAACAAGTGAAAACAAATGTACATGAATTAGGTCACTGCAAAGATGTTCACTTTCTAAAACTAAGGAACTCTCACTACTCTATAAAGGAATATTCCATTTCTGGAAAGCTTCAATGGAAAGCAAGGTAAAACATGAAGCCAAGATCCACAGTCCACCAGTGGTCTAAGCTAACAACCAAGACACACGCAAGATAGATAACCCAGCCAGGGTTACTCTGAGGAGATGAAGTGGATACTGCTCAGCTCTGACGTAATGACTGACAAATTGCATTCACTATTTTCTTGTTTCTACCTCACAGAACTTCATTAACTCCCTGCTCCTCTATTCTAAACTGGTCATATAAACTGGGCATGTGGTATATGCCTGCAACTCCAGCATGCAGGAGGCCGAGGCTGGGGGTGACAAACTGGAGGCTGGCTTGGAACACACAGGGAGACCCTGTCTCAAAAACAAACAAAAAAGGGCAAATACGGAGGGGCGCAGAATGCTTCAAAGATCGACTAGCTAAATGGTAGCAAAACCTAAAACAAAATCCGTGTATCCAAACCCTTGGGTACTTCTCTTCATACATACAAAAGTTCGTTTGAATTGACCAAGTCTGACCCAGGCTTTTAGTGTTTATCATTAATTCAATGACTCTCAAGCCTGACCACACCTGAGAATCACAACAGGCATGCCTTTAAAGTCCCTTTCCCAAGTCTTGGGGCAAAAGAATCTACATTTTTAAACCACACCCAGACCACTGATGTGTGGTGTACAATCATATTTACAAACAGCTGCTACTCTTACCAATAACCCCAAACAGCTTCTGTGCACAACCGTACCCTGCCTTTAACACAAAAAGGTTCACGTTGTAACAGTGGCTCTTGTCATCGGAACTATTTCCCTACAAGTAAGTGGACGTCATAATTTTAAGGACACTTTATTCATTCTGAGCAGTGGGAGCAGTTCCTACTATTTCCTTCCAGCAGGAGACTTGTAGTAGGCACAATTTCCTTATCTCCTCCTGCCTGGATCAAGACAATGTAAGAATCCTCTTAAAATAACACAACCTCCCCCAGTTTATCAGGAATGTCAGTATTCTTAAAGTGCTTGACTTCTAAGTCTTACTTTCAAAAACAAACCTTAAAAACGGAGACAATCTCTTCAGTAAGGAAAATCTGACTTAAGGAAAAATAGTTTTAGAGAGAAATCTGGAAATCTCACTTGGCTACAAGTGTTGCTAATTAGCTACAACAGCTACTTCAAAATGTCAACTATGAGTAAGGCCTTAACCTTGTTTTTAAGTTTCATACCAAAACAAGTACATTCAGGAAAATTCTTCCAGTAAATAACTCGGATTAGATACACAGCACTGGAAATAAACTGCAACATTTTATCTTTCAGAGAAAAAAGAAATAAAAATAACTAGGAGTCCAGAAGCTTAATTCACTTTGAGGTATTTACACGAACAAGTCTTTATGGTATGTGATACCACTAATGTGCCTGATCAAATGACATAATTAAAATTTAACCGGAAACTTGATATTGTAAGTTACTAAGACTGTCTTGTGGCTATCCATTACACATCACTGTATCTTGCTTGTTTGAAAAACTGAATAATTCGAACATCTAAATTTTAAGTTTCAGTTTTCCTGAAATAAGGTACGTAAATACCATAGTCTTTTTTCTGTAACAGGAAAGAAAATGTCCTTTTTCATTCCTTCTTCTCAGCCTGTCAGCCTGTCACTGTAGACTATGAAGGAAAAAAACACCTTCAAATATTAACCACGGAAACAATAGTGCTGCAATAATCACATCACAAAAGTAGCATTCCTGTCCTAATGAACACTCAAAAATATTCTGATCACACTCGTCTTCCAGTAACCAACTTTGTTTGCTCTCACTCGGTCAAGCAAACATTTCCTATTTCGACCAATATTAAGTGTTAACCGGTATTAACACAGCCTTGTTTCCAATAGAAAACACGGAACCCTCACGCCCCCCACAATCCCACAAAAAGCTACACACGCATTTTGCAATTCTGGGGAGGGATGGGGATGCTCAGACATCTTGTTCCAGATCAATAAACTTTCCAGGATCTTTATTTACCGACTCAGAAAAGGTGGGTTTGGAAACAACTAAGCAACTTCACCCCAAGTTGGCGTCCAAGAGAACCGTGGGCCGTTTACCCGACGCCCGAACGGGCCGGGGCAGCACACGCCCATCGGCCCTGCCCGCAGAGGGAACAATGGCGCGGCGCGGGGGACCGGCCCCGCGCGCCGGGAGCCCCGACTCCGCGCCGCCGGCCCCCGCCCCAAGCCCGGCCGCGGCCCACCTGCGGCAGCGCGGCCGGGAAGGGCGCCACTCACCGAGCAGGGTCAGGGCCATCGTAGAGGCGCTCGCCGCCGCCGCTGCTCGCGCTCCTGCCGGGCGGGCCGCGGATGGCCGCAGCGCCCGACGCGCCCGCACCTCGCGGGAGAGGCACCCGGGGGGGCGTGGCGGGCAGGCTGCCGCCGGGGCGCGCGGCTGCAGCAAAAAGTTCCGCGCGCGCTATTGTGGGGCGCGCCGGGCCCCGGGGAGCCCCGCTAGCCCTGGCGAGCCGACACTTGTCGCTGCCACGCGCCGGCCCGGCCGCGGGGCGGCGGCGGTACCTGCGAGGCGGGGCGGCGCCGCAGGGGCGGCCGCGGCGGCGGGGAGCGGAGCAGCCGCGCAGAGCCCCCGGCGGGGCGCGCTCACTCCGCATCCCGCGGCCTCGCCGACGCCATCTTGCGAGAGCGTCTGCCACGAGCCCGGCCGCCGCGCCCCCTCCCGCCGGCGCCTCGGGCTGCGCGGCGAGGGCGTTCCCATGGCAACGGGCGCGCGCGGCCGCGGGGGCGCGCCCTCCCCCTCCTCCTCCTCCGCGGGGCGCCCCCGGAGGCGGCCGCCGGGAGCCCGGCCGGGTGGGGCGGAGGGCGTGTCCGCTCCCGTCCCCGGCTTTTTCCTGAATGGGAGTTGGGGGCGCCGGGAGGAGACGACGCTGAGTTGTTGCTCGAAAGCAGGGTGGCACACCGGCGCGCGGGCGGGGGCGCGCGGGGACGGGCTTCGGGTGAGGCGACGTCTGCTCCCGGCGCCCTCAGGGTTAACCGGCTGCAGCCCGCGACCTGGAGCTGCCCGCCTGCGGCGGAGGCGCGCGGTGTCGTCTTTCTTCCTATTCAGATTTAGGAGCCGCTCGCATTTCTGAGGATATTGTGTTACGTGAGGAAATCAGAGCACCTGGGATGGCCTAAAATAAAGCATCAAGAGGCCGATGCCGCCGAAAGCTCATCGTCTTCATTTTACATCATGCCCCTTTGATACTGTCGCAGGGAAGACCAGCATTCCCCGCTGAGTGGCACTTTTCTGCCACGAAAAGAGACTGTGCCCCCGAGCTTTTGGTATTTATCCGCTAATCACTGGCAACGTCTTCCTCCTGTGATGTTTTCTCCTCGGTCTTCGCCTTAATTAGCGAGGAGCCACATATCACCTGGAGACTGCCAGCCCAAAGATGTCCTTGAAAAGCTCAGTTACGATGTTTTCCTCGTTTTCATTTAATGTAGTCAAAAAGTCCGTGTTCTCGAGTTGCTGTATTTGTTCTCTGCTTAAGAAATTGCTCGTTTCTTCTTTCCCTGCCTAGGGGCTCTACGCTATTTTGGTGCCTAATCATGTTGATTTTCTGTGATTCTCAGCCTGCACGAATCTTTCCTCAGGTTCTCTGGTGGCTCTAGCGTCCTTTTCCTCTCTTCTCTCATTTCCAACTATCTCTTTTAAGACTGTTATATCAATATCTCCTTAGTGTACCCAGGGATCAAATCTTTGTAAAAATGTAATCACTACTCCAAACAGAGCCTCGGCTAATTCATCATCATTATTTCACAGCTGACTCAACCAACAAGAAGAAGGAGCAGCTGGTCGGAAGGAGGAGCCAAGCCTTTTGTTTCAAGTCAGTTAACTCAAGAAAGAAATAGTAAAATAATTCAGCGTGAGTGGGCACAATAGTTAAGATGCTATGTGCTTGAAATGTTCTGATGGAAAATGACTTTCCTTTAGCCACCGAGAGAAAAATCTTCAGGTCCCCAGAATTTTAGCTATTTGATGAAAAAGCACCCTTAATTTTAAATAGCCATATTTTGCTCATGAAAAATTACACTCGGCTCATGAAGACGAATGGAAGATACAGAGGGTTTGTGGGACAGATTTTGTAGCCACGTGAAGACTGCAGCTGATCTGCTGTATAGCCACAAAATCAGAATCGAAAGACTGTTTCCTGTCTCAACCAGAGATCTTCAACCTTCAGGGGCATCTAGTTTCTCTTTGGGGCTGTAGTGGAAATGTCCTTCCTTTAACAAGTGCTTACATACATTCACCAATACAGCAACAACAAAAAATATTGTACATTTTATTCATGCCCCCTAGCTATCCTGTGTAATCTCAGAAAGTGTTTGCCTTTACAATTTTTTTAAAAAAATCTCACATAGAATAATGGAATTTTGAACAGGATGGGAGCAAACTCTCCTTTACAAAAAAAAAAAAAAAGGATCCAGTGGTCAAAAGATTTACCCAAATGTGTACACCTATTCAGTGGCAAACTAGTGGGAAAATCTTACGCTTTTCAGGACCTCTACCTGCACTCTCTACCCCCCACCAGCTTGGCAATTGAATGGTTTGAGTTTAAAAGGGAAATCTGTTTAGTATTAAAAAGCAGAGTAGCAAAAGGAGAATTTCTCCTGCAGCCATTGCCCAGGTCCTGAAGCGTGTGGGAAGCTGCGCTAGTCCCAGAGAAGCTTTCTGCAAGAGCTCCCCTGCTCAGAACTCAATGTCCAACCCGCCTAGCAGGGGAAGTGCTTTTCTCTTTGTTCAGCTCTTGTGTAAGACCTGCCAGAGCCTCGGGTTTGGGTGCTACCGCTCAGCTCCTGAGAGTTCTCTGTG
The DNA here is from genome assembly GCA_004027205.1 of Ctenodactylus gundi. Lineage (NCBI taxonomy): Eukaryota > Metazoa > Chordata > Mammalia > Rodentia > Ctenodactylidae > Ctenodactylus > Ctenodactylus gundi. Next base: position 1,106,426 of record PVKB01000127.1, read on the forward strand.
CCCCTTGGAGAGAGGTGTCCTGGAGGTGAGGCAGAGGGAATTAGACTGCCCTGAGCTTCCTCACCCTCCCCTCGTACTGGGAGGTTTTGGTTACCACACCAGCTTTTCACCTTTTTTCCCTTTACTTCAGTACAGGGATCGAACCAAGTCCTTACATGTACCAGGCAAGCACTCTATTACTGAGCTATATCCCTAACCCTCTTCTATTTGCCTTTTGGAGACAGGATTGCTAAATTGCCCAGGTTAGCCTTTTATTCACAGTCATCCTGCCTCAGCACCCCAGTAGCTGGGATTACAATCATGACCACCATGCCTAGCTCTCAGCTTTTCACTTTTTACTGATTGTTGCCAAACAAAGCTAAATCCTAACGACAGACTCAGTGCAGACTCCAAAGGGGGTCTTCCTTCACTTTCTCTTGTATATTCAAGTCCTTGTGCTCCCCCACCCAAAACACACACACATCCTTGTTTTTAGGACACTATTTGGATCAATATGATGTGAAGATTGCCATGTTTCTTTTTCAAATGTCTCATTTTCCATATTTGGAAACTTTCAATTGATTTCCAAATTGGTGCTCTACCAAAATGCTCTCAATACTTAAAATGCTCTGCCTTGAAAATAATTCTGGCACTGTCCAATGAGGAATAGAATGTGTGCTTTTTTACTCAGTTGGAAATAAAGCAATAACCTTTCCGCTACAGATTCAATGTGAGGAAGGGCGTTAACTGCTTAGAGGTGATTATTATGGGTGGTGACTTCAGTGGTTTATTTAAGAAAAGGGCAAAGAATGAATTGATGAATTGACTTTTCAAAACATTTAAGTTTTCATTTAAAGATTTAGTTCTGCACTTATAACAGGAAAATAGGAGGGCCAGCCTTGTTTGCTCAGTTCCTAACCAGTTAGATTTTTAAACAAATATTTATTTTTTTATTCTGTTTGGTTCTTCACTATTCATAAATGGAAGGATAGGAGTAAGTTATCATTACTATCACTTTTAGGCTTACCTACTATTCCGTTTTATTTTAAAATCCTTAAATGGATGACGGCTAAAACAGAAGACATTTTTATTAGACTCTTCAATATTTTTAAAATTCTGGTATATCTAAAGTTCATAAATATCCAATGTAATAAAGAAGTCATATTAATGCGTTGACATTCCCATTTCACCTGCAATGTGTTATACTAATGTTATGTTGGTTGCATAGAGAGCATCCTTTTTCAGGTTTAAGGGGATGAAAATTAAGCGTATGTAGCGAACAATCTATTTTAAATTTACTCAAATAGTTTTCTTTTTATTTTAATTTTGTTGACTAAACAGAACTTAGACATTCCTTTAAAATTGTTTGCCTCCATCGTAAGCTAATGACTTATCACAAGTGTCTTAGATTTTCTTTCTGTTACTCATTTAGCTTCATTCCCCATTGGTAAACACTGATTTGTTTCTCAGTTGTGAATGAAGCAGAAATTAATGAGGCGGTTTCTCCCTCACAATAACAAGTTAAAATTATAGCACTTTATCATGTCAACACAGCTTTAAACACGAGGAATACCAGTGCCATTAGCACAGTTCCCAAAATAGCACAGAAGTTTGCTGTTGAAGAAAAAATTACACAGTGTGTTCCTGCTAATATGATACATTTTTCTATTCCTTGGTTACACCAATTAAGGAGGTTAAAATTATTTATTTAAATATTAGCAACATGTGACATGCTCTATTCTACGTTTGTATTACTGGTGGAAATATTTATTTCCATTGTGTGAATTTTTTTAAAGTAAGTTTGATCTGTTTTTCATAGTATTTTCCTTGAACATTTAATCGGCTGAGATTTTTTTCACCCCATCTTCATCTCAGACTTTGTGAATTAATACTGCACCTGATACTTCATGGTAGTCCATGTTTTATAAATAGCACGTTCATAGGATAAAGCCATATGTGTATAAGTAACTACGACAGTATTTTGAACATAAGGATACAGACCATATAGCTATTTAGGGAAAAAAAATTCTGTCATAAACTGTAAAATTGGCCATTAAACTTAAATAATGTGATTTAATGTTTAGGAGAATTAATTGTGTTGTTAACCACCAGAGGATGCCTAAATTATAGCCACTGGAATAATATTAGGCCTCAGAAATGAAGTAAAACTCAATTTGAAAAATACATAAGAAAGCTTAAGAACAGAAGATTCTCCCTGTTCCTCTGAGGGGTAGGGAACCTTTTGTCTGCCATCGCTATTTGGATATTTATGACATCATTCATGGGCCACACAAAGTTATCAACCTAAAAATGAGCCTGCCAAACCGTGATGGTATATGCCTATAATCCTAGCACTCTGGGAGGCTGAAGCAAGGGGATCACTAGGTAGATATGGCCAGGATTTCTAGCTGGAAAAATTAGCAACTTAGCTAGACCCTGTTTCAAAATACAAAATAATAATTTTTAAAAAAGGGCTGGGAATACAGGTCAGTGTGAAGGCTGTGGGTTAAGCCCTCAGTACCACGAAAAAGAAAACCCGAATATACTTGATAAAAATACCTTGTTAACTCATCCCTAAAGTGACAGTTGCCTTGACCAGATCAGACCATTCAGCCTGCAGGCAGAATGTAGCCCGCTTCTGCCAATGCTTGCTAGAGTCACAGAATACTCCCACCAAAATGTGCTAGAAAGAGAGGTGGCTCTTATGGGTTGGATACAGCCTTGGGATTTCATACTACTAAGAAGACACTGCTAGTCCTTAGGATATTGCTTCTAAAGTGAAAAGAAACTGTAGAAAAGGTATGTGGGGGCGTGTCTGTGTCTGAGTCTATGTGTTTTGTATGTGTAGGCGCAAAGGAGGTAAAACTGGAATTCAAAATTGGAATGAAGCCAAGCATGCTGTGTACATGTATAATCCTAGAATTCTGGGAGGCTGAGACAGGAGAATCACAAGGTAAAGCCCAGTGTGGGCCATTTTGCAAGACTATTTTCTCATAAAGGGGGGGGGGGGGCAAAAAATGTTTTCAACCCTACCCCAAGATAATGCATTTCTTATAGTTGTTCAGCTCAAAGAGGAAATTTTAATTTGGTAGGCATTTCTATGAACTCCAGGTTAGAATGTTTGAAAGCCACAGGTCCTATTTTTAAAATTTTGTGCTAAAATTCAATTTGAATGTAATGTCAGAATGGCTATAGGGCTGGAGGAATGGCACAGTGGTTAGAGTGCTTGCCTAGCAAGCACAAGGCCCTGAGTTTGATTCCTCAGCATCACACAAGCTGGGGGTGGTGGCACATGCCTTGAATCACAGCACTTGGGAGACTGAGGCAGGAGGATTGCTTTATGGTGAGTCTGAGGCCAGCATGGGCTACATAGAAGCCCAGGATAGAAGTTCAGTTCATAGATATTCAGGATCATCCTTGATTACTGAGGGACCCTCTGTCTCAAAAAAAAAAAAAAAAAAGGAAGGAAAGATAAAAAAAAAAATCATTGGCTTGGAGTGGGTAAAAAATAAGGGAAGATTCAAAAGGTCTGTTTTTTGTTGTTTTTTTGTTTTGTTTTGAGTGCTGGGACTCAGCCCAAGGCCTCATCCGTGCTAGTCAAGTGTTCTACCACTGGAGCTATATATCCCCCAGTCCTCAAAACGGTCTGGTTTTCATTTGTTTTTGAGCACATGTTTTAAAAAAACAGTGATTTCCTGGTAAATAGTATAGCAGATCTTTTGAATTTTATTTATAGGCTTAAAATCAAATATATTTTCAAATCCATGTTAGACAAAAATGCCACAATTATGGCTTCTCTCATGTAAAAGTTTTTGTTCTGTCCAATCATCATCGTGTAGCATGTTAAGCCAGCATTTCTATTCAGGCGCATTTTCCGAGGTTACCAGGCATATCTAATGCACAGTGTGGCTAAATGTCTATTTAACTTGAGCAGTTGGATTTCTGCCAGTTTTTTTTCAAGAGGACATAAGGGGACTTGGCTACAAATCAACTTTCCCTAACATGGCCATGATTTCCCTGGCTAACATGAGTGTCCACAATTGGGATGACTTACTCAAGCTGACTATTCAGAGCACAAATCAGCAAATAGCTATGGATTGTAGGTGAGAATTATGTAATATCTAATGAACAGAGTTGAAAGGAGAGAAACTGATTTCTACACTTAAAAATCACAGTCTAAGCTTGAAACTTGTCTATTTCATAATGCCTTTTTCACAAAGTTCCTTCATATCCTGTTGTGAAATAGGAATTGTATTGGACATTTGGGGCATAGCATAAATTTTAATTCATCTGTCCATCCTTAATTCATGCAACCAACTCAGAATATCCTTGATACAGAAAGCATCATGCCAGATTGTGACAAAAAATGCCAAAGATGAATCCAACTTACTCAGATCTTTTTTAAAAATGAAAAATATAGTCTCTCTGAATAGATAAGACTTTCAAATGGCAAACCACAAGACCCACCAGATGAGTACACATTAAATATTGCAGAAATTTAAGAGAAAGATAAAATGGGTGACAGCTTCATGAAGGAAGAGGTAAATTGAGGAAAGAATCAGGCTATACAAGTGATACTTGATACAGTTGTGATAAACTTGAAATCTGACTACTTTCTAGGAAAACTAGGAATTTGGATTCCTCGTTGTCTTAGTTATTCACTGCTGGGATAGAATATCTGACATCTACAAATGAAGGGAGGAAAGATTGATTTTAGTTCACAGTTTCAGAAGGCCATACACAGTCCATTCATGGGCAGCTGGCAACAGCGGAAGCACATGGTAGCATGGCAGACAGAAAGCCAAGTGAACGAGGAGCAAGCCCATGTCGGCCAACGGCAGAGCTCTCCCAGAAGGAAGCTGTACCATTTTTCTTCTTTCTTCCTTTACTTAGTTCAAGCATCCAGTTGTGTTGCATCTGCCACACCCAGTGCTCTGCACTCATTTCCTGCCTCACAGGTCAATAATACACCCTTGAAAGTTCTGCCCTGGGTGCCCCCCAATCTCAGCAAATTGGCACAGGGGCTAGAGAAATGGCAAAGCCGTTAATGAGTTTGCCTTGCAAGCACAAATCCCTGAATTTGATTCCTAAGCATCACATGAACCAGGTGGTGTAATCCTGGCACTCGGGAGGCTTAGGCAGGAGAATTGCTGAGTCCAAGGCCAGTCTGGGCTATATGAGTTCAGAACCAAAGCTACAGAGTGAGACCCTGTCTCAAAACAAAACAAAACAAAAATAAAAATAAATACATGAGGCTGGGATTGGGGGGACACTCCAGATCCAAACCATAATAATCATGTGAACACTAATCTCAAATCCATTTCTTTTTTTTCCAGTAACTTCTTTCTTTGTCTGTCTTGCAGTGCTGAGGACCAAACCCAGAGCCTTGTGAATGCTCTACCACTGAACAAAATTGCGATCCCTCCAGCAACAAATGTTTTAATTACACACACAGAACTGAAGGCACAGTTTAATCTCGGGGGGG